>LR990059.1:16924637-17487137 GCA_905147135.1 Blastobasis lacticolella
ACCCGTACCAGGGGAACCTTTTTTTTTTTTTTTATTCCACCGATTTGGCAAACAAGCTTACGGTCTGCCTGATGGTAAGTAGTCACCGCAGCCTATGGACGTTTGCAATACCAGGGGCATCACCCACGCGTTGCCGACCCCGTAAAAACCTTTTAACCCCTTTCTTGAAGAACTCCATGTTGTACTCTTCAGGGAAAACCTCTCATCCCTCCGCTGGCTCAGCGGCTCAATACCACTTGTGAGCATGGTATCATCGACAATTCTCACAGCGCGCTTTTGGATCGAGTCACAAGGACTAAGCTGATATGCCGGTGCTCCCGCCTATAGATGAGAGCAATACTCCAAATGGGGTCTGACTTGAGCCTTGTAAAGGAGAAGTCATTGCCCCGGTGTGAAAAATTGCTTATACCTGTTAAGCATACCCAGCTTTTTCTTCCAGGTGACTGCGAAACTGGACGTCACTGGAGATGTCGACACCTAGGATATGTATGCTCAGAGATGGCAAGCGGTGTGTCCTGGAACTGAGGAGCTACATCGAATAGAGTTTTCTTGGCGGTGAACCTGACCTGATTGGATCATGGTTACTCATTCAGTCGCTTGAATGTGCAGCTCACCGTGAGCATCGGTTAGCATTCAACTAATGTACATAACTGACAAAATAGTCATTGGTACATGGCCGCAGTGGGATTCGAACCCGGCACCTCTCGCGTACGAGTCGCATACCTTAACCACTCGGCCACCGACGCTCCCACCTTATTAAGTACCTACTTAGGTATATTATTGTACACAGAAAAAAAAAGACAGTTTTTACAACAAATTATTTACAAAGATAGATTTAGGTATCTCTGTAAGAGATCTCATCCTGCCAACTCTACCTACCGAGTGCGCAAAATAAGTTTGCGCGTGGCAGAAAATTGAACTTTTCTTGTGACAAGTCGGTTAACAAGAACAATTCCCAATAAAATTTAAGTGCTATTATTAAGACTTATCTTTCGCGCACTCGACATAACTTACCTTCTCAACTAAAATAGGTAGGTACTCGTAGTTATGCAGACCTTCCTTGTGACCTTCTTCGTTAGTGTGTGATAACATAGCATCAAAATATATGCAATAAAATTAGAGAAAAAACTTTTTGGCAGGACTTGACATAGGTACCTACCTATCTAATAACTGATGCCGATGGTTGCTTGGGGCTAAAACTGGGCAATAAAAAACCGATCTAATAGTGGTCGTGGTAGTGATAGGTATAGGTCAAATAAGAAGAGACTTTTTTTATGTCATACAGTAGGCAAACAGGCAAGCGGGCCACCTGCTGGAAAGTAGTCACCACTGCCTATAGACATTAGCAACACCAATAGTATGCTAATGTCTATAGGCAGTGCGTAATACGCCAATGCGTTGCCCACCTCTATAACACGTTGCTATGGCAGCAAAAAGACAAATGCCCCTCCACTGCCAATGCCACGGTTCCCCAAATCCCCACCCCATGGAGCACTGAAACCTTACTCACCGGCAGAAACACAACACTATTTAATTAAAAGAGTATTGTTTAGCTGCGGTATTCTGTAAGGTGAAGGTACTGCCCCAGTCGGGCGGCTCCAATTCGAACGGGATACCCCGCTATGTCCTACCTCTCTTAATTTAGGGCAATCCTAACGTTTCATTCATTTAAGTTATCCTAATTTGACATATAATAAATGTAGTTTAAGATTTGATTATAATATGCAGAAATAGTAATGGAATTACTATGATGGGGTTTTCACAGTTTGGTAGTTTGGGGTCCAAATTAAAATCTAGGATACGTTTAATCTAATTCGGTTGGGTAGAACCAGAGATACAGCTTGACTACTCCGTAATACTAACTTACATACATTCAGGAGATCATTTAAAATGGTATGTATGTATGTATGTAAACTCTTTATTGCAATTAAAAATAAATACAGTAATGAGAAAAATGACATTTTACAAGGCAAAGGCGGGCTTATCCCACAATGGGATTTCTTCCAGCCCACCTTAGACCCTCTGAAAGGAGATCTAAAGAGCGGTGGAGGCAATATTGAGCACTTATAACTAAACTACTTTTATTTTACAGGTATGAATTAACCTAAACAATAGACATTAATTTATGTATAATTTTGAACATCATAGTTCTGTAACTATTCGATATATAAATATATATAGATATTAATATAATATATACTACATCTGTACTATATAGATAAGCCTATTCTATAACCTAAGTCCTGCAGGATTGCAGTTTAGACAGCGCAATGTAGACGACAAATAAACTATGTAACGATGCCATAATAAGCCATCCTCATACAACTCTATAATTCGTTTGTGTACATATTTAAGTACTAACTAGCAAAACAAGCAACAATCCCCTAGCCAGAGAGGTGTTTGCCCAATATTAATTTGTGCAAACAACCTAGCCCATAGCTCTAACAAGAGTCGACCAAAGACGGGCCTCCGATGAAGTAATCGTAGGTACCTACATACAGTTTTTTGTTGCGGCCGTTTGCTTGTAACTGCTTTGTTGACCACTGTCGCTAAATGAATCCACGATTCAAATACTGAATAAAAACTAAATTCTATATAAAGCTCTTTATTTATACATGAAACTATTTTAGATTAAGCTGGCTATTTCAGCAATAAAAACTGAACTATTTTTTTCGTAAAGTTCGTACACAGTTTAGTTTTTAGGTCTACTACAACGTTAAACGTACCTACATCAGTAAATTACGAAATTTGAAGACAATTAGATACTTACATATTCCGAGCATTACTTGTAAATATGAACCGTTGACCTAATAGCGAATAGTACCAACACCAATAATTTTAATAATTTAATTAGGAAGTGGTAGTATTTATTTAATAATTATACATTGTTAAATACTGTATGTACATAAGACCTAATTAAATAACAAATTGAATTTACTAATTAGGAAGTTAGTTAAATTCAAACCCACTACAAACATACAGCTTCCACCCACTTTAGAGCAGAAGTGTGAACAGCATTGTCAATAATATAGTCGATTTCAGTTTGAATTTTGTGGAACAATGGAAGCATGAAATGTTGTTTCAGGGTTTTCCCAGCCTTACGATCATTGAAATCGTCTTGCCGTTTCGTCGTTGCGTTACCAACAATCGGTCACTGTCTGTGTTTAGATTTAATTTTGAGGCTTAGGGTAAGATGAGTAAAAACTGGAATTACATTGACCTGATATATCTATACGTATAATAAAACTGTAAAAAAGTAAGTCTGTACATTGAATATATTTACAAAAATATAATTTAGGGCGTAGAAGAAATAGTTCCTAATCATCATCATAATATCAGCCAGAAGCTTACTGCTGGGCATAGGCCTCCCATAGAGATCTCCACAAAGGCCGGTCCTGTGCTTTCCGCACCCAGCTGGTACCTGCGATCCTTACCAGATCGTCGGTCCACCTTGTGGGAGGCCTACCCACAATGCGTGTTCCGATACGTGGTCGCCACTCACGAACTTCACTACCCCGTCGGCCATTTGTTCTTCGAGCTATGTGCCCTGCCTACTGCCACTTCAGTCTGGCAATCCTTAGAGCTATTAGATTTAGATTTATTTATTTCATAAATAAAAAATTTACACGTCAGCATTCAAAATACAGTAGTGAATATAAACTAATTGCAAGCTCGTACAGATTCACGAGTGTCATACCATCAATCTTTACATATCATTACATCTACAAGTCTAAATAAATTACATATTATTATTACAAAATAAATTTCAGACGTCAATATGTAATAACATTTTAAAAAATATGTCGGTGACCTTACTCCGCTTGCGGATCTCCTCATTTCTGATTCGATCGCGCAACGAGACTCCGAGCATAGCCCTTTCTATGCCCTTTGGGTAACAGTGAGCTTTCTTATGAGACCCACAGTTGGAGTACCTAATACAATAAGATTTTTATAATTTTTTGTCTGTTGTTTATGTTTGTACACGTTAATCTCCGGAACTATTGGATGGATTAGAATGAATCTTTTGACTAGAACATCTAATGTAGAACCGTAGTACACCAGCTAAACTATGAGAAATATGGAAATGGCGCCGAATGGATTTTGATGGGGTTTTCACAGTTTGATAGTTTGGGGCCCAACTTAAGATCTTGGCCATGTTTAATCTTATTCCGTTGGGTAGAACAAGAGATACAGATCGACCTATCCGTAATACTAGCCTTCATACATTTGTGAGGGATAAAAATAAACTGCCCTAAAACGATTTCCACACGGACGAAGTCGCGGACAAAAGCCAGTTTTTAATAAAATTTGTATAATAAAGTAAACTAGCACAAAAGGTGATTAAACCAATGATTTATATTTATTCAAATGACTGCAATGGTTCTAGGTTCTAGGCGCCAATATCCCGGAGGGCCCGCCTTGACCATGATCGAGGATTTGGCAGATCAGGTATCACAGTGGAGCGACTGGTGACCCTGTTCAGTCGCCTAAATGTGAAGGTTTCTTCACGATATTCTTCCTAAACGTAAGAGCATCAGTTTGTGTTCAACTAATGTACCTACATAACTCAAAGGCCATTGGTAAAGGCTAATGGCGTTATTGTTTATAAGCAATGAGAACCGTAGGATTACGTTAACCTGTGTTAAGCCTAAAGCTCACGAGACTTTAGGCATCTGTTAAAATGTAAATAATATAATATAATAATATTCGTGGACTAATTCACACAGCGCCATCTAGCCCCAAACTAAGCAAAGCTTGTACTATGGGTGCTAGATAACTGATATACTACTTACATACTTTTTTTTTTTTTTTTTTTTTTTTTTTAAATACATACTTATTATACATAGAACACCCAGACCCGTAACAGAAATTAAAATTCATCATTTCAATTTCTGCCCGGCCGGGAATCGAACCCGGGACCTCTTGCGTGGCAGACCGGTTGTTGACCATTAAACCACTCAGGTCGTCTAACGTATGTGAAAAATGTATGTGAAGAGTTAAAAGAGGTGTACCAAGAGTAGTACCTTGTGGCACTCCATTGTTTCCGCCTACTCCTAGGCGTATGTGTAAATACTTATCGTCTTATTCATCCTTAAAAGAACTTTTGATATTTATTAAACCAGCACGGCCAGCACAAGAGTGCCCGCGAAACATTTTGTGTCGCGAGAGAGCGTTTTGTTTCCTTCTGAGATGAAAGAAACAGCATTATCTAAGTCGCGTCTTTTCTCGCTCATCACGCGCTATAGCATACTTATGTTAGCTGTTAAATAAGGATTGTCACTTTCTTTAAAATTCAATCATTTCAGAAACATATTTTTACTAAAAAACTTGTTTATACCTTTTTGTCAAAATGGAACTAAAACTAAATAGGTTTTACTAAAATCTAATAAATAAAAAAACAAGCGTACAACATTGTTTACAAAACTAGCCTTTATTGCATTGGTTTAGGTTAGTACAAAAACGAGCCTTACATTTCGCCGATCACAGCAACGCCAATACTCTTGAAAACTAACAAAACAAGCAAAACCATAATAATAATAATAAGAGAATGACATAAGTTTATAACATAACATATAACTGTATGATATCATGCATGTATTTGCTTTGCTCAAGGGCGTTCGTTCACGCACACTGACTTGAATTCGGTTTGTATTCGAATCGTGAAAAACTCACGTCCTAGCGTTTAAGCACTTAACCGAATGAGGATCAGCCGCGATCTGGGTTTCATTGCTATAAAAATGCGGTCATCTTTTATCATTGATCCTTCGAGGATTTGTATTCGAGATTTATCTCCCCTTGAAGGACGTAGTAACTCAAATACATACGTGTTCGTTCTATTAGATGTTTCATCTTTCGTCTTTGGTCTCGCGTCATTTTCATTCTCCTTCTCATATTATTATGTGAAACCGAATATGCATCGAGTGCAGTGCTCAAGAGTAGCGGTTTTGATCCGTAAGATACGACTCGAAGTGAGAATTCACGTATCAAATTCGAACCGCACAAAAAGTCCATAGAATTATTAGGACGACTTAAAACCGAATCGTAGTCGTACGTGATCGCCCTAACAACAATATATAGTTTGTAGATCGAATTACAAAAGTAAAATAACCTTAAAACCTTACATTTTTTACTCTACATAATTATGTCATTATCTCACATAAAAGTTAAAGCATACTAAGTGATAAAACCCAGAAAATATCTAAATAGGATTCTGTCACATACAGCATACAATTAACACAGCTTAAGGGTATGTTCCGGGTTAACTACCGCGTACCTTTGTTGACGACGTCCCGTGATCATGATGCATGCAACTGCGTCGAAATATCGGACTCCTCATCAACAAAGGTCCGCGGTAGGAAACCAGGTACATACCCTCAATATGTGTGACAATAACCGCGATAGATAGAAACATAAAGCATACAATTAATGGTATTTACATGCAACTAATTACAAATAACTACAGGAATATTGGTAGATCAAATCCCTAATGCATACAACGGGGTAACCCCGAACATACTTGGATCATAGTGCTTCAGTGAAACATGTTAATATATGGAGTTAAGTAAATGCCGTAGGACGAAAATTAATCATCACAAATGTTAAGAAAAATAACCTTTTAACCTTCACATTGCACATTTGCCATTAAATAGTTCATAAGTTAAATACAGAAGGCAGCATATTAACCTACACATCACCAGTATAAAATGAGCTGGCACCACTATGGATGCGCGTACAAACCGGAGACGGTCCAAGGTCCAAACCAAGTAGGTTGGGGTGCAGCCTTCATTACTAGCTTTTGCCAACGATTTTGTCCACGTAAAATCCGGTCCTGCCGTATTTCTGCGAAAACCACACGTACTTTCGGAATAGAAAGTATCCTATGTGTGAATCCAGGTCGTAAATTGTCTGGGTATATCAGCAGTAAGTTTTTTCGTAATTGAGAAACCGACATCCGAGCATGCTTTCACATTTACATTAACTTGAGAAGGATGTATGATATTAGAGAGAAATGTGAGAAGGAAGCCTGCCATTCTGGACCATCATTTTGTTTACACTCAATAGCTTGCAAGACTTCTTCAAGTCCACTTTAAATAAATCGTTTGTAAATTAAAATGTTAAAGCAATTGTTAGTTATATTAACTTAATCGTAGGCATTCGTAGGTAACTTAAATGTACCAAATCATATTGCATTGAATTATTTTTATTTTTATAAAATTATGTAAACTTGTTACAGTTGTGTGGTTCTATACTGTCAGAGTCGGAAGAATGGGTAACCCGATGTTTTAATAAAATCTATTAACATAACTACCATCAAATTACTTGCAGCACAATACCACGTACACAACAAATTCTAATTCGTTATCCCAAACATAAATTACCCACTAAATAAAGATCCAGTTTCATTGCAAAACAAAAAACAGAAACATATCTGCACAAAATGGCATTTAATTTGACTAAAACGCGCTCTTGACACTACGCTACGGCGACAAATGTTACGGAAGACTTCTGCACAGTGCAGAGGGCAAAGTCTGAGCCCAATAACATCTGTCTGGTCTGTTTTCCTTTAACAGAGTGGCGGTGATGTTTTTACAGTACAAGTTTTGTAATTACTTCTTAATATTGTTATAATATTCCTGGGTCCTATTTTTGAAATCGCTCGCATCGCGTGTGTGTACTTATCTCTTTCGCACTCGTGGTAAGTTGCAAGGGATAGAAAAGACAAGCATTAGAAGGCGGGCACTCGCGTGTGCTACCTTTCTCTTTCGCACTCGTGGTAAGTTGCTAGGGATAGAAAAGACAAGCATTAGAATGCGAGCGGTTTCAAAAATATGGAAACTAAGGCTGGTTGAATAGTCTTGGAAGGCGATTGGCACCGTGACAGTATATTACTATTGTTATTGATTTCATTACAATATCAACAATTCCTTTGACATAATTAAAGTTTACATTTGTCGACCTGAAACTATCACCCATTAACTTCAAAAATGTTGCACCAAAATTTCGTCTAAACATATATGCACACATGCACACGCGTCCGTAACCTGCGGCGTCACTCGGGAGATCGAAAGAGACCCTACCACACATTTTTTTAAACCACTAAGGAAGCAAACAAGCTTACGGCCTGCCTGACGGTCACCGCAGCCTATGGCCGGCTGCACCCAAGCGTTGCGGAGCCCGAAATAACATGTCACCCCTGTCATGAATTCCAAGTTGTTTTCTCCAGGGAAGACTTTTCCTAGTAGCTTCAACCTCTGGATCCACTGGCGTTTCTTCGGTTGGTGGTGGCAGCGTTACCCAGGGTATAGTGGCCTTATGTTATGGGAACCGAGGCAGCTTGCTGGGGAGTGGGACCACCTGGGATGGTACCAGATGGTAGGTCAGCCACCAGGAGAGTAGGGGCTGGGTGATTGCTACGAAGAGGAGGAAGTAGACTCGGCGTTTGGTGCCACCGCTGGACTTTGACCATTGTTGGGCGTAGGGGTTCGAGTACTCTGCGTTGTAGCCGTAGGAGGGGGGTTGCTCTGGGGCGGAGGGGGGGCCCGTCAGTAGTTGTAGGCGGAGGGTCTGAACCTGTGGGTGAGAAGAACGAATTAGTGTTAGTTTAGGAGGTAGTAGCCTCGCCCCGGCTACGAACGGGTGTTCTCCGAGTTTCTGCGTGTATCATGAATGATTTTTTATTTATTTCAAAAGTCAGGACTCATATGTAGTTAGTAATATCTTAAAATTAGGTTAGTAATAATTATCGTATAAAATGTCACAATCAAGTTTAAAAATGTCATAATAATTTAGTAGGTATGTCATTTTACGTTAAATCATTTTTCCATCCACGTTTGGTGGCGTGAACCAAACAACAATGGTTTACATATAGGCAGTCTAGCCTGTTCGCTAACATTATATACCTGCATATAAAATAAAAAGTAAAAAGATCCCGGAAGAAATTTTTCGGTCATGTAAACCGCATCATATTCGTTGCGTCGTTTAGGAGTTACCTAACATACAGACAGGCGGACAGACATACGAGTGTAATATGTGACGTCGTGTCGTCGAAAGTTCACCATTGCGATCCCTTAAGCAGTCTAGTCTATTCGAACCTTCGCAGGATTCTCGGAGCTGGTGACCGATGACCATGAATTAAGCAAGGATGCCTTCGCAGGTAACTGGATGGGAACATTATTACCAACACATTTCGTTCACCTTACAACCGCAACACAACACACTCATCATCACAGCCCATAACAGTCCACTGCATGACATAGGGCCTCTCCCACTAAAGGGGAAGTTATTCCCATAATCTCCACGCTTGATAGGCGGGTTGGAGATCGCAGTTGTAAACATAACAATGGAAAAATCTGCTGCCCATTTTCCAGCCTACGGAGACTCTAGATCTAATGCCTCGAAAACATTAGTCGCCTACGACACCTACGAGTGTAAGGGGTTGGTGCTATTTTACTCCGCCGAACACCACGGCGGGCAACGCATTTGTAGCGCCACTGATGTTGCTGATGTGCAAAGGCGGCGGTGACCACTTTCCATCAGGTGGCCCGCATGCCTGTTCGTCTGTCGTATTACATAAAAAGACCACACGGCCTCGGCCTCTCCTCATACTCACCAAGAAGTAGGACAGCCCGATACTGCAGTACACCAGCATACAATAATATCCGGTCGGTCCACTCAGCAGTCCGGTGACCAACCCGGCTATCATTACCGCGTACTTGTAGCCGCTGAACGCAAGCAGATCCAGGGTACGAAGGTTAGTGCTGGTCGCCGTCACGTACAGGGTCGCCAGGTAGATCACCATTTCGAATATGATGTAGGCTAAAGCGCTGGACGCCAGTATGCCTATCTGTTCCGGTGAGAAGCGGTGTTGGAGGCCTGGAATCGGGAAATTGCATATGTGTTAGTATACGAGTATTAATTAGTTTTTTTTAGTAACCTGCAGTACAGGACAGACGTCATATGTGCAGCCTTAGCCCCGAATGACTTGGACTGTTTTGGTTTTAATATTGCGATTCAATAACGGTATTCTCCAGACTGCTTTGCTAGTGCTTTCAGATTACTATCAGAAATCAATTTGCCATCGACGAGAAGGTGCAGAAATGAGGTCTTCCCCTGCTTTGGAGCTGGCAGAAAATTCTTCGAGGTGAGCACAAGGAGCTTAAGTAGAAGCTCACCACATGCATTCAGCGGGGTGTAAATTATTTGGGAAAATAACCAAAATGTATATCAACAATATCCTCTAATTTGTTGTGCAATATCCGTTTTTTCATTCATTCATCTTCTGCGGCAACTTTACGAAAGTGGAACCGCTTCTGTCAGGGCAGACGACGTTCTATCCAATCTCTTCATCCCCAGTGCTGGAGTTCGTCAGGGGTGCATTATCTCGCCATTGTTGTTCAATATTTACACCGAACTTATTATGAGGATCACCCTTGACAACTGGTCAGACGGAGTCAACATTGGAGGTCTCAAAATATCCAAGCTACGGTATGCCGATGACACCACCTTATTTGCGACAAGTTCGCAACACTTGGAAGCTCTCTTGAGCAACATGGAACGTGTTAGGTAACGAACTCGAGGTTCGGCCTAAAGATCAACCGTAGCAAGACCAAGGTGATGATTGTCGACCGCGTTAATAATCACCTACCGGATAACAAGAATCTATCTGGGAGCACTGATATCCAACAATGGTGAATGTGTGGATGAGATCAAACGACGCATAGCTATTGCTAGGACGGCCATGGACGACTTCAAGAAAATATGGAGAAGCCGGAACGTCACAAAGGCCACAAAGATCCGAATTGTGAGAGCGCTAGTGTTTCCCATATTTCTATATACCGCTGAGACGTGGACATTGAGAGAGAGCGAGAAGAAGAGGATAGACGCCTTCGAGATGTGGTGATGGAGAAGAATGCTTGGGGTGTCCAAAGAATGAGTCCATCCTCCAAGAACTCGGCATCAAGCAGCGTCTATCATCCACAGTACAGACTCGAATCCTGACCTTTTTTGGCCATGTCTCGCGGCGAGGAAATGTCTCTGTGGAGCACCTGTCAGGGAAAGGTGGAAGGCACGAGACCACGCGGAGGATCACCGATGCGCTAGACCGACCAAGTAAAAGCTGCAGTTAATTGTACTATCTATGAGTGTACTAGGAAAGCAGCAGTTCGAGAGGAGTGGCGCCGGATAGTGAAGCGTGCTGCCAATCCTCAACCGACGACCACGACCACTCTGTCAAGAGTAAAGCGACCCTTGTTTTTTTTTTAATATAAGCCTATTTTTTTACCTCTAAGGTGGGATACAAGCTTACGGCCTGCCTGATGGTAAGCAGTCACCGCAGCCTATGGACGTTTGCAATATTAGGGGCATCACTCACGCGTACACTTACTTTGTGAACATCCCTAGTATCTGTCAGCCAGCAGGGAGACCGCGAGCCGGTGAGGTTGTCGTGGGCCCAATAACCCCAAATATTGCAAACAAAAGTATGGTAGAAACTTCTAAACAATTTGCAATAGGTACCCATTGTTTAAGTCCGGTGGTTTATGGAGGCCTGCAGACCTGTAACACAGGTTACTCGTAATCTAGTACAGGCTCCAGTCTCCACATACATAATACACAATATAAAAGTTAATGTTACAATTATTGTAAAAATGGAAAAAAAAAATATTTTTTTTTTGTACTCACCGAGCATGAACCCAGCCAGCAGAACGTAGGTGACGTAGCCCATGCTGGGGATGTAGAGGTCGGGCGCGTTCAGGTCGTAGCGCGGCTGCACCGGAGAGTCCTGGTCGTACTTCACCATCCACTCCTGGACATGTTGGAAACCAGTTTAGGGGTGGTAAGAGATAAGAAGATTATGTAAAAGTGGGTAAGGCTGGCTAAAGTCCATGGGATTAAACTGCTCTTTTATACAGGTATTTAGTTTTTAAGCTAGTTTGTAGTGACGATATATTTTATTAGTATGTAATTATGTCGTAGGTCAATCTTCGTATTGGGCTGATTGAGATCTGCCCGGGCATATCGTTTTGACACGTCGCAACCGCTTCTGGTTGACGAACCCTGGGCCCTCGCGTGCCGTGACCCCTCAACCGGGACATAACGCCAAGACGAAGATGATGATGAATAATTATGATGTACAGCTCCTCAGGCACAACACAAACCTAACTAATTGAAAAATAAATATAATCTGCATTTTGAGACAACACTAACAAAACTTAAACGAATTGAAACTTCCATACTAAACCCAAGCCCAGGCAGATTTCGATCTGCCCAATTCGACGATTCACCTACGACATTATAACAGATATTTCAAAAGAATTTAAGTAGGCTCTGTGGTTTTATTGCTGCTAACGGCCTGCTTAACTGCCTCTTAGATTGTAAGGGTGACGTATGTTATTCTATATCATCGAGTACAGGTTGGATCAGTTTCGTTGTCTCCTGAATGCTATGCCCCGAATGGGGGACAACAGGAATTTTAGTTTCGTTGTCCCCCGAATTCAAAAATGGGGGAAAACTCCCATTTTTAAATTTAATTATTTTTGTTAAGAAAATGTTGTCATCATGTTCGGCCTTATGAACTTAAGTTATAATAATATTTAATTTGCATTAATTACGTCATTAAAAGAAAAAATATGCGCGTGCTTAAAAATGTTTGCATAACAAATCATGTATTACTAAATTATATCGTAAATAGTCTCTAATGATTTCAATAATTGAATACCATTACTAATCTCGATAATCTAGAAAGAAATTATATACTTAGGTAATATTATAGTATTAACGAACCTCACAATAATGTTAGTTCATGCACAGGTTTCATATCTACGATATTAGATAGCATTCGGGGGACAACGGGAATGATCCGAAAAAAAAGATTTCCACTTTGTAGCAATAGTAAACGATTAGGAGACCTACAAAGTCACTTTTCTTTTTGTTGACTATAATGTGTCTGAAAAGCGAAACTGCCAAAAGGATGTCAGGCAGAGCAGTTTTTCTTACTTATAGAACCCACACTAGAGGATATGTAAGTACTATCGCTACGATAAGTCGAAGTCATCATCATCTGAGCGGTCCTTTTTGTTTTGGCAGGTTTTGCACGGGCAGATCAACAACGTTTCGTAAATCTCCTAAACGTCCACTAACGCTAGAAAGTGGAATTATTCTTGTACTCAAAGACTTAGGATAATCTACGGCATCCTCACAGTCTATTTGCTTAAAAGTCACTGAAAAAAATTATCCAAACAAAGTAAAAGGAGAAAAGCATACCTTATGAGTGTAAGGAAACAATATGAGCATCAGCTTCCTCAGCACGTATCTTGTGTCCACAGCGAAGTAGTACCGCAGCCGGGAGACGGGCACGTACTTGTTCAGCTCGCGGGAGACCGCCTCGCGGCCCGCGGACGCCAGCTGGTTGCCGTACTGGAGCGCCATGTCCTGGGTGCAAGGTCGTCATCATCATCTTGGCGTTATGGGATCGTTCAAGAGGTATATTAGAGGTCTCTTCAGAGGCGGGCAATGCATTGGTGACTCCCCTGATG
Source organism: Blastobasis lacticolella (assembly GCA_905147135.1). Classification (NCBI taxonomy): domain Eukaryota; kingdom Metazoa; phylum Arthropoda; class Insecta; order Lepidoptera; family Blastobasidae; genus Blastobasis; species Blastobasis lacticolella. The sequence goes on from LR990059.1 coordinate 16,938,170, forward strand.
TTGCTGATGTCCATAGGCGGTGACCACTTTCCATGTGGTGGGGCGCTTAAATGTTTGTCTGCCGTATAACAAAAAAAAATGTCCCGATTGCGCCGCCGCGTGGCACGTGAGGGCCCAGGGTCCGCCTGGGTGAAAGGTATTGTGTGGAATAATAGACTCAGCAGGAATAGAAATAATCATCTTGGCGAGAAGAAATTGAAATTCTGTTACGAGTCTGGGTGTTGTATGTATTGTTACTTTGCCTGTTATTCACTATGTATTTCCTGTGCACAATAAACTGTTAAATAAATAAATAAAAATAAGTATGTATTTAAAAGTATATAACTAGTTTATCAGTTATTTAGCACCCATAACACAAGCTTTGCTTAGTTGAAGCATATTTATATAAATGTATATGACATGCTTATGCTCTCGCCCACGAGGGCCCGGGGTCCGCCTTGACCATGATCCAGGATTTGGAAGATCAAGTAATTACAGTGGAGCAAATGCCATCTCTGTGACCGTGCTACCAGAGGAACACACCAGGCAGGTAGGAGTGGTGTCCAATGTTGTAAAGTTCAATTCAAATTGACACAGTTTTAAAGTATTCACCAGGTTTCTTATAGCATTCCTATTGGAAACTCCTGTCCATGACCATGAGACTGCATAGAAATATTGAGCATGCAAAGTAAGAAAATTTGTCTATATGTATTTTAAAACTAGTGTCTATAAATTTTAGTACCACATCCCAACATTATTTTGAGTAATATGTCTAATTGTTGTTTGGATTTGACTATTGTGTATTAGTATAGGATATTAAGTTAGTCTATATATTCCATTAAAAAAAGGTTGGCAAGAAGTAAGTAGTACTCATATTATAATATTAAATTAATTTGCAGGAGTTTGTCTCATGTCAATCCTCCAATTGCAGCCTACATAACCCACAAAATAATGCTACTAATATAAATAATAAAATGTAAGTACATGACGAAACTACTACCAACGTTGTGCAATGCCCCAATTAAAACAATTTTTTCTTTTTATAACATTAGCATTGACTATCAATTACATACTTGGACAACAGGTTGCTGCAGCATGGAGCCGATCGCTTGTGGCGAGGCCATGTTGGGTGGCGGGAATCCACCCATGTAGCCGTAGTCTGCAACAAGTTTAATTATTTTTACAATATAGAAACTGGTGTGCCTCACATGCTGAAAACAATCCTACATAGAAGCTATTGTGTGAAGTGGGCTTGTATTTAACTAAGTTTCAGTAAATGAATATAAATAAAAATATTCAAAGAGCTTCGGTTAGTATTCAATTAATGTGCATAACTCCGAAAAGACTCATGATACGTGGCAACAGTGCAATTGGAACTCAGTACCTCTCGCATTGCGAGTCGGATACCATAACCACTAAGCCATTGACACTCCATATTTCAGTAAATTAGTACAGTAAAAATAATACACAGTCAAGGAGTGCCATTCGACCTCTGAGAATGTTCAACCTCTAATACAAAATTTTATTCCAAGAATGTTGTGAAGACATTGCCTTGTACACTATATCCTGTTTGAGCAGGCAATTAGCAAAATGTAAACAAACAATAAATAGGTTTGCGAGATGACAAATATACAATAATTAATTTTTAAGTCACTGTTATGGAGATTCATGTGGTCCCGGGCGGGACTAGACCTAGACACAGACAAAACCTTCTCTCAAGTACTTAAGATCCCCTTGATTTAATATTATTAAAATAAAAATTGCTATAAAACGTCATAGATTGGTACTTACTTGGCGGTGGCGTTGGGGTAGCATAGTCTTGCGTGTCCAGCTGTATCCCTTCTTGATAAGGCGGTGGAGGTCCAGCTGGCGCGAAGCCTGGACTATAGGTTGGCGATTGCGGAAACTGCGGTGCCGCCGCCGGCGCCCCCATCGCGGTCACGTCACTCACCCGCTTGGGCTTCCTAGGCCCGCCTCCGGGACCCACTGTAATGAATATCAACCCCTCAAAACCAACCCCTCTCTCACATATTTATCATACGCTCGCAAAGCACACGTACCGTTCCTGGAAGCGTTGAAATTCATATTTCCTCGAATTTATCTATCACCCTAGCAGCATTGACATAATATACACAAATATTAGGGTAAATTAGTTTTAAACACAATTTTTAAACACATCACCACGTCCGATTTCCAGCAATTTGACGTTTATGAAAAGAGATTTCAAAACTTCCAAAAACGTCTATTTATCGATTATCATTTGACGTCTTAAGAATATTGCAAAAATAATATCTCAAAAATCTCAGAAGCAGTTTCCATTTATTTTCCAGTTATTTTATGATATCTATATAACGTTTTATATTTTTTATCATTGATGACCGAATCCAATTCGACTTTATCACAACAGATTTACCGCTAGCTGTTGAATAGTTCTCACGGTAACACATTTGACATATTTTGTTAAAATTCTGTTGCCAGGTGAAATTCTTTTATAATAATCATGAGATTGCGGTTTATCTGTATATTATTTAAAATGACCGATTATTGTAATCGATGATTCCTAGATTAAATGTACATTACATTGGTACAACACTATTGCGAAGAGGTCGGCAAAGGAACCAAAGCCTAAACAGCCTAATTGTATTTGCCTTTTTGGTCATGTCACTTCAAAATCAAATCAAAATCCGTAAATACCACTTTCGTCGTAGGTGCCTATTGTGTTAAAAAATACCATAAATAAGGTGAAAAGTGCATAGCGTAGCCCTTTTATAACTTTTCTAAAAGGAAAAACTATGTTTTGAATAAAATACTTGATTCAATGTTACACCGGATCAGTAATCATCACAAAAATATACTGCGGGAGCTCGATCAACATCAACAGTGGGCAATTTGCGACGTTTTGAGATTTAGCAAGAAAGTTGTTAATTGAACACTATTCCTAACATTATGGCTCTAAGAAATGTACTGCTTCTCAGCCAAATCGCTGGATATGTGATAGGACTTATTTTGTCAATATGTATCATAGTTCCTATGAGCATGCATCACAATGAGTTCAGGTATTGCACTATTTTGTTCTGTATTTATATGTAATTTTAATAAATAGGCGTTTATGGGTTCAATCAATGGTTGTCAAATGGCTACCAAGTACAGACTTACTGAGGTTGCAAGATAGCTGATGGATGCAAAAAGCACTTAACTGAATTGAACAGAAGGCATGGGGGCGGAACACAGTAAACATCATGTAGCTAATATAGTAAAATGATATCTTTTCAAAAGTACAACTTTACTTTTATTAAATACTACCTATTGTTTAGGGAGAGACGCATATGCCATATGCTTTTCTATGAGTGAGAAAGTGGTTAGAGTATACCAAAGAGTGCAATTCAACTCCAACCGAGGAGGAAGTTACTAATCAGGACCAATACATTGTATTTTAAAATATCTGGTACAGTGCGACTTCATTCACATGATGTCCTACCTCTACCCTACCCTTCTTTTTCTACCCGTTTTTTCTTTCATACAAACCACCTCTGTAATATAGCCAACAGTTTTCAAATCAGTCCAGCTTTTCTCAAATTATGGTACAGCCAAGGGAAATAGGGAATTATTTTTATACATTACTAGTGGACCTGGCGTGACTGCGGTCACATACACCTACTTACCCCTTCGTACCCTTTTTTCTTGCTTATAAACACTGCAATTTAACCTCTTGATTCACTCCATATATTAAAATCCGTTGCGTAGCTTAAGAGATCTTAGTATGCATAGATACATAGGGACAGACTGTGGGAAGTGACTTTGTTTTATACCATTCATAGATATAGATAATCTTCTCTCTTTCAGAGGGAGCTGCCTGCTGTTTTCTACCGGACAATGGCAAGAAGAAGATGGTCAGTTGCTGGTCTCCTGGGCCTCTCCTATCTCCTGCCACTACGTTATTATAATAGGAGTGTTCTCATTCATTGCGTCCAGTGTCCAGATTTACAGGTTTGTTTTTTAAACACTTTTGCTGCTAATCGAAATATTAGAGTCCACAACTGAGCTTACTAGCATTGCGCGCGTGTTATTATTATTATTATTATGAGTTAATAGGCAAGCAGGCAAAGGCTGATGTGCCTATATCTGGGCTGGTGTGTTTAATTATTGTTATATTGACCGTCTAGATACCTTGAAAGTTTTAACTAGGTACTTATTATTAGTATTTGTTTATACATTGTAAAGCTCGACACGAGGTTGGACTTATTTATTTTTTATTTCTATTTATTATTATTAAATATTATTTGTTTGGTGTCACAATTTTTTGGATCACGGGATCAATGACAAATTGGCCGGTTTTAATGATTGCCACAGGCCAAAGACAATAGTGGTTAGGCTATGATACTAAAAACCGCAAATCAATGTTCATTTGTTACACGGGTACTTTGGGTTAAAGCAATAATTTTGATCGGTAGTTCTTAAAAATATTCCCATGGGGAGAGCAATGATGATGTCATAAATGTTTTGGTTGGGAAATTTTTTTTTTTAGAAACCTTTCCTGTTTCGTATCATATGAAAGGGCTTTACAAGCCGGTTCTAAAAATATACTACACCAGTACCTTTCGGACAACTATTTTCGAATAATCCAAGAAATACTTGTCTGTCGTGAAAAAGGCGATTTTAAAAATATTACCCATTTCTAAATTTATTTATTAAAAAAAAATTTTAGATTAAGAATTTTTTGATACTTCTGATGTGTAGTGTACTGCACTATGGTTGTGTTTTATGGAATTATCCATGTTAATCAATTTAAGCTCATACATTTCCTATTCCAATTCCTTAATCCCATTCCAATATCGACGCACACCGGACGCAGTCTCCGCCACTGACTGATTACGGCTCGGCTCGCGCCATTATATCCGCTCATGTGCAGGATACGCAGTGGAGGGGCGGGGGGTTAAGGGAATAATAAGCGTGTAAGCATCAATTTAACATAGATTTATGTTAATACCATAAAACACAATAATAGTACCGATTAAAAAAAAATCGGAATAACAAACTTAAAAAAAAATGAAAATGAATTAGTAATTGTTAATGTTTTTAAAATCGCATTTTGACGTTAGATATGTCATTGAGCGTATGTTTTACAAAAATTTTCTAAGCCGTCTCCTACCTAGAGGAACCCAAACTTGGTGCGCTTTGAAAATGTTTCTTGGATTTTTCGAAAACAGGAACTACCGTAGGAGTCTCCGTAGTCTGGAAAATGGGCAACCTTTCGTGGGAGAGGCCCTAAGTCCTGCAGTGGACTGTTACGGGCTGTGATGATGATGTCATTGAGCGTATGTTTTACAAAAATTTACTAAGCCGTCTCCTACCTAGAGGAACCCAAACTTAGTGCGCTTTGAAAATGTTTCTTGGATTTTTCGAAAACAGGAACTACCGCTCCAAATGATTATTTTGACCTAAAGTACCCGTGTACCAAACGGCTATCCTGGACATCGATTTGCGGTTTTCTATCAATATTTGCTTTATACACCGTCTACTACAAGTGGCGGTCATGTAAGCATTAATATTCAACTTGCAAACATTTTTTAACTATCTGGCAGGTATTAAAGATAACCGCCTTATGAAATTGTTTGTACGGGTGTCGAGAAGCTTGCACTTCTATAATTCGCTAAAGCTTGTGATAAAGCCACACAGATGTATATTTCATGCTCCACTAGATCCAATGACCCGAAATATGTCTTGACCTCGGACATCTAGATGTGTCAATAATATATTCAGTTAGGTAGAACCCTAATGTCTTGTGTTCGTTCCACAGGCTGTCAATGTTCATGTACAAGGGGCAAGACAGTCCATTCCTGTCCGCTTTCGTGGAGGCCATGTTGTGCGCAGTGTTCTGCGGGTGGATACTCGCTGGTGCGCTCGTGGTCACCTTCGGTTTCATCACTTGGTGCCGGAAGATTACTGAGCGGTTTCCTAGGTGGGTAATCATTTAGCCATGTAGACTGTTGTACACTTTTTTCTTATAAGCCAGTTCAGAATGCAACCGTTCTGACATATTGACAGAAATAAAATACATAAGATGATAGTACACATACTCATTCCTAATCAAAGCGCTCCTCTGGCATTTGACTTATTTCATTATCATCATCAGCTTTTATTGCTAGATATCTAGGCCTTCCCTGTGTTGTATCTGGCAGAGTAGGACCAACCCCTTACACTCGTGTGTGTCGTACAAGGCGACTAATGTTTTCGTGGCAAACGCTGTAGTCTTCGTAGGCTGGAAAATAGGCAGCAGTGTTTTCCATTTTTATATTTATACCACTGTGATCTCTAACCCGCTTGACAAGCGTGGAGCTTACGGCAATAACTTCTCGTGGGAGAGGCCGTAAGTCCTGCAGTGAACTGTAATGATGATAGACCTCACTCCATACTAAACACAAATTTGGATTTATGTGGCAGGCTGAGAACTGTCATATCCTCAGTGTGCAGTATCCAGCCTGCAGTCGTTACAGTTAAAATGATTAATGAGAAACTCTTAAGTTGTGTATGTATTGAAATTGATAATTTTCATTTCAGACAAATACATCCATAGTGTTAGTAACAATATATCTTTCATACTAGTGTTAGTAGTTGTTGTATAAGACGTTTGTCTTCGAAATTAGTGTTTGATGTGGAGCTTCACCCAGTGACGCAGAGAGGGGAATCCCACCGGTCCTTAAGCACATTTAGGAGACTGTTGGTGCTGGAGCGGAGCCGAGTGAGCATAGAAGCTGATCGCTTTCGAATTATGGCATAAAAGTCATCCGAACATCCCGGACGCACTGCATCGCCACTCCAGCCTCAACAGTACCCTAAACGCATTATTATATTTAACGCGTTTGTCGCTGTATGCCCGCTTAGTAAAGCAGGTCCAAAGACTGCACGTGTAGAATGACTAATTGGATTCGTACAACGAGCAAACCTCCGGACCAGCAAGTTACATCAGATAGCCAGCGTCCTATGCTCCCTCTCCATCATCCAAGTTGTCCTTGAGATCATCAGTGACCCAATGACCCAAATACTTGAATGACCTAACCCAGCCTAAGGGAGAACCACAAGGCGATAATCCAGGGACATTAGAGATTTCCTGTTTTAAACATAAGAAGCTTGCTCTTCCCACCATAGTACCGAAATATTGTTATTATCTTTTCTTGTTTACAGTTGCGAAGCGGCGGCAGGCCAAGACATAGATCAGAAGGACAAAATACACACAAATGGCTTTTACATAGAAATGGGCACTGTACAGGTATGTGCAAAAAGAAAAATATTGAATTTTCGCTATATACGTATCCACAGTGTTTCGAACTATGAAGTGCTATGACATGGGATCGTTCTTGAGGATATTAGAGGTCTCTTTAGGGGCGGGCAACGCATCGGTAGAGCCCCTGGTATTGCTGATGTCCAAAGGCGGCGGTGACCCCTTTCCATGAGGCACGGGGTTAGCCCCATAGGCCCGCACCTGACTCCAAGGAGCAGAAGACCCGCATGCCATGAGGTGGCCCGCTTGCCTGCCGTCCAATATAAAAAAATATAGGATCTGTAGGATAAAATTTAATAAATAAATATGCTTGGATAATTCACACAGCGCCATCTAGATCCAAAGCATGGGTTATGGGTGCTAGAAACTGATAAACTACTTATATACTTTTAAATACATAACACCCAGGCCTGTAACAGAAATTAAAATTCATCATTTCAATTTCTGCTCGGCTGGGTATCGAACCCGGAACTTCTGCGTGGCTGACCGGCTATGTTAATCAACTGAACCACTCAGGTCGTCGATCGTAGAATAGTCTTAATAGTACAGGAACAATAGACATTAACCTCAAAATAAATAACCTAATTTTGATTTTTGGCTCAAGTGTTCCTTAAGAGTCCGACGAGTATGCCCTGAAAGTTCACCCCCCAACCCGCCGCCGCCGCCGCCCCCTCAAATGTGTTTCTGATCGTAGATTTAATAAAATTTTAGCAAAAAGTATCAGGTACGCGAAAAAACTAACAAACTGTGACAAAAGCAAACATTTTTCAATTATCTATGGATTCGATAGGACTGATAGTTTTACTCATACTTATTTTGTTAGTAAATGTATATTGTTTGTTGTGGTTATAGTAAGGGCCTTCTGCCGATTCCAAAAATATACCGCATCTACAAAACAAAAATCATTTTCAAAAACACCAACTCTGGGCTCCTCCAGATATCATACAGCTAAATGGTTTTTGTGAAATGTACCGCAAATAGTTCATAATATCCTCACGTCTAATATCATAAAAGAAATTTTTCAAATTTCTTTTTATTCCTATGTAGGAACACATATAATAGGTACTAGCGTTGGCCTGCGACTTCGTCTGCGTATAATTCGGTTATAACGTTCCAGATGCGTTCCCGCGGGGACCACATTGAATTTCGTTATCTGTTACTTACGTATTTTCAACTAGGACCTCTAAGCAGAAAAGGGCAGCACCGTTTTCTGTTACTTACGTATTTTCAACTAGGACCTCTAAGTAGAAAAGGGCAGCAGTTTTCTGTTACTTACGTATTTTCAACTAGGACCTCTAAGCAGAAAAGGGCAGCACCGTTTTCTGTTACTAACGTATTTTCAACTAGGACCTCTAAGTAGAAAAGGGCAGCAGTTTTCTGTTACTTACGTATTTTCAACTAGGACCTCTAAGCAGAAAAGGGCAGCACCGTTTTCTGTTACTTACGTATTTTCAACTAGGACCTTGGGAGCAGATATGGGGTAGAGCTCGTCTAAGCTGAAATAACGCGCCCCACTATCGCATTAACGTACACAAGCAAATTTAAAATATGGACGCAATACATATACAAATGCCGTTGTAATTGGTCATTCAGTTGCCGGTGAGACTCAAACGTAGGAGCACGCGTCGTTCGATTGGAGCAGTCGACGCTCCCACACAGATGAAGTGTCGTTATTAATATTTGCTCTCACACATCGAAATCAACTAATTAAGTAGTGGGGCGTGTCATTTCAGCTTAGACAAGCTCTAGCACTGTTGTCAGTTCATTACGTTTTTTCAATATTGCAATCACCAACCAACCCACCTGTCACGCAAAATCCTCCACAAATGTGTTAGTTTTGTTATGTCCGTGTGGATTATTCACAAGTGGATTTATTAGTCTTTGAAGATTAAGGCTAAGGCTCAAGATATTTATTTCCATTCCAGTTCGGCATATGGGCGTTGTTCGCCAACTGGGTGGGTCTGGCCGTGTTCTCCACGCTCAAGGTGTGCCGCTACCACCAGCTGGAGAATATCCAGGTGTCGATGTACCGCGAGAGGCAGCGGCTTCTAAACGAGAACGAGAGCCCCTCCCACGGACGGTCAACCCCACCGATGGAGACGCTACATGAGTAGGGAATGGTGGACTGGGTTGCTATTATCTATGGATTCGTAGCAGGACGTCATAAATTCGACTCGTTAAGTTAAAGCATGCCCCACATGTTCGCCGAAATTTTTGGCAAAATTTTCGCTGGGACTTTGGTCCACCCTCTACACTCTCACCTATTAGGAATGTGTTAGGTGTCAAAATGCGTATATCGATGTAATCTGGTACCATTTGCTGTAAACATGGCCACAGAGTTCATGCTACTTTACTGTAATTACCTGATCTACTAAAACTGGATCATGGTCAAGTCAGAACCTGTTACGGGTCTAGGAAGAAAAATATAAAATCGATCGATCAATCATCGGATACTTCTTTTTATCTGTGTAACAGAGCTGTCTATGCATATTTTACATTTTATTTGTAGTGAGTGAATGGACTTCGCTGTGAATTTTGTATATTTCTGGATTGACCTAGTACATTTTCGACTAGAAAGAACCAAAGTGCTGTGATTCAGCACAAGGCGAGACAACAAATAATCGAATAATAATCTCTAGTTAGTCTATGAGACGAGCCATGGCAAACATGCACGGGACTTCACGAATATAGGCGGATGCTCCCTCTACATTCTCGTGTTTTCGAATTGCCAACATGTGGAGTCTGCTTAGCGGAACTGGTTATTTTCTCAACTCGTCACAGGAACCGCATTATGTTTGTTGTCCATATTATGTGTAAGGTTTATGTGACGAATTGAGTATCGCTCTAGCTTCTAATTCTTCTCTATGAGGTCTATGAAGAGTCTCACGTTTGTGATGTGGGAGATTGTCTTGTATAGAAAGAGATAGTGGGAGTAGCTCGAGGCTAGTCTCTCATATCATGTTGTACTATAGTATTTAAAATTGGGAGACAGAACAAATTACTACCCTTGCCATATAATCAAAGGGTTTTCTGCATAATTTGTATAATTGAATGAATGTGATATATGTAAATTTTATTTTTATATTTTATACTTAGATTTAGCGTGTAAGTTGTTATTGTTTTGTTTGTCGGTCTCAGTGATGATATCCAGAGCAAAAGTTACAAAATTATGCATTTTAACAAATACATTACATACTATATTATTAATATTAACTATTTATGTCGTTGGTAGATGTTATGATTATAATGTCGTCGAAATCACAAATAATTAAAACCACATAATTGTACATGCTTCAAGTCTTTTATTCGATCACATCGCTTTTCCCCGGGGCTGTCCCGGGTCGTCATTTTCTATCCTTTATTTATTTACTCTGTTTAACTAACTACTTATATATAGTCTCTATTTTATTTATACACAGTCTAGAGTCCCTCACTGGGGGGTTGCGGGGGTGGCACGGCCGGGGGCGGCTGCTGCGAACCCGGGACCGCCTGTTGGGGCTCCAGCCCGCCGTGTCTCCTCTGCAAATGCACGCGCAGGTACCGCGGCTGCGCGAACGCCGCCCTACAGTCCACATGCGGGCAGCGCAATGCGGGCGTTACGGCCGCGGCGTGCGTCCGTCTATGCCTCAATAGGTCCCCTCGAACAGCGAACGCTCGCCCGCACTCCGGGCAGGCGTGCGACCCACCCCCGCCCGCCGCCTCGTGCCGTCTCTGGTGCCGGGCTAAGGCCGCCCGCCAGCGGAACGCGCGCCCGCAAACCGGGCAGCGGTGCGATCGCGGCCCGCCGTGCGACTGCTCGTGGATATACAGCCCGGCGCGACTGCGGAATTTCGCCCCGCACACGGTACAGGCGTGCGGTCGCTCCGCAGAGTGCACGACCTCGTGCTGTTTCAGCAGCCCGCGGGAACCGAACGCGCGCCCGCACTCGATGCAGGTGTGCTCGCGGACTGTCGAGTGGGCGTGCTTCACGTGGTAGAAGTAGCTCGAGGAGGCCGTGTAGACTTTATGGCAGACGGGGCACGAGCGCTCGCGGCGGTGTCTTTTGGCAGGTGGTGCTGGCTCCCCGGATACTGTTACTGCCCCGTCGGGCACGGCCGCCGCGTCGCGCGAATCCTCTATCGCCTCAAACACAGACTCCGGTATGGGGTCGAACTCAGCGTCGCTGTGGTCCGAAAACTCGTCAACGGTCGCCAGCACACTCGGCTCGGCGTCGGTCGCGACATCGCTCTCCGGCAGTCGCGGCGGCGGCCGCCCGTCGAGCGTCGGCTTCGCGCTCACCTCGGTGTTCTCGTTTTCGTCCTTCATCACTTTCTTTTTGGCTCGCTTCGATGGCAGTTTCACTGCCGGGGGCGGGGGCGCGGCCTCCGTTCCTTCGGGAGGGGGCGGGGGCTCGGCCTCCGCTCCTTCGAGAGAGGGCGGAGCCGCGGCCTCCGCTCCTTCGAGATGGGGCGGAGCCGCGGCCTCCCCTCCATCGAGAGGAGGCGTGGGCGAGTCCGGCACCGGCGAGGGCGGCTGGTACTGCACGGCGTGCTGCGACATGTGCACCACGAAGTCCTTCTGGTCGACGTAGGTGTGGCACTCCTCGCAGTGGAAGAGGAGGTGCGAGGCCGCGGGCGCGGGCGGCGACGACCTGCAACAGAGCGCGGCTCAGCGATGCGAGGCGACGTGGGCGGCGAGCGCGGGCCGCCGGCGGAACGCGGCCGGGCAGCGCGGGCACGGCAGCGGGGCGCCGTGGCGGCGGCCGTGCGAGCGCAGCGCCGCCGCCGACTTCGTGGCCAGCCCGCAGCGCTCGCACACGAACTCGCGCCGCTCGGCGTGCGAGCGCATGTGGTCTTCGAGATGCGCGAGGCGGGCGAACGTCGTCTCGCATTGCGGGCATGTGTGCGGCCGGGCGTGGAGGTGCGTGTCGCGGATGTGCCGCGCGAGGTTCCCCGCCTCGCCGAACGCCCGCTCGCAGTGGGGGCACGCGTGCCGTTTGGTGTGCGCGGTGCGGTGCCGCCGCCAGCCGCGCGCCGCCACCCGCCGCCCGCAATCGGGACACGACACGTACCGCTTACCGTCCGGAGCGACGGCCGGAGTGTCCGCCGCGGCATCCGCCGGCGGTCTGGAAAGGCAGGGCTCGGTCACTTGGTTCGGGCGGGTGTAGAATCAACCACCCCAGCGTCAGTTAACAAATAGGAGATTATTCAACAGTCCGAAATTTACAAAACTTCGCGCTCTCTCATAAGTTCACTGGTACGGTCCGAGGGCGTACGTGTGCTGAGCATTGTCCGGCTCGGGCGCGGGGGCGGGGGCGGGCGCGGGCGCGGGCGGGCCGTGGTGCCGGCGATGGTGGTGGGCCAGCGCGGCGCGCAGCCGGAACGCGGCCGGGCAGAGCGCGCAGGCGTGCGGGCGCGGCGGGGCGGGCGACGCGGGCGCGGCGGGCGCGGGGGCCTCGTGGCGGCGGCGGTGGCGCGCCAGGGCCGCCCGCAGCCGGAAGGCGGCCGGGCAGTGCGGGCAGCGGTGCGGGCGGGCCGCGTCGTGCGTCCGCCGGTGGGCGTGCAGCGCGCCGCTCTGCGCGAACCGGCGGCCGCACTGCGGGCACTCGAAGGGCCGCTCGCCGGTGTGCGTGCGGCGGTGCTGGCGCAGGTTCTGCGCGTTGGCGAAGGTGCCGCCGCAGTCGGGGCAGCCCACGCGGCGGCGGCGCTCGTGCGTCTCGGCGAGGTGCCGCCGCAGCCCGCCCGGCGCGCGGAACTGCTTCCCGCACACGTGGCACACGCACGGCCGCTCCCCGGTGTGGATGCGCCGGTGCACCAGGTACGTGTGCGGGGAGCTCAGCCGCTTCCCGCAGGCGGCGCAGGCGTAGCGCAGCCGGCCGGCGGCGTCGCGGCAGCGCGCCAGCGACAGCTCGCGCCGCGCGGCCGGGTCGAGGCGGTCGCGGCGCATGTTGTCGCAGGTGAGGTCGTCGTAGCCGTCGGCGGCGGCGGCGGCCGAGCCCGCCGTGTCCGACGAGGCCGAGTCCGAGTCGGAGTCGGAGGCGAGTCGCGGGCCGTGGGCGGCGAGCAGGTGGTCGCGGAACCCGACGAGCGCGGCGTAGAAGGCGGCGTAGGCGGTCGCCGGGGCTGCCGCCGCCGCGAGCGGCCGGTCGTCCTCGTCGGAGGGCTCGTCGCTGCAACAATAAACCGCCCTTTACCGGCCGCTCCTGTGGCGTCGCGCGTGGTCTTTCAGGTGGGAGAGCTTCCGGAAGCGCTTCGGGCAGACCTCGCAGCTGTAGTTCCGCACGTCGAGGTGCATGTGCAGGTGCGCGGCAAGGGCCTGGCCGGAGTGGAGGGCCTTGTCGCAGTAGCGGCAGCGGTGCGTCCCGGGCGCGGGCTCGGCGGCGTGCCGGCGAGCGTGCGCGGCACGCGCGGCGCGGTCGGGGAAGGCCTCGCCGCACGCGCCGCAGTGGAACCGCAGCCGGCCCTCGTGCGCCTGCCGCACGTGCTTCGCGAGGGACTTCTGCCACTGGTACACCTTGCCGCAGCGGTCGCAGGGGAACCTCCGCGGGGCGGCGGCGGCGTCGTGCGTCGCCAGGTGCTCCGTCGCGTGGTACACGTTCGAGAACGTCTTCTCGCAGACGGGGCAGGCGACCGGCTTCCGCTTGATGTTGTTCGGGCCGAGTTTTGTTTTGCCGCGGTTCCCGCCGGGCTCCGGGTGGGCGGCCCCGATGTGCTCCTTCAACTCGTTCTCGTCGACGGCTGTGTGGCCGCACGCGCGACACTTTACCCCGCCCCCCGCCTCCCCGCCCTCCACGTGCATCTCCTGCAGGTGCCAAGCGAAGGCGGCCTTGGAGTGGTACTCCTGATCGCAGCAGGTGACCCCGCTCGCGACGCAGACGTCGACGTGCCGGCTGAGATGGCTCAGCAGCCGAGTCGGGGATGAGAATACGCTGCTGCAGAACGGACACGACAGATGGGGCAACTCTTCTTTGACCTCTTTAGCTATGGAGACCTCGTCGACATCCTCCAGGACCAGTTGCTCCTCAACGGTTATGTTGTCTTCCACGAATTGTTTAAGCGAGCCACTCATCAGATCAGCCTCATGTGTAGATGTCAAATGCCCGGCCATCGCGCCCGCCGTCGCCGCCGCCGGCTGCTCCGGACATTTCTGACAGACGAACTGCAAATCGGAACTCTCCCCGTCTATGCCAAGCGCGGACAAGTAATCGTTCAGAATACGCACAATCAATACGGTTCCTGACCTGTAATTTACAAATTTTACGATGTCGGGTGGGCCAAGAAGGAGGTTAAGGCAATGATTTACGCCCGGTTCCTGTAGTCGGCGAATTGGCGTCAGTATTGGAGCAGTCATTCTTTTACTAACATTGAATCAACAAAATTATAGCCAATCACGGATTAATTGGTTTGACTTATTTCTTAATTTCATTGGCTCATTAAAAGATCGTTGAGTACAAGAACTGGGGGTTACAAAAGTACATTACTTACTCTTTGTCATTTGTATTTTCTAAACTTTGGTTTTCTTCTATGCTGGCTGGATTTTGTTCCTGAAATTAAATGAGATGCTTTAAAGTAGGTTAAGGTAAATTCATACTTGGAATTGAATGAATTTAACTTAGAAACTGACAATAAATTATCGGCGCAGGTTAAGAGAGCCACTTGAACAAACATTTCATTCCAAACAACAAGATCTCGTAGATTGTCCGGAATATTCATATGCCCTTCAACTAACCCCAACACATTTAAACAGCTGTCCAATATCTTATTCATAATTTTTATAACACTAAAAGGTCAACAAAGGATTGTAACATTTGCGTAGTTGCTGGTACAGCAATGTGTTCTGGGGTTTTAGCGGTGGGCAATGCATTGTTGACACCCCTGCACGGGTTGTAGCATAGCTCGCGTCGCGGGAAAGCCTTCGTTTTCGTCTCCGTCTCTCAATACTAGATGAAAAAGATAACAGTATGTATGTCGCGTCATTTCTCGCTTATCTCGCGCAAGGGCACACTTGTACTAGCCGTACAGGTGTTGCTAATGTCCATTGCCAACGGGACCACTTTCTATCTCAGCGCACGACGACGCCAGCAAGGCGCAATCCAGCGCCAGAACCTGACCGGCCAGGACACAGCCTGGCCGAGAAGACGCCCGGGCACGGGCTTAAACCTATAGGCCCGCACCTGCCTCCGCAGATAAGGAGCAGAAGACCTGTGTGTGTATGAAGTGGCCCGCTTGTGTATTTTTTTTTTGAATACCACTAAAGTGGCAAACAAGCTTGCGGCCGGCCTGATGGTAAGCAGCCACCGCAGCCTATGGACGTTTGCAATACCAGGGGCATCACCCACGCGTTGCCGACCCCGTAAAAACCTTTTAACCCCTTTCTTGAAGAACTCCATGTTGGACTCACCAGGGAAAACATCTCCAGGTAGTTCATACCACAACCTTAGTGTGCGTGGGAGAAAGTTCCTTTGGAACCGCAAAGAAAAGAAACAAAAAAAGCCCAGCGACCATCACCATTAACCACTTCCCTACACATACCCGTATCTTCTGCTCGAACCGCCACTGTGCTTCCCGCAGCGCGTGGTCGGCTCGCGGCGCGGCCGCCGCCACCTCGTGCCACGCCAGCAGCGCGTGCGCGCACTGGTAGCACATCGCCACCGGCAGAGTGTCTAGGGGACTCACCTGGGGATTGTTGGCACATTTATTATACGCCATCACTGTCCTTCTGCAGGGAAAAGGCCTACCTAGCTATAGCTACCTAGAGATGTCGTCGTTGGCCGTATGGTGGCCGGTGGAGTAGAATTGCAACAACCCCTTACAGTACCCCAACCTTCTTACTTGGCCAGGATGTGAGTGCATTTATTGTTTATTTTTTTGTGATTATTTCTTCGTTTGCCATCTTTTTAGTCCAACTGGAAACAGCGTTTAGGAATAAAAAAAGGTAATGTTTGGCCTTAATTTATTGGTTTTCATAAAAATAAGGTATATGTAATTATTTATCCCAAGTTTATTTATGTATAAGTAAATATTACAGGTTATACATCTAAAAATGTATTTCTTTTCTTTATTTTGTATTATATATATTGGTATTAATAATTAATAATTTCTGTGTTAGCACGTCGTTCGCGTAGTGCGCGCATCGAGCTCTATTATGGGTCAGTCTGAAAACCAGCGCTGTGTTTGGCTGCTGCCATTCATAGCATTAAGCTGAGGCTGGTCCAATTTGGTCCGAGGACGCATCGCCCTGCTTTCCTAATATGTATTTATTATGTTAGTTTTAAGTATTTGAATGTGTTATTGGACCAAATAAAGTTACGTCTATGTCTATGTCTATGTCTAGTGGGTGTCGTACAAAGCGACTAATGTTTTCGACGCAAAAAATCTAGTCTCCGTAGGCTGGACGATGGGCAACAGCATTTTCCATTGTTATATTTGTGATACTGCGATCTCCAATACGCCTGCCAAGCGTGGAGATTATGGAATTATCTCCCCTCTCCTGGGAGAGGCTCTCCTAAGTCCTGCACTCCTCATTAGCGTATCTAGGGCTATTTTCTAGGGGGGGGCCTGGCCCCCTGGCCGATGAAGCTGAGTCAATCGCCAATGTACAACCAGTGAGCACCCCATCCTGGGGTGGGCACGCCCCCCCCCTTCCTACGCCTATGGCAGTACTGCATATACCAATGATTCATTTCTGAGTTATGTACGATAGTTGAACACTAACCGACGCCCTTACGGTGAGGGAAAATATCGTGATGAAACTTCAACTTTCAGGCAACTGAATGTGTCCATGACAGTGTCTCCACTGTAATTATCTGATCTGCCAAACTGCCAAATTCTGCATCATGGTGAAGGCGCACCCCGGGCCCTGGCACACCAGAGCACAAACGGGACATGTTAATTATCATGATGATGACATTTATAACCATGGTTTTGGCAATTTTATTTATTTTATTATTTGGCATTTGCCTGTTCGCTGACAAAGCAGCATTTTATAGAGGTTGCCCTTCCATCAGGCGGCCGCTGACCATAAGTAAGTCACATTAGTCACCTGTGAATAGGGATGGTGACTGGATCAAATTCTTGTTAGTTTGTCAGTTAGATTATAAAAAAAATTGTTTTTTTTTTTTATCAAATTAATAAAAAATTACAAAGATAAAGTGTATCAAAGTTTCAGAGTGGGGTCTCATGATGTCACGCAAGTGTTTAATTTCTTGTATAAGTACAAAAGAAAGAATACGTGTCCAATATTTTTGACAGTCTACCATCCGACAAAAATATTTTGTTCCAGTCATTATCATAGGTTGGTGTTACGTTGTATTCTACTCAACACAGTCCAACTAAATACCTACCTAAACTAAACCATCTGTGATAACAGAAATAAAATGCAATTCTGTTATCAATGCTTTGTTAGGTCTGAGTAAGCAAACAAATGTTAGTCTGTCTGACAATGTCATTTAATGACACTCTGAACACACCTCAATAATCTGTAATGAGCAGCCTTCAAGAATAGCTTTTCAATAATTTTCATAAATTGCGTGCTCTAAGGACTCAAACATTTTTTTTTATTTATAGTTGATTGTTCACAAGATAAAACATACATGTTTTGTTACAAAAGTTTAAGACAACAGGCATTATTATAATCTTTTGACTATATAGGGCTATTGTTGAAGTGGTATGGATTAGCCATACAACTATGTATTACTGTCATCATTCATTGCCTCGGAACAAATGAAGTCATGTTAAAATTTACTTTTTACTACCATTTTAACTTACAGTCATAAAGGATGCTATTCATAATTTAAAAACAAGAAGGATTGTTAAAAAACTTACTTGTATGGGTAAATATTTGTTAACCTTCTCAGCAAGGTTACTCTGCAGCCCCTCACCCTCAAATATGGGAATGAGGAATTCCGTAACATTAGCACATGTACGGCAAACATTTGAGAAGTCCTCCACATCTGTGTAATAATTTATATAAAACAAGATCAGTTTAGAAACATCTATTTTATTGTACTAATAAAATAAAGTTGATTGCCACATCTGTCTGAATTTAGTTCCATTATCTTCTACAAACCATTCAACGGATTTTGATGTGGTTTTCACCGTCACTTAGAGAATTTCTTCTGGAAGGTTTATATGTATAATACATGCCTATTATTATAGAGTAACTCAGAGAAAACCCTTGTAAAGCTGGGGCGGTTCGCTAGTTTTCTAATAAGATATAATTTTTTTATATTAAGAAAAAGCTATAAAAATTTAAAATAATTGTAAATGTTACTTTAAATCACAATTTTACTGTTTAGATTCTATAGACAAGTATGCTTGATCCAGTGAGTTGCATTTGAGTGCAATAGTTGAGCTGAGAGTATTATTGGTGACAAATATTTGTGATCTAAAGATGTATGAATGAGTAAAATTATTAATATATTTGTACTAATTTTATACAGCTGTGTGACTATGAAAATAATTTCCTAATAATTATCATGATAGTACCTACAAAGTAAAAACACTTAATACTTACTTTCGAGGTTAGTAGGCCCTAAGGCAGGTGTTTCAATAAACTTTTGAGACACATCAGCAGAAATGTTGTCAGAAGGTGTTACACATATAAATATTTGCTCCGTTTCAGTATTCATTGCGCTTATAAAAAATATTTCCTAATCTACACTACCAACAACAAACGCTCTTTCCCTTTTTGACACTTCGCGTTTTGTTTGTCAAGAAAGCTACACTACAATACCTACATATAAGTTCAAGAACATTTCCTTCAGTGTTTATTAAATACAAAATCAATTAAAGAGAAAGAGGGTTTTCTATGAAATTGTTAAATTTGTAGTAAATATTACTTTTTTTTACTTAGGTACTTTAATTTCTACTAAAAATGAAAAGAGAAAATTATAAAAAATTATAGGCATCGCTATAAACAGCAACAAATTCACGCGCGCTGGCAAACGGAAGCGGAAATAACAGAACGGAAACGTAGACAAAAGTAAATAATACAAGAAATAAGTAATGCACTTAGTACGAGTTTTATTTTTTAGAAATATTCGTGAATATTTTATGATCGTGTAGCTTGGTAGACGCGCCCAACTGCCGCCATCACAGCTGGCACCATCATAGTTTTGTTTTTGTAGGTATGGATCACTTGCTGAAACAATCGTGAAAAATAAAAGAGCAAACAGCACCTCGAGACAAGTAGAAATTTTCTATAAAAAATGGACGGAGATTTCTATATTTATTTAAACTAAACTTTAACCGTGGTCCCACTGCTATGCCCCACTAGTGGTTTTACAGGTAACACATAGATAGCCTTATCCCCGTTGGAATAGAATACATCTGTTGATATTCTAGAGGCCATGCATTGTCAAAAAAGCTTCATTCCACATTTTGCTATTTTATCTTGACTAATTGCAACCCAACGGATTTAGCGGATGTCCACGGACGACGGTAATCACTTACCATCATCAGGTGAACCGCATTTGCTTTCCTCTGAAAAATTATTATTATTTCCGGTTTGCCCCGAGCGGCCGGAACCCCCGATACGCCACTGTTAGAATCAATTCATTGGTACCTACAGGTTCCCGATTGGGATTTGAAATAGATCGCTTGCAAGAACGCTCCCAACATTCGGCCACAAGTCGTTTATATAATACCCAACTACTTACCAGCACCAACTTGATGAGGTAAACAGCGAACGTGAGGAAGGATATGGTCATGAGAGCGCTCTCCGCCGACGGGAACTCCACGTGCTGGCCGCGGGCCGTTGCGGAGCGCCCGCGCCGCTTGGGGCCGTCGTCGTCGGGGAATGCTGAATCTATTCGGTCTTCTGTTAGAGCAAAATGAGCTTACTGCACTGTATTGTA
The DNA here is from genome assembly GCA_905147135.1 of Blastobasis lacticolella. Classification (NCBI taxonomy): domain Eukaryota; kingdom Metazoa; phylum Arthropoda; class Insecta; order Lepidoptera; family Blastobasidae; genus Blastobasis; species Blastobasis lacticolella. Next base: position 16,958,263 of record LR990059.1, read on the forward strand.
CCAGTATACGGGATCTACCATAAGGGTCGGATGTACACAGATAAGAATAAGATAGGCATGTATAGTCATGGGAGTAGAGGGGACACCAGACGGTAGGACTCTATTAAGCATGAGGCGCTGTCCCAATTGGCAACGGTCGTACGGCCGTAGTCGTGCGACGGGCGGTTTTGAGGTCTGCTATTGGTCAGGCGACGTCCATCGTATGACCATGGTCGCACGACCGTTGCCAATTAGGACAGCGCCTGAGGAGTCCCTGGATGGGTACCACTACCCCCTTATCTATTTTTCCCGCCAAGCAACAATGCTTTCACTGCTGTGTTCTAGTTTGAAAGATAAGGCATGAAACATATCATTTTCAGATTAGACAAAGAGGACGAGAAAAAGTAGGAAAGTTGACCCTGTCAGAATCCGGGTCAGATTGCTAGGGTGATGATGACTACTTGACAAAGCAAAATCCAAAATTCGGAGCCGGTCGTCCGAAGAATAGTTATAGGTACTATCAAGCTGAATAAATGCTCGCTTGTTCATATTTCTTACTTAAAACTTTATTTTTAAATTATGACTGACTGAATTGTGACCTACCTATGTTAGCCATTATAGTGTCCCTGAGATCTTCCAAATATTGCAATTTCCCTTTAAAACTTTTTCTTGTATTTTGCGATATAGTGTCCGTGACTATTCGCAAGAATTTAATCAAATTCTTCATTGTATCAGCGTTTTTATCCTTTGTGACTGATTCCTCAGTACCTTCAGTATTATTTTTAATTTTTTCTGTACTTTCCTTTCTTTCAAAATCGTGCGGGGAACCTGCCGTGGCATCATCAGCATATTTTTGGGTTTCGTCTTTTTTGTACGGATTTTGTTGTTTCATAATAATCACATTTTGTTTATTTTTCATTAATTCACGGTTTCTCTCATTATTTTTCTTTTCTTCTTGAGAATTATTTTCCGTCATACTGTTAATGGGTGAATATTTACTATATTCGTCTGAATGAGAATTTTCTTCTACAATATTAGTTTTAGGGAAAGGTTTTACTTTTACGGTAGTTCGAATAGGTATCTCTTCAGTGCTGGTAGCAAGAACATGTTTGATAATTTCGACATCTTCATTCATATAAACTCCTGCCAACTCCCTGTCCACTTTGTCATGCACCGTATTAATGTTTATTTTTGGTGTTGTTGATGTGTCTGAGAGGAACGTCGTAGTTCCAGTTAGATTTGTTGACTTTTCTTTCATCTTGAAGATCTTAAATATTTCCTCTTGAACACCACTATGATTTAGTCGTTTTACTATGCCATGGTTATGTGTTTTATATACAGTATATTCGGGATTAGATATTCTTTCTTCATTCTCTTGCATTTTAATATGAGGTATTTTGTTCGGGGCATTGGAAGCCTGTCGTTGATCGTTGCCTTTTACCTCATCCTGTAATATTTCTTTGATCATTACCTCTTCCGGATTAAGCGTATCAATCTTTTTAAAGGGTACCAAATTCTGTTCAAAAGGTTTAATTTCACCAATATTAGTTATTTTCTTATTGCTGTTAGGATCCATTTCATCATTTTCAAGTTCAGTCTTCAATTTATTAAAGTTCTTAACGTTATTGGCAGTAGTATGTGCATAATTATTTGATTCACTTATAATATTTACGTGTTTAATATCAATCACATCCTTGGATTCGTACACCTCGCCGTTGGGTTTATTTTTGTTATTTTCTTTATCAGTTAATGTGAAATCATTGTTTATGTTGCTTTGAAAGGATGTCTTTTTAAGTGTTGGGCTTGTGCTCGTCGCTATCACGGGGTAAAGTGGTCTCTTTTCCGTTTTTGGATGTATGTCGGTATTTAGAAAAATTGAATTTGTTCGATTGTTCGTATTTAACTTCCATTTATAATCTTTGTTCAGTGCTTTCATTGTTTCTGGTTCAGGCGATATATTTACAGTTAATTGTTTATTAACGTTTTTGAAACTATTAAATTGTTGGTCATCCGTTAATTTAACTGTAGAAAAGATGTCCTCATCTTGAGCATATTCTAGATCTGATAAATCAACAACTTCTATGGGTTTACCTTTGTAAATATCCTCCGCTTGGATTCTCAAAGGTCTGAAAGTAGTTGATCCCTGATGCTTGTACGTAGTTACAAATTCCTTTGTTATATCTTCCACATTTTTGTCAAAACTTACTTTGTTGTCCGATAATTTAGTTTTAATTCTGACATTATCACCTTTCTCCTCTTCATCGTGATATGTATCTTCTCTTATAACATAATTTTCTTTGTTTCTATAGATATCATCTGAGAGTCTGTTGGCATAATCCTTAGACGGTTGGAAATTGTTATATTTATTCCAACCGTGATCAGGTAGAGAGGTATTAAGGTATATCCTGTTTGCTCCGGTCGTTTTCTCCAAAGTTGTTTGAGTTCTATCGGAGTCCTTATGGATGTTCAGGGCAGAGGCTGGTCGCAAGGGCTTGATGTGATACTGCTGCGAGATTTCAACCCATTCGCTGCTCGCTTGGCAGATCAGCAGTAGTAAGGTCAACATGTTGCACTGGCGGCAAACGGCCGTCCGCCCGCATGTTGTCTCACATGTGAATCGTACTGTGAAACGTGCTCTGAGCTGTAGATAAACGCTGTTTGACACAGTTAGGGCAGAGGTGTTCAATCTTTTAGTACTTGTTTATAATTTTATTTTGTAAATTTTCTTCTGAAGTTTCTACAAACCAGCGCCACTCACAACGGTAATTGTCAACGCGTAATTTATATCGAGTCTGTTTGTTCTTCTTCTGAATTAAATAGATATAAGCAAATGGCCATGTGGTTGAACCAATGCAGGTTGGGTTAGGTTAGGTTAGGTTATATCGTATATGTATAGAACAGGTATCTTTTAGAATCGAATTTTGTTTACATAAATAAATATAAATAGGCTTGGACAATTCAATCTAGCCTCAAAGTAAGCAAAGTTTGTGTTATGGGTGCTAGATAATTGATAAACTACTTATATACTTTTAAATACATACTTATCATACATATAACACTCAGACCCGTAACAATATTTAAAATTCATCATTTCAATTTCTGCTCGGCCGGGAATCGAACCCGGGACCTCTGCGTGGCAGACCGGCACGTTAACCAACTGAACCACTCCGGTTGTCATACATGTAAGTTGTAACTGTTTTATTTGTGTAAATGTACCTCCTTTTTGATAAGTAGGTAGGAACCTACCTAAAAGCAAAAGTCAGTAAATATCATTTTTACAACAAAGTACGAAGTATTTTTTTCTTTATGGTCAGATACAAGTAATAGAACAGTTATTTAATTTCCATGGTGTTTGTTTACCCACAGTGTTTCTCGGAGAGCTATTTCACGGTCGACGCTTGCACACGTTCAGTTACCCCTATTAGATGCGCTCAAACGCATCAAGCTTTTGCGCATCCGTGGGTTCGCATTCGACTTAAGTTGTTTAGTTACTGTGTAGGTAGGTACTGTGAGAGTTTTCATCTTATTCCTCACAGTGACAACGCACCTGCGATTCTGCATTTTGTTGCTTGCTACCTAAATGCAGTTCGTACGGAATCGAATATGTTATGGGCGACAGTTACCTCTTACCATCAGGTGGTTTCATCTACTCTTTTGTCATAAACTTTGTTGAGTTGTTTGAAGTCAATGCAGTAAAATAGCATCAGTACCTAAGCGTTCTGTAGAAGCGCCAACATAAATATAATTGACGCGTGGCAAGAAATTACTCATTTTTGCCCAACAAATACAAAATGCGCCACAGGGGACGCCGGTACTGTTAAACCAGTCTCCAAAGCTGACCATGGTCTTCCGCTGTCCAAGAAATATTGGAGTAGGTAATTTTATTACACTGGATCTGTGTTTGTTGTGTGCTTGTCTTGTATAAATAAAATTCTGTTATTGTTAATCCAAAACGGCATTTATTATTTTAAATAGTTATCAATACAATAGTAACACAATTTGTAAACGCTCTCTCCAAAATAGCCGGCTGGCTATAACACGACGGGCGAATGGCCGCCCTGCGCGGCCGCTGCCCAGCCACGACTTTGTTATAACTTTAGTAAACTGTAAATGGGTTTGCTTGAGACTATATATCTTAGTTCAAAGAAGTGAGCTTGCTGATTTCCTAAGATGCTGTATTATTCGATCTTTATAGGTTATAAAAAATAAATAATTGCGATGCGCAAATGAATGAATGAATGAGGCGCGATGGAAGGACGACATCGTCAAGAATCGGATTTTCTAAGGCTAAGCATTCCATGCTTTGCCTGATAGTGTTCCCGAATAGTACAACCTGGCTTAAGGGCCAGAATGAATAGGCCATTTCTGGACAGGCATACTCCATCTTCGGCCGCATCGTCACTTGCCATCAAGTGAGATGGGGTTCAAGTACCTGCCCAGTAAAAAAAAGATCACATGGAAGCGGCGAGAATTGGGAGGATTACCTATGTCCAATTTTGGAATTGTAATATCTTATGATGATAAAATAATTATCTATATTAGATATATATTACTAACCTACTACGAAATATTATTTCGAAATAAATAATTCGTTTACATTAATAGCTTAAACAGGCAGCGCAGGGCAGCGTCCGCGCACCTTACCAACCACATACACATATCAATATGGTGATGCTTTAAGATTACGGACATAATTACATTGTATTTTCATTATATTAACTACATAATATTAATAATAAGTTCATAAAATATCGATATATTACTAACATTACTTAACACGGTTGGTCCAATCCGAGTGCCGGTGTGGCGGCGGCGAGGTTCAAAGCTACTGTTTCGAGGTAGTAACGGGAGCTCAGTAACCGCTAGATGGCGTTAAGATCACCGAATCGAAAATGAGAAATAAATCCGCCTAAGCTGCTTCTATAGTTAGGAGCAGCTTAGTTTCACAGACGAAAAAATGCGCAAAAGAAAGTGCGTCTTTTCCTAAAGCTTGGATACGTAGGTATGCCACACTCTATAGGAATTATACTTTTCTATTGTATTGTGTACACCGCCATCTAGCGTGCGAAAATGTCAACTAACATAAAAACAACACCGCCCATCGGCACCGCCTCCCCGCCGCTCCACCGACCCCCGTCAACAGGAGAGACAAAGATATAAATAAATACTCGAATTAGGTCGGAAATAGTAAGAAATAAATAATACTAAATAATTTTAAAGCAATCCACCAATCTCGTATTAGAAATGTTAGGCGATTTTCAACCTTAACTCTATGGGGTCGATTTAGGATGGCGATTGGTGGACGAACGTACAGTAGAATAGAATTGACAAGTTATAAAGTGTTTATAGTAATATTTACACCAGTAACACTTATGTTAGATATATTACTTATTTAGATCAAAATTGTATAGGTGCTCGATGCGTTAGACCGCCTCGCAAAGTTTTCAGAGCTTACGAAGTATAGGAAGTATACAGAATTATAAAGTAGTACCTACAGTATAGCAACAGCTGCAATGCAAATAAAAAATGCACGATAAACTCAAAAAAAGAAAAGATAGTTAAAAAAGTATCAAAAAGATCACAGAGAATGGAAGCTTGACTTGAGAAGTACAAAGAAAATCACAGTTACCGAAGAGGTGGTAAAATCATCGCTGGAATGACTATTCAATCTGTAATAATATATCTTAATCTGTAATAATTATCTCTCTATTTAAATTGCATTAGTACAATATTTTACTAACCTATCCAGGGCGTGGCTAGGTGGCCATATAACAAGCTATTGGTCCGATCCTGAATTCTGACGGAAAACAAGTTACAAATAAATAATAAAAACATAAAACATGCACCCAGCAGTACTTACATACATGTCCACACAAATCTTAATTACTGACTCCACATTTATGTACCTATATTGTACGGTGTACTTACAGGATCATCCGACATGTTACAAAACTTGACACAGAGATTTTGACATTACTAATATCACTGTAGGAATGCAATCGCAAAGATCCCGCCGCACCTTCCAGCCACGCCCTGCGACCAAACACTGAGGTCCCGATATAATCTCAATTATATAAATAAAATAATAATAAAAATTCCATTATAATCTAACCAACAATAAAGTTCAAAAGACCTGTAAGATCCCAGCCACATTCGGAACGAACAAAACAATCTTACACTAAATAATCTCGAATTAGTTATTCATAGGCGACATTATCTATTCCCATAATAATCGGAACGTTTTCCTTTCATTTTCGTGGAGTTGTCGGGTCGATTAGCTGATGACGCTAACCATAAGCAAAATTAAGTGTACTGGTGTACGTACGCACCATTGGTCCACACGCTCCGTAAGTCAACAAGAACAATTAAAATGCAGCTTATGTGTGCCGCATAAGACTGATATTGGCGTTTTTTATATATAATAGTAGATGGAAGCACTACTGATTCTGACACAAGTGGACCAGCAAAAATGTAGGTGGGCAGGCCATATGTTGAGACATAACAAGAAGAAATGGAGCAGGGCATCAATTAATGATACTCAAGAGGCGAAGAGAAATCAAGGAAGACATTAGTGAAGGCTCGATTCTTGAATGTTATGTGGTAATGGTCTGGAAACACTGCTGCAGGTAGGTCGTTCCATAGCGAGGTCGTACGAGGCAGAAAGTTAGGAAGGCGCAACGATAAGAGTGATTTTATTTTGCTTCCCCAATTTCAGCCGTATGCAGAGGGATTTGAGTTGCAATTCTATCGCTCTAGTCCTCAATACGGATCACGGGGACAACAGCGGGTCTAGCCAAGATGTTAATCGCTTGGTAGCGATTCTCTCGTGATTATGCTAGATCTCCCCAAAACAGAAAACCGTTGCGATTATTGAGAGACAGATAAATAATCTAACCACAGTTTTGTCGGATAAAACGATGCGTTGGCACTGTGCGACCGATAGGCAAGGCCCAGCGGCATGGGGCCTTCGCAGCGACTCGATTCACTATCTACGAATAAGTTATATATTATCTAAATTGTGACTTGTAAAACACCTCTCTTGTAACCTTAACCTGTGCCTGATTGCACGTCTGCTGGTCTTTTACTTACTAACTAGCTGTACCTGACGCCGTAGGCTCATTTTATATGTTTATACTTTTTTGGCTGGCTGTACTAACGTGTTAGTACGACAATAACAAAAGTGCTTTTCTACGCCGACCTCAAGGTTTCATTAAATTATGTGATGTGTAAGTACAGTATTGAAAGAAAAATACCCTAATATTTCGTAGATAAATAGGAGACAATATTAAATGCATTTGCGTTTAAAAAAATAGCTGCCACATTCACTCCATCAGCGACAACTGTTCAATAAGTTATTTGATAAATTATAACGTTAAAAATCTCCGCCTTGGTATCGTAAAAGTTCCACACAGTCGCCATTTGTCTGGACCACGCGAGGTACTCCGGGGTCACTTTCACCCTAATCTATATTATAATTATTTAGGCCGTAATTACCAGGGGTGCTCAACCCCTCATTATTTTTACTTAAACTCACTAATGTTAGTAGAAAATATGTCAAATATAATTTAAGTTACAATAAAGATTGTTCGATTATTTTCTCAAAAGCTGATTTTGATCATTCGTAAATATAAATATAAGCATTTCATATATTGGCACTATTGAGTTAATTTTTCAAATGGAAGAATTGCATTTGTAAATCACTTGTATACCTTGTAAATAACTAACTATGGTTAAGTTTTGTATTTAATTACTTATCGTAGATTAGCAGATACGAAGAAGTTACCGTAAACTTAGAGACTAGTTGCTGAGTAACATTCATAGTGAGACATCAACTTAACTATTTGTTAGAGTAAAACATCGCATTAGAGATTTAAGAATTTCGATTTCTGCTCAGTTCATCGTAAATTTTGAACGGCAAACAAGGTAACTGCACTAGATTTTTGCCACAAAATATCCACTAGATGGCGTAACTGGCAAGTAAGATCTGTTGTCAAAATACGTCCTGCAATTGGTTAGAATCAAACGCTCAAGTTGGCAGATGGATTTTAGCCAATGGTCATCTTGGCGTTAATGTTTCGGTTGTGCTCTCGCGAGCGAGGGCCCGGTCCGCCTTGACCATGATCCAGGATTTGGTAGGTCAGGTAATTACAGTGGAGCGACTGCCATCTGACCTCCATGACCCTGCTACCAGGGGAACCTGACCAGATTGGATCATGGTTACACATTCAGTCGCCTGAATGTGCAGGTTTCATCACGATGTTTTCCCTCACCGTAAGACCATCGATTAAAGTTCAACTAATGTACATAACTCAGGATAGAGTCATCGGTACAAGCCGACACTGGGGTAGGATTTAAGTTAATAATGCCGTTTTATTTTGACAGTGACAAGATCTTATTAGCCAGTGGCGCCACCTGGCGAGTAAAAATACGTTACTAGACCTTATTCCAAAATAGTTCATAGTTAATCATTTTTTAAAACGTATATTTTTCCTCGTCTCCTCCTCGTATACTTTGCACCAAGCCGATTGGTCCATGCAAAACCACATTCATGGTCATCCTCTATTTCAAATGACAGCCACTCAACAATGAACTCTAATGCGACACACCAAGTATCATTTTCCTGTGCACTCGACTACGACACTTCAAACGTAGCATAGTAAGACACACGTTCTCACAAAGTTAGTCAACGAGTTGACCTAGTATTATGCAGGTATTCTTGCTCCTAAGAACTATCTAAAACTAATTGTGTGAATTATCACAAAAAACACATAAAAAATACAATAATAAAACAACTAACTCAACGTTGCCGCCAACTAAATTAAAAATCCCAAAAAATAAATTAAACGCATGTATAAAATTAACACTAAAATACTAACATTACATTTAAAAACACAACTGTAGAGGAATGCTGTACATGACAACCAAAAATTGTTCTTTGTTCGCACGACACTGTCATTTGTAAAAATAACAACAATAAATTAACAAATAAGAAGGCATTGTGTACTTTTTATTTCTGCCCAATCGAGCAATGCAGATAAAACGACCATAAACACATCATAGACAAAGAAGGGCTTCAAAATTGCTCCAGATGGCACTACTGAGACCACACCCGACCTCAGAGACCCTGCTACCAGGTGAAGTAGCCAGGTGAATTTCGAAATCGGAAAGCCTTCATGGCTGCATAAAAATTGTATAGAAGATTTATGTTTATAGATAGTTTGCTAAGATTGCGGCCATTTTGGAGCAAAATCACGCTTCAACTATATTAGGCTCATAACAGAAGTAAATATAACGCTTAATTATATTATATTTATTTAACGTCCAGACTGGATTCACGTGTTAATGTCACATTTTGAAATACGATTCCTTCAAATCACAAATGTGAAATCTGTTCCAAATATACAAATAAATATCGTATTAACGAGACCTGATATATTTAAGAAAGGGGTTTTGTTCATTCAGTTGTAACATTTTTCTGACAGACAAAAGTATATGTCATCAGTGATGGCTCATCATGGATCCAACTTTCTTGCATTACATTATGCAAGAAAGTACTGGTACTAACTAGAAGTATCGGACATCTCATTTGGAGACGATTTTTCGTTAATCGTCCACTTTGATATTGGACGATATTGGTACGGAAGATTTTAGAATTCTATTCATTCAAATAGTCACTTTATAATGCCGAACATGACTTCAGTAAAGAGACAAAATTTACCACTTTACCAACTGTAAATATGTATCGTTACGATCGTAACTTTTCGTGAGTTTCATGTTAATTCTCCACTAATGAAATTTCCAACAAAGGCTATCCGTCTTATACCGAATGACATGTGTACTTTTTAGCAGTTTTATATAAATCCTTCCAAACTTGTATTATGTGGTATTCCTTGAGCAGCTATAGCTATAAATGGGATGGTTGTGTGTAAGATCTTGTTGAGCGGCCGTGGCAGGGTAGCCGGGAGCTGGCAGCGTGGCTGGCAGGGCCTAGCGCTCGGCTAGCGCTCGGCTAGCGCACGTCTAGCGCAGGTCTAGCGGGTGTCTAGCGCACGGCTGGCACGCGCGCCTTGCCCAGTAGCCGCCGCCAGCGCAGGCGCGCCCCGCCCGCGCCCGCCCTGAGGGTGATAAGAAATTCAGAGATCACTTCACCAGTTTTTTTAGTTCTCTGTTTTATTGTTAAGTATGTCAATTTTAAATTACATGTCGCCAAAAATCGCGGGCGATTTTCGCGCTTTCGACATTGGAATTCGATATTTTCTCTAGGCACAAATGTCTATTAAAGAGTTACTGAATCTCTATTGCAGGCAAAAAATTTATACCAAACGATTTTCGCAAATTTTTTATTGTCGAAGATCGTTTTAAATTACATTTTTAATAGATATATTTTGCTAGAAAAAATATCGAATTTGAGATTTCACAGCGCGAGAATTAGGCCCCTGGCCGTATTTTTGTTATCCTGCGGGTCTAGCATATAATATTCTATTATCGCAATCGACAGTAGCGCATATAAAGAAAAATGTATGGGATTTGACAAAAGCAATAGAAAAGTGATATCGCTTAGATCGCTAAATGTCATTCGTTAGCCAGAGCGCCTGCAGTACTGCGAACGCTGTTAGCCGGCCGAACGTAGCCGAAAAGTTTCGACCGTCAATCGCAATAGAATCGCAACTATGCGATTGTCTGCCTGGGCAATAAAAAACCCACTATGAAAGTACAGTTACCCGAGTCAGTGAGGCGACGGTGGCGCGGCGATGGCTGCGGGCGCGGCGTCGTCGGTTTCCCATCGCGCGTCGTCACTGCTATGCGTCAGGTATCTATGGAAACAGCATTTTTTATGTTATACGGCAGACAAACAGGCAAGCGGACCACCTGATGGAGAGTGGTCACCGCCGCCTATGGATACGCAACACCAGTTTTTAGTTTCATTTAGTAAATGTTTGAGCGTACATATCTTAATTCTACATAGTGTAAAATAAAGTTGCTTTCCGCGTCTATGTGTACATACGCTAATTCCTCCTTAACCACGCAACGGAGTTCGATGCGGTTATCACAATTAGTTAGATCATTTTTCACAGAAAGTTTATCTTTACTAATATTATAAAGAGAAAAATACATATGGTACGTAATGGAATAAACTCAAAACTACTGGACCGGCTTCAAAAATTCTTTACTAATAGGAAGCCACGTACAACCCGAGTGACATAGGCTACTTTTTGTCCCGGGAAAATAAGAGGGTTCCGCGGGAACGTTGCATGTTTACAGAGGCAGGATGTCTACAGGAACCTTTAAGGTTGGCACCGCATCCGCTCCCTTAAGCAGATGCCCTGGACATCGGCGGCCACGCACCATCCGGTGGACCGTCCGCCCGCATGCCTCCCTAGGCAAAAAAGGAGATTCGAACTGCGCTTGGTGAAAGCCGCTGCGACCGGATAGTAATATAGAACAAGTTTTCAGTACTAACACTCTAAATTACTCTCGTGAAAAGCCCTTAGCTCGCCAGTTCTAAAAAATTTTTTTAATTTTATACCACCAGGGTGGCAAACAAGCTTACGGCCTGCCTGATGGTAAGTAGTCACCGCAGCCTATGGACGCTTGCAATACCAGGGGCATCACCCACGCGTTGCCGACCCCGTAAAAACCTTAACCCCTTTCTTGAAGAACTCCCATGTTGTACTCTCCAGGTAGTTCATTCCAGTATACCATTCCCAATAAAAACCCCGCTATCCAATCTTACCTAGTGCCCTGCCTAGCTTCCAGCGCCCTGAGGTCCAGCCAGGCCTGGCGCGTCTGCAGCCAGGCGTGCGCGAACGCCTTGTCCACGGACAGCCGCTTGCGCTGCTTCACTTGCAGCAAGTTGTTTATCAGGTCGATCGCTGGGGGAATAGTATATATAAGTAACACAATAATTTAAATAAAGTACCTAAGTAGGTATTTCGTAACACTTGTACGTCACACAAGCTATTCCTGAATCAACTAAGTGAAGCCAGTGACTCCTCTCTACCAATTTGCTGTGCCCAATCCGGGGCCATGTTGATTCTCATTATATTGTAATATCTGTATGTACGAGTAACATATGGAATGCGATATAAAGAAATGGAAATTGAAATGGGTGATTCGTGTAAGAATTAATGTGATCAGAGGGCTGAGTGTAAGTTTTGCTGTAACTTTACTTTCGCTTTTGCGTTTACGTGCAAATTAGCAGGAACAAAATGTACAGCGCCATCTAGTGGCACGTAAATGACGTTTTTCCTTCATACTAACTTTCATGTAAACGCAAACTCGATAGTAAATTAAAGTTAAAGAAAAACTTACACTCAGCCCACAGATGGCGCTACTGCGATGTGAGGTTTGATCTTTTATCGCACATGTTATCGGATTTATTACAACGGTTAGTATTATTCTTACCTTTTACCATAATACATGCAACTGCGTCGAAATATCGAAGTAAAAATAACACTAACCGTAGTAATAAACTCGATAAGATGTGCGTTGAACGTGTAGTGAATAACATCGAAAATCTTAAAACCTATAGTGAAGTCTGATTTCGAAATAAAACCCTAATAATTGCTGGAATAGATTCCAGCATAGCATAAAGGTTACAGTATCGGTCTCGTAAGCGAAATGTATTTATAAGTGTAATAATGACTCTTTTCTGAGTTATGTGTATTAGTTGAATACTAACCGATGCTATGACGGGAAAACATCGTGATGAAACCTACACATTCAGTACTGAATGTGTTACCATGATCCAATCTGGTCAGGTTCCTCCGGTAGGAGGGTTACGGAGGTCTGATGGCAGTCGTTCCACTGTAATTACCTGATATGTTGTGTAAGTCAAAGCGGATTCTCGTACGCGAGGGTCCGCCTTAAATCTTACATGTCGAAAGTCAAAATTGGCCGTTCGAGGCGAGTGATTCTAAAATAGAGCCTCTACTTTTGTCATTGGAATTTCAACGTGACGAAATCACGAATTACAACCGTTGGATTCCGATATTTTGGGGAACCCAAGGTACCAGGATCAGCCCTATACCCCTCCCTGTCTAAGCCACTGTCGCGCTCACCTTCCGCGGAGATATCCCGCCACGGCTGCGGCGGGTACATGAAGGCGGCGTTCCGGATCTGGTCGGCGATGTCCTCGTCCTCGTTGAAGGGGAAGGTGCCCGACAGCGACACGTACACGATCACGCCCACCGACCACATGTCCAGCGAGCGGTTGTAGCCCTTGTTGCGGAGCACTTCGGGGGCTGGGGGGGAGAGGACATTTTAAACAATTATTCTTTTGACATAAGCAAAATTATTATGGCATGTATTGACATTTATATAACGAATGACATTAATTATGAATTTTTGTGTAAATTCTGACATGTTTTTATATCAATTGTGTATTTTATATGTATGACAATTGTGTATCAATCAATTTTGACATGTAACAATGGTCACCAATAAATAAACTTGAACTTGAACTTGGAAATAAATTACGAAATATGAATCCGAAAGAGGGTAGACCGATATGTCTGTGCTTAGGAGCGACTTCATACAGCGGCACCAGTCGACTCGTGGCCATGACGCATGCAACTGCGTCGAATATCGAGGTAAAAACAATACTAACCGTGGTAACAATCCCGATAATATGTGTAGTGAAAGTGTAATAAATTACGAATTGAATCGAATGAAGGTTTTCGAGGTTGCAGGTGGAGCTACTGAGACTGATAATGATAGATATTAGTATAGGAGGTAGGAGATAATAACTGTTGCCCATAACATATACAATTCCTACATTTAGGTTTCATGTAACAAAATCGCAGGTGCGTTATCACTGTGAGGCCTCATGCCTGTGATTTCTAATATTTCAAGTGGTAAATATTAGTATAGAAAATAGGAATAGCTTATCAAGATAAGTAGCCCTTGAAAAGACTTGGAGAAATTATATACGCCACGGTACCGTAGACTGAGTACCATAACATGTGTCGTATTGTAGTCTATAAATGCCTTTTTTTTGTGATTATTGTATTGTTTCAGTTACTTCTTTCTTTTTTGTCATTTAAAACTGTTATGGTGTGTTTGTGAATGTTTGTGAATAAACATTAGTCTATTTAAGAGAGGTAGGGCATAGCGGGGTATCCCGTTTGAATTGGAGCCGCCCGACTGGGGAAGTACCTCCACCTTACAGAATACCGCAGCTAAACAATACTCTTTTAAATAGTATTGTACGGTGCAACCATACATATTTAAATTTTGTCAACTTAGCGTATTTCACCGCGCGCCACTGCGATTTGGCCTAAATTACCTAATTGCCAACTTAGTACACGTATCGTACCGAATCACGGCGGACGCGCACTCATTATCATTCATCTATCATTTTAGCATAATTATATTAATCAATAAAGCATCCATATTATCAATTTATCAATTTTATCATTTTTATCATAAAAGGTGTACCGGCTCGTACATCTTTTTGGTCCTTCGAGCAAACGTTAAGCGGGATCATTACGCGAGTGCAGTGAACTTGTGAACTGTAATTGTGTCAGTGTTTCCGGCTTAGCGACCAGTGGATTTTACAACGCATCCTGAATCACCACAGCGCACAGGGGTAGCATCAAGACGAACGGTCGAATCATTATCAGGCTCCTGTGCAAATCATCTTATCAAGTAAGAATTTTCCAATTAATCTGAAAATGTCCACCGTCAACGATATCTTAGCCAATCAAGAGCAAATTATCAATGCAATCGAGCAGACATACAGAAATTTCAAAAAGGATAGTGCCGAGAGGAAAACTGCTGACTATATTCGCCGTTTAGTCGACAACCTAGATTCCTATTGGAATGAATTCCATTCCAATAATATCAAATTAATGTCCTTTGAAGATAAAACTAACACCTATTTTACCAACGATTTGTACGAGCAATCAAAATCAAATTATTATCGCTATCGGGAAATCTTTGTATCATATCAACCGACTGAAAGGCCGCGTACTCCTGTGCTGAAGCCTCCAACGTTTCTGCCTAACCAGGGTACGTCGCAACAGCCTTCGGAGTCGAAAGCATCTAGTAGCAAAAATGATGAAATGCTCCGGAAGCAGGCCAGTAATTTTAAAGCATTTAGAAGGTCTGTGGCTAATGTAAACTTAGATCTTATCTCTGAAAAGTGGCAGTTTGACGATCTATTAACCACTGTACAATCACGATGGTCAGCTATAGACTCCTTACATTGGGAGTTAGATTCGCAACTGGCCATCCCTAATCAGCAATATGAAAATCAATTTTCTGAGTATGAGGAGCAATACAATAAAATTAAAATAGCCATCAATAAAAAGATGTGGTCAGTGACTCATCGGGAGAAATCCACCCCTGTGATGGAAATAGCAACATTTACCGGTACTTACTCGCAGTGGTCATCATTCAAGGATCTTTTTACAGAAATTGTACATAATAATATATCAATGTCAAAGGCCCAAAAAATGCAATTTCTGAAAAGCAAAGTTAGGGGTGAAGCAGAGCGGTTAATTCAACATCTCCCTATCAGCTCTGAAAACTATACAGTGTGTTGGGAAATTTTATGTCATAGGTATGACAATAAAAAGTTAATTTTTTCAACACATGCTGACACTTTATTAAATATTCCTGCAACGCAACAACAATCATTCCAACATTTAAAGCGTCTCCATGATACAGCCAAGGAGTGTTTAAACGCCATTGAAAATCTTGGAATAGATATCACATCGTGGGATCCTTTAATTGTGCATATCCTCACACAGAAAATAGACAGGGACACCTATCAAGATTATGTCCAATCCTTGCAGCAACCCAGGGATTTGCCTAAATTGAAGGATTTTTTAAATTTCATAGAAGTCAAGTTTATGTCGTTGGAGGCCTCAAAGCGCAAGGCAGACATACAAAAACCATATCAAACTTCAAATCGAGAAGGATCGTACCATAACCGGAAAAATCAAGTGTTTAAATCGTTTAATAGTAGTAAAAACCCGCCGGATAACTCCTATTCACAGCCAAAAACATTTGGCCAACCTAGAACATCAAACCAAAATCAGCACAAAGCCGAATGTCCACTTTGTAATAAATCGCACGGAATATTCCATTGCGACAATTTCCTCAAATTACAGCCGCTGGAAAAAAGAAATATTGTCAATAGGTACAAACTCTGCATTAATTGTTTGTACAATCATTATGGAAACGATTGCATTTCCGACAAACGCTGCCGTGAGTGCAATGACCGACATAACTCACTACTGCACGACGCATTTGCAGAACGGCCCAATAATGCTAAGCCTTATAGAACATCAAGTAACGCGGCCCAACGCCCCACCGAAAACCTAGGCGAGGTTTTATTAGCTACCGCACTTATCAAGATACTATCAATCGACGGATGCTATCATACTTTCCGCGCGCTCATAGATCAGGGTTCCCAGACGTCCCTTATCACGGAAAATGCAGCACAGCTGTTAAGGCTGCCCCGACAATATTGCAAAGGAACCATATTCGGCGTAGGATCAAAGGAGAACGCGTGCAAGGGCGTGCTGAACGTTACATGTCAATCAACTGTATGCAACTATGAGTTCTCTACTGACGTTTATATCATGAACCATTTAATGAATCATCTCCCGAACTTTTCATTCCAAAGGCCCTCGTGGCAATTCCTAGAGAATATACAGCTGGCAGATCCTCATTTTAATATCAGTCGATCGGTTGACTTATTACTGGGCGCCGATGTTTATTCGTCTATCATAATGAGCGGCATTATCAAAGAGAACGAATCCTTACCGATAGCTCAACAGACTCGGTTAGGGTGGATTTTATGTGGAAATACCAATAAATCGTATCATTGCAACATAGTGACAAATAACATAGACGAATTAAAAAGGTTTTGGACAATTGAGGATATTACGGACCACCCAGATATGTCGGAAGAGGACTACAAATGTACCGAATATTACGCAGCTACCACGGCTAGAAATAACGACGGGAAATATGTTGTGAGATTGCCTTTAAAAGCGGAGATGAAAGAAAAATTGGGAGATTCAAAGAGCAAGGCTATTGCACAATTTAAACAATTAGAAAGAAGGTTTCTAAAAAACGAAAAAATTGCGCAAGATTACAAAGCATTTATGCATGAATACATGGAATTAGGTCACATGCGACAGGCGAAAACTGCAAATACAAGCAAAACAAATTATTATTTACCGCACCACTGTGTGCAACGCGCTGACTCAACAACGACCGCGTTACGAGTCGTTTACAACGGCTCCGCCAAAACCTCAAGCGGGTACAGTTTAAATGATATTATGTACCGCGGTCCGAACCTACAATCAGATTTATTATGTTTATTACTTAAATGGCGTACTTATCAATTTGTTATTACAGCCGACATTGAGAAAATGTTCAGGCAAATTTTCATAAATGTTTTAGATCAAGACTATCAAAAAATCATCTGGAGAGACTCTGTTCATGATCTTATAAAGGAGTATAATTTGACAACAGTCACGTATGGCACCAAAGCAGCGCCATTCTTAGCAATGATGACGCTGAAACAATTAGCAAAAGATGAAGGCCATAAGTATCAAAGCACGGACGCAGCAAAGGTCCTTAGTGAACAATTCTACATGGACGACCTTTTAAGCGGGAGCCATGACATAGAGTCTGCAAAAAACCTTCAATCAGACTTGATTAGTCTCCTCAAGTCTGGAGGTTTCAATCTTCGAAAATGGTCATCAAATAAGCAAGAGTTACTACAAGGCGTACCAGTCGCTCAAACCAAAAATGCAGGATACGAATTTAAACATCAAGAGTCAACAAAAACATTAGGCCTCAGATGGAGCTCTCAAAATGATCACTTTGAATATCAAATAACGCTAGAACAATCAAAAAATCAAATATCAAAACGCCAACTATTATCTGAAATTTCACGACTATTTGACCCTCTAGGTTGGCTCACTCCCATTACCACGAAATTGAAGCTTTTATTCCAAAAAGTATGGTATTCAGAGAATCTAGATTGGGATGACAAAATATCAGAAAACTTGTTAAAAGAATGGAATCAAATTAAAACAGATTTGCAACTCGTTAATACTATCATCATACCGCGCTGGCTCGAGACACATATTAGCAGCGTGGCAATAGAGTTGCATGGATTTTGCGATGCGTCCATCAAAGCGTGCGCTTGTGTAATATATTGCAAGGTAAACAAAGGCAACGAAACGAAAACTACCATTGCAGCAGCAAAATCACGAATTGTTTCACCCCATAAAACTACCACCTTACCCAGACTGGAACTGGAAGGTGCTCTTTTACTATCAAAATTAATGAAAAAGGTGTTACCCTGCTTATCAGAATATAATATTAAATTACATGGATGGTCCGACTCAACAGCTGTTTTAGGCTGGTTACAAGGAGATACCAACAGATGGAAATCCTTTGTAGCAAATAGAGTTACGAAGATAATATCAATCATTCCAAAATCGTGTTGGGGTTACGTTAAATCCCAGGACAATCCAGCCGATTGTGCCAGCCGTGGCATTTCCGCAGAAAAACTTCAAAATCATTCACTGTGGTGGAATAGTCCATCCTGGTTACTATCATTTGAACAGCAAGAGAATCCACAAATTTTCACCACTAACGACGAAGTAAGGTTAAGCAAACAAGCAAACGTAACAACCGTGACGTGCGGCGAACGTCATCACAGTGACGTCATCGATGACTTAATCAACAAGCATAGCAGCTGGGCGCGTGTCACCCGAGTCCTCGCGTGGGTGTTACGTTTCGTGTCGCGAGCACAACAACATAAAGAGCAATACTTGACTATAAGTGAATTAAAAATTGCAAAAAGTATCATTTGGAAACATGTACAATTATCAGCATTCAAAAAGGAGATTCAAAATCTTACAGATGGTAAACAAATCGATTCAAAAAGCAAAATATTAAACTTACACCCATTTTTGGATGAAAAGGGTATTCTAAGAGTGGGAGGACGAATAAAAAACGCACACATTAGTCAAGAGATGATACATCCCGTGATTATTCCACATAGTTGTCATGTTACCGATCTTCTCATAGATTACGCACATAAATTGACCTTCCATGGAGGTGCTCGCCTAACATTAGCGTTCCTACGTCAGCAATATTGGATCGTCGGTGGAAATAAATCAGTCAAGAAACGTCTCCATGTTTGCATGAAATGCAGAAGGTCAAATCCAAACAAACAACATCAACTCATGGGAGATCTCCCGGAAGCAAGGATCAATGCTACCCGGCCATTTTTTCATACAGGTGTAGATTATACTGGCTACGTAGAGGTGAAATCAAGCAAAGGTAGAGGTATCAAAACTTCAAAAGGATATATTGCAGTTTTTGTGTGCATGGTGCCAAAGCTGTGCACTTAGAATTAGTATCTGATTTATCAACATCAGCATTTATGGCAGCAGTTCGGCGGATGGCATCGAGAAGAGGTACTCCAGGTCATTTTTACAGCGATAATGGCACTAACTTCGTCGGAGCAAATAATATACTACAAAAAGAGTTTTTGGAACTGACCACTATCATAAATAACGAGTTTTTAACAGAACTGAGTATGATGAATATCAGCTGGCACTTCAACGCGCCCTCGTGGCCAAGTGCTGGAGGGCTCTGGGAGGCCGCAGTTAAGAGTCTTAAATACCACCTAAAGCGAGTTCTAGGAGACCAAAAACTTACCTACGAAGAATTCTGTACTCTTCTTGCACAGTTGGAAGCCTGCCTCAACAGCAGACCCTTAGCAGCCCTGACTGAAGATCCTGACGACCTCGATTATCTGACGCCATCGCACTTTACAGCAAGTGGACCCATTTTGACAGTCATGGAAACGGAAAAGGACGAACGGACGAGATGGCAGCTTACTCAAAAAATATTTCAAGATATATGGAAACGCTGGAGAACGGAGTATTTGACGCAATTATCAAGCAGAAGTAAATGGCAGCAGCAGCATAAAAATGTACAGTTAGGAGACATTGTAACCATCCACGATGCAAATTTACCACCAGGAAAATGGGCACTCGGCAAAGTTATTAATACTCACCCAGGAGCAGATGGAATAGTGAGAGTAGTTACGGTAAAAACTAAAAATGGCACTTTAAAACGACCGATTACCAAACTGTCTATTCTTCCAGTAAACAACTACAATCAACGAAATACATCTTCGCTATCCAAAACATCGGCAACTGATAGGATCAGCAGAGCACCTGGGAAAAGACAAAGTATCAATTTCGTCACCATGGTTTTAATGCTATTGAGCATGGTTCTAACTACGACCAACGCGGGTTACAATGTATCAAGTTTAAGACAAAACCAAAGTATTTATTTCGACAACATATCAAGCATGTATTTAATGAGAGACGATTGGAAGTTAGTTGTGTATTATGACATGAAAACCTATTGGCAAAGCACCGAATTATTCAACCGAAATACGAATCACCTGGAAAATCTATGTTTGAAAATGAACAGATCATCTCAATGTGACGTTATCACATTACAATTACGTAACGAATATTACGAACTGCAGTATTACAACGATATTCTACTCAATCAGCACTTCGGACAGAACCCACGCTTTCGCAGGGGTCTCATTAACGGCATAGGATATGTCGCTAATAGTTTATTTGGAGTTTTGGACGAGCGATTTGCAGAGAAATACGAAAATGATATCAATTTACTTAGAGAAAACCAAAAACACCTTGCATTATTGTGGAGAAATCAAACCTCAGTAGTGGAAGCAGAAAATAATCTGTTAAAAAGAGTCGAATTAGTCATGGAAAAACAATACAAAATGTTTAATAAACACATCATCAGTTTAGACAAAGCACTCGAGACATTAAAAAATGAAATTCAAGGAGAAATCAGCTTAAATGAATTTTTATGTCATCTATAGTAGCAAACAATTTGTTACAACACTTGAAAAGAATCCAAAATAATTTGATCGACTCCATTACTGACATTTATCACGGCAAATTTGATATTCACCTAATAACTCCTACTCAACTGCGAGAAGAATTAAGTACAATTTCCGGACAACTATCAAAGGACTTATCATTACCTATCAACAATGTGCATACAGATCTTACTAAAATATATCACCTATTAAAGGTCAAGGCAAGAATGACACAGACATATCTTATTTTTGAAGTAAAAATCCCTCTTGTCAACAGAGAGAAATATGAGATTTACAGAGCATTATCCGTTCCACAACAAATTAAAGGTGATATGATATATGTGACACCAATAGCTTACTATCTAGCAATCAATATGCAGAGAAATATTTATTTACCAATGGCACAAAATGAGTTTTATAGTTGCGTGCAATACGACTCTTCGACGCATCTATGCGATCTTAAAACTCCCATATATCATATGAAATCTGACGAAAACCTATGCACAAAAAGTATCCCTAACCAATGTAATTATCAAAGAACAAAATGCAATCATATGTGGGAACAGCTGAGCAACGTAAATACCTATATGTTTTTCTGTTGCGATCAATGTGTATTGCGTTTCATGTGTGGTGATCAAATTACTACCGAACGTATGAGCAAAGCTAACATAATTAGCCTTGGACATGACTGCATCATAACTAGCGATACATTTATAATATATTCTAAAAATCACCACTTCAATGAAATACACACACAAGCAAAAATAATGCAATACGAAATACCTACAATTAACAACATCATAAATATATCATTACCAACAAACAAAATTATCGAGGACACAACTGATCATCAGAGGTATTTCCAAGAGATCGATGGACAGATAAAGCAGATGAAATCTGAGAGTGGACTGATACAAAAAATTTCATATCATGACGTCCATCACTACGCAGTGACATATGCGTTAGTAGCAGTTGTAGCAGCTGTCGGAGTCTGGGCGGTGTGGCGGCGCGCGCGGCGGCGGCGGGCGGCCGCGGCGGGCGCCCGGGCGGCGAGCGCGGCACCAGCGCCCGCCCCCGCCCCCGCGCCCCGGAGCGGCCAAAGTGACAGTGCTAGTGCCAGTGTACAGTGCGTTAGTGAAATAGCAGAGCAATTAAATAATGTGAAGTGTCAAAAGATGCGCGAGTGCGGAGGTGAAAGTCCAAGTGTTAGTCACGTAAAAACAAATTTAGTACATAAGGCGACCTCGCCGTTCTCATCTAAGATCGAGTTTTGTGAAACAGAGCATTTGTAAAACTAGCACTTAGGTAAAATTGTTTTATCACCTTGTCAATTACTTTAGTTTCATCTCATCAATCTCATCTCCAGCACTCTTAGGCCCGGGAGCATGTACGGTGCAACCATACATATTTAAATTTTGTCAACTTAGCGTATTTCACCGCGCGCCACTGCGATTTGGCCTAAATTACCTAATTGCCAACTTAGTACACGTATCGTACCGAATCACGGCGGACGCGCACTCATTATCATTCATCTATCATTTTAGCATAATTATATTAATCAATAAAGCATCCATATTATCAATTTATCAATTTTATCATTTTTATCATAAAAGGTGTACCGGCTCGTACAAGTATTGTGTTTTGCCGGTGAGTAAGGTTTCCAGAGCTCCATGGGGTGGGGATTTGGGGAACCGTGGCTTTGGCAGTGGAGGGATATTTGCCTTTTTGCTGCCAGAGTAACGTGTTATAGAGGTGGGCAACGCATTGGCGATAGTCTCAGTGTTGCTAATGTCTATAGGCAGTGGTGACCACTTTCCATCATGTGGCCCGCTTGCCTGTTTGCCTATCGTATGACATTAAAAAAATATATATATTCCATTCCACAATACCATACCGAGATAAGCAGGCGTGCCGACCACGGACCGCCGGAAGGACTTCTCGCCGATGATCCGGGCGAAGCCGAAGTCGCACAGCTTCACCTGCGGGAACGCTTCGTCGGAAGAGAGCAGAACGTTCTCGGGCTTCAGGTCACAGTGCACTATGTTCTTCTCGTGGAGGTGTTTCAGGGCTACCAGGATCTGGGGGGAAGGTTATGCATATGAGGAATTGTCTAAAATTGTAAACTGTGCGGTAATAAAAAAATTTAATAGTCTTGGTATCACGGCTTACGACGCGAGGATGCCGAAGACAGGCGAAGTGGAGAAGAATGGGTAGGAGAGCGGACCCTGGCAGAGACCGGGATGGGCGCTAGGACGATGGTGAAGATGAATCGTCTTGGCGTTAATGTCCTGGTTATGCTCTTCCATTATACCGGATTTGGGAGATCAGATAATTACTCAGATCAGGTAGGTATCTGACCTCTGTGACCCTGCTACCAGGGGAACCTGACCAATTTGGCTACACATTCAGTCGCCTGAATGTGCAGGTTCCATCACGATGTTTTCCCTCACCGTAAGAGCATCAATTAAGTGTTAAACTAATGTACATAACTCAGAAAAGAGTCATTAGTACATGGCCGTAGTGGGATTCGAACCCAGTACCTCTCGCTTACGAGTCGGACCCTCTCACCACTAGGTCACCGACGATCCTGCTCAAAGGCATCTTAAAGATAGTTATTGATATCATAATTAACGTAGACGTGTTATTTAAAAAAAATACATGTGGTCGAAAATACGGCAATATAGCATAGTAGAAGCCAAAGACCTATCCCCATACCTGCGCCACCAAAAACTTGGTAGTCCTCTCAGTGAGGCGTCCCTTCTCATGCGAGAGTATCATCTCCAGCATGTCTCCTTTCAGCTTCTCCATCACCACAAAGATCCTCTCCGGAGTCTCGAACATCCTCTCCAAGTTGACGACGCCAGGGTGGGAGAGGTTCTGGAGGATGGCCACTTCGTTCTTGAGCTGGGCCTCTTGCTTGGTCGGGAAGCGGAGTTTGTCTATGACCTGTGGAGAGTAGGTTCTTTAGGCAAACAGCGTAGTCTGATATTTTTCGGGGAAAGTGCGATTTTGAAACGTTTTGAGCAAAAAAGTCGGGTTAGACCCCTAAAGCGGGACAAGGTAATAAATTGGGCAATTTTAAAATTATTTGCGAAAAATGCATTCGGGAAAGATTGTGTTACGGGTCATATGAACGAAGAAAATTAAATTAAACGCAATTCGTTTTTGGAAAGTACTTCATTTGAGGATGATTACAGCTTTTCCGCGAAAAGCGGGACTTAGGCTGTCTCATGTCCCATTTAATTTTGGGCTTAAAATCGGGATATCTGGCAATGCTCCATCTTAACTCAGGTTGGAGTTTATATGTTCAATAGAAGTAGGCATCGCAATTACAGACATGAGGCATTTCATCTTAGTCCTCACAGTGACGCACCTGCAGTTCTGCATGTTTGTTGCCTGCAATCCAAATGCATGAATCGTGAAAAACCCAACACGTTACCTTAATAGCCACAGCCCTCAAGGTCCGGCGATGCAGGCCGCCGTACACGATCCCGAACTGCCCCGAGCCGAGCACCTCGTCCGGGTGTATCTGGTAGACGTGCGCCATCTCCACGCGCCGGCCCTCCGCCGCCGCGTCCTCGCCCTCCGCCGGGGACGGCGCCGAGTCTGGGTGGAATGGGAACTTCTTTATGGCTTATACACAAAATATGACAAAATCAAATGAAAAAAGAAACCAGTGGCCTTATCGCTTAAAGCGATTTCTTCCTTAGACACCTAGAAAACAGAATATACTCTGGGATAATGGCGCCACAAGGGTGGTACCAAAATCTGTTGATTGGTTTGAGTCACGTCAAAACTTGACATATGTACTTGTCATTTTGACAAGTAACTAAGCAATCGACAAGTTTTGGGTATTGTCGTTTGTTGCGCCATTATTTCTCACTTTGCCAAACATACCGTGGGTGGGGACATTTATTCATCAAGTGGCATGTCCCTCTCATATGTGAAAATTTATCCCCACACATGTTTAGTTTGGCTCGATCAAACTCATTTTATCATGCCACAGGATCGAGCGGCATCATAGTGGTGGCCACCAAAACGTCTAAGTACCGTCATTTACTGAGTTTTCGATCGCATTTAAGTCTTCATTAAAATAATGAAATTTTTGGCTACTGGTCGCTGACGTGTTGGAAATGAAAAGGTTTGTTACTCATCAGCGAGTTTTCTGCTGCAAGGTCCACTACTCACTAACGTGTTGGGTGAGTTGAACTTAATGTGGGTGTATGGAACACCGCTACTCATCTCAGTGTTAAGTGTGCCAAACTCTGCTGCTACCGGCGTATTGGGTACGCTGAGGTCCGCTACTCACTGTGTTGACTTCAGTATAGGTGTACAGAGTTCTGCTTCCTATCGGTGTTGGGTGTGACGAGCTCCAATGCTCATCGGCGTGAGTTGGGTGCGTTGAGGTCCTCTACTCACCAGCCTATTGACTGAGCTGTGCTTACCGGCGGCGGTGTGCGTGACGGGCATGAGCGCGTGGCGGAGCGCGGTCTCCCAGCTGCGGGCGAGGTAGGCGCCGACGCCGGAGTCGGGCGGCGGCAGCTCCCCGGCGCCGGGGCCGCCCGCCACGTCCAGACCCACCATGTAGTCCACGTTGGCCGTGCGCAGCTCGAAGCAGTGCATCACGTCTGGGTGGGGACGGGGATCAAGTTAGAACGGTTACGAGGGGTTTTTATGGCTATAAAACACACAGATATAAAGCTCGATTGCCACTCACTGACTGTTCTCCCAGGAGGGTAGGTGGGTGAAAACAATGTATGGGCGATATTGTCACGTGACTCTGGTGAGTATGGGAAAAACTGACATTTGCAAAAAACAAGATGGCGGCGCCTAGATGGCTGCCGACTTTTTTGTTTTCCAACCGATTGCGGTGAAATTTTGTAAGTGAAAACAAATAGGATGAATAAAATATAGGCGACTTTGAAAAAGTTGAAAAAACACGATGGCCACCGCGCAGGAGCCGTTTGAAATTTTGCATTTTCCATGCAAACAAAACCTGAATTGTTCTCCCAGAAGGACCGGAGGTGGGTCGACATAATGTATGGCCAAAATGTCCAATACCTCTGAAGTATATGGAAAAAATCTGACATTTGCAAAAAACAAGATGGCGGCTACAAGTTGGCGGCCGACTTTTTGGTTTTCCCACCGATTGCGGTGAAATTTTAAAAGTGGGTACTATTTGACGGAAAAACAAATGGGCGACTGTAAAAAATAAAAAAAAGAAGATGGCCGCCGTCCAGGAGAGATTTCATGATTTTCAATTTCGATCCCGACTTCAGTTTCGTAATTTTTTTAATCTGTAGGCGGATTTTGAGTTTAACACGTGATTGCGTGCGTTGCTTTTGTGCTCAATTTGAAAAGCGGACGAAAAATTTCACTTTTCGGGGCGTCTTTTCGCGGTGTTGCCACCTGAATCGAGGTTGGCAGTATATAGAGTGTATAGAGCATTGTAGGTCCAGCCCAGTAGTGTTGCCCGGTGCAATAAAATTTCCATATTTTTAAGTAATCTGGGAGATTTTCCCCGAAGATACAAAAAAATTAAATATTTACTTTTCGCAACTTTCTGGTCGACGGGGGTCGATGGTTGGGGAGAGTGTTTGTGATATTTTGGTATTTTTAACTTTTTCGTCTGGCAACACTGGAAGTGCGGGCAAAAACAAATTTTTTCGACACGGTCTCATTGACATTGCCCGTAGCGAGGGCTAGGTGGACACTGGGTTTTTTTTTTTAAATGCTGTCTTGCTCCGAGTATCCTGTATTTTAGTATACTTGTGATGTTTTACAAAAATTCAAGGTGGCGCCGGTTGTGGAAACCATTTTGTTTCAGTTTAGCTATTATTTTTATCTTTAATTCGTATTTTCGTAGTGTTGCTAATGTTTATGACAATTGCCGTGTATGGCAGACTTGTAGGTCTAATTGATGAGTATAGCTAAAGGTAAAAATATTTCCCCACTTTTTGTAAAAATTTTGACATTTACCCCGATTTAAATTTTAAGCGCTTATATCAAGCATCCTCTCGCTGGCACTTAGCCTCGAGGCCGAGCACAGAGCGAAATACTAGTTATGGCTAAAAACACAGATTCAAATATACAAAACATGACTAAGGTCGAGACTGATAACTGTCAAAATGTAAAAGTGCAAATGAACCTTAGGGTATGCACTCTTAGACGAGTTTCTTACCCATACCGGAATGCGCCTGCCTCGCCGTGTCGACGGCCAGGATCTCCTGCAGCGGTATCTCCTTGTAGTACTTGGTGCCTTGCTCCGATGTGAACAGCGTGATCGACTTGGTGTCCAGGCGCCAGTAGTGGCGTTTTAGCTGCGAGTGTATGTAGTTTTAGAACGAGAACAACGAAAAAATAAAAATATGTAAGTATCGGAAGCCTAGCTGTAACAGTATCCGACTCGCAATGCAAGAGGTACCGGGTGCGAATCCCACTATCGTCATGTACCAATGACTCTTTTGTGAGTTATGTATCTACAATCTAGTCAGGTTAGCAGGGTCGCGGAGGTCAGATAGCAGTCGCTCCGCTCAATGATTTGCAACTGGATCATGGGCGGACCCAGGGCCTCCATGTTTTTTTTATTGTGTGACCTTGATTTAAATAAATGAATATAAGATGCATAACTTTTGTTGATGTAAGTCTTGGTGGTTGACCTCATCAACATCATCAGCATCATAAACTTGAGAGCCTCGCTCTCGCCGGCGGACTGATATTGTTGGTTGGCCTAAAACATGAATAGATAAGAATCCCAAAAACCGACTCACCGTCTTATCCTTATTGGTGAAATGCACCAGCCAGCCCTGCTTCAGCCAGTGCCCGTCCCTATTCTTCGTATGCTTCACGCTCTGCACTATCCTCATCAACGGGATGTTGGCGCTGGGCGACGACGACGCGCTGCAACCGTCACAGTCAGGCACACGGGGCGAGGGCATTGGAGAGAAAGGGATAGGGTACTGCCGGGGGCTGTACGGCTGGCACAAGTCACTCTCGCGCGCGATAAGCGAGAAAGGGCGCGACATAGATACTGCTATCTCTTTCATCTTAGTATTGAGAGAAGGAAACAAACGCGGCGCTAGCTGTGTCGCGGACACACTTGTGATAGCCGTGCTGGTAGGTGGCTAGTTGGCTTAGGGCCGAGATTGTAGTGGTTTTGTGTGTGGTTAGGGGTCTTTTTGGGGTAGAAGTGTGGGTACAGTATAGACTAGAGGGCGCCGGAGGGTATCCTACGTTATTGAGTACAAGAGAAATTTCGCTTTGTAGCAATAGTAGAGGTTAAGGAGTCCCATAAAACACTGTAATAATAATAACATAATGTACTGTGCCATGTGTGAGATAGATGTAATAAATGATTTTTATTTATTTATTTATAAAACGTTGGTCTTTCCGTGCACAGCCTGGCACAATTTTTTTGTGGCAGGTTGCCAAATGTCGACTTTTCTTAGCGATAGTACTTACTTATCCTCTTGTGGCACAAAAAAGTTATTTGGATTTTGGAGGTTTCCTACACTTCTACGTTTCGCTAGAAGGTGGAATTTTTCTTGAACTACGGCCCACAGCGCCCTCACAGTCTAATAATTATGCTATTTAAAGACGAAAGAAATAAAAAATCGGTCTATTTTGGGTAACATAGAATTAAAACGGTTAATAACAAACTTTAATAACTTCTTAAAAATTAAGACATAATCAACATCCTCGGAATGTTTTGGAAAATTCAAATAGTATATTATAGTCTTACAAGCAATCTAAGGAAATTTCTAAGATATTGACATTACATCATCCCGTGTATAAATCCGTCAGTGGACGAATACAAAGGACCTTGTATGATAAATTGAAATCTATCAGGATTTCTAGAAATTCAAATGTGACCATCTATCGTAGGGGGATTCATCAACCCGGTAAGTCGGTCAATTACCACCAGGTTAGGAGACCTGCTTACTCGATTTTTTTTATTGCCAAGGGAGGCACACGGACAGACGGTCCACCTTAGACGGAAGCCTTATAAAAATATATCCTGTTTTGCATTTCTGCTAGGATTTACCGTAGTGAAAAATTACGAGTACAATTACATAAACATAAACAACACGAACACGTCCCCAAAAACCACAGACAAAACACATAATAATCACGCACCGCCACCCACCACCACCCGACAGTATATACAAATAACTGAGCCTGGACGCACTTGGATCTGGAGAGAACGATTATGCTAGCACCAACATTTCTAAAGCCAATATACCCTTACGAGCATAACTATCGAACCACCCCATATTTTTCCATATAAGCTCATATATTTCTGACATAACAAAACAGTCTATACCCTCATTAATAGCTACTTAATCAATTTTAATTTTAAGATTTCGCGGTTTGATAGCCAGTAACCGTGATTGGCCATATCTTTTTTATTAAAAGCTGGCGTGATTTTAAGACAAGTCTCGGACCGCCCCTGCTGCCTATCCGCCGAAAACCCTTAAACTAGTAACAGACGTTCCGTTTTGGCTGGAGCCGACCAACTGTCAATTGCAGTTAATACTAATTCTTACGCAGTATAAAATAAACTCGCTTTTGGGTGCGGGAGACGCTCGCCTGCGCATCCGAATTTATCCAAAAGCGACTTTATTATGCAAGTCGTTATGATTAGTATAACTGACGGTTTTTTGACGTGACAACGTCTTATAATTCGATGGAGCCGGCTGCACGCACGAAAAAACATGACTCATGCGGCGTTACCTCGCTCTGAGGCGTTCCATTTAAGGCTTGAAGTGCAAGCGAGAGCGCGGAACGAGCGACAAAGAGGCACAATCGGCCTCCGCGTTCGGCAGCGTTCGACATCTGTCTCTCTCCTACAAATTAAATTTTCTTTTGAAAAATGCAACCATTCCATCAGTATTTTCTTATGACGTTGTCACGTTCAACTATCGTCAGTAAACCGACTTTACAGACAACCGATTTTTAATGCTACTTAGTGACAAGCGAGCAGACAGCCCACATAATGGTAAGTGGTAACTGTCGCTCATAACATCTACCGTTCTTACATTTAGGTTACAGGTAACAAAAATGTTACAGGTAACAAAAATACAAAACCGCAGGTGCGTTGTCACTGTGAGGACTAAGATGAAATGCCTCATGCCTGTAATTTCGTGAAGTAGGGTCCAGCCAAAACGGAGCGTCTGTTACTAGTTTTAACCCCATAGTAGTCCAGTCCAGGCCGCCCAGGCTCCATAACTCCCGCTGCTGTCCATTACCTGCTGGGGCGGCTGGCGGGGCGCTCGGCGTCGCGCTGCGGCTCCATGCCCGCGCCCGCGTTGGGACGACGCATTTGCACCTGCAATGGAACGGTGCGTTTAGTTTAGTTTATACATCTATCATACATGCATAAAGCTCACGCCTGTGTCCCAAAGGCGGGACACAGGCGTCCATAGTCTCTGCCTACATATTTGAAAATTAAACGTACATAATATTTCATTAATTGTAAGTCATTTCATAATTATATTGTCAACAACATAAATTAACATCAAATAAGATCTGGTCACAAAACGTGAGGTTGGCTGGAAGAGATCTCTTTTATTTATTATTTATTGGCGAGGACCTATAATTGGCTTACTGTCTTATATTAGAATTTTATACATTGTAATACATAGCTGTTGGTACTCCTACAAATAAATAAATAAATAGCTCGAGCTCGCCTTTGTACATTGTGTTATGACTATCTGTCTTTAAAAGTTTATTTGCAATAAAGAGTATAATAATAACACACTTTCGCGATCCCGGATGGCGCTACTTAGACGTGAGATGAGAGGTCTAATATCCCTGATTAAGCCCTGTTATTGGTTAAGATCCGTTATTTTACAGCACAGCAGTACTTTGACAACGGACTTTACTTCTCACTAGCGCCATCTATTGGCATTTGAAATTACGAAAACGCATTGAAATTGGCAATGTGAGCCCACAAATATGTGGGAAATCCAACGTAACGAGATAACAGTCAAGAAGTCTTTCCTCTGCACTACTACACGGGGTCTTCAAAAGGCATGTCTACAGATACCACAAAGGCCGAAATAGAATCAGCTCCCCTTCGGGTGCAGATGTCCTGGACGACGGTCCAGACGGCAGATGTCCATACATGTGCCTAGGCAATTTTAAAAAATAAGGCTCGACCACGTGCCGGAAGACGCAGCGTTGGTAGGCCTCCCACAAGGTGGACCGACGACCTGGTAAAGATCGCAGGTACCACCTGGATGCGGAAAGCACAGGACCGGCCTTTGGAGATATCTGGGGGAGGCCTATGCCCAGCAGTGGGCGTCTTCTGATATGATGATGATGAGGGGTCGAAAGCTCACCTCCTCGTCGTCGTCGTGGTTGCTGCCGGCGGCGACGGAGTCGGCGTCGTTGTCGTTGTCGGACTCCTCGTCCGGCAGCCGCTGCTCCGACACCTCGCTGCCCGTGCTCAGGCTGTCCTGGTACTCGCCTGGTGGGAGAATGGATTGGATGAATACACTGTCTTTGCAATAGCACGAAATATAAAACTGAACATAATAAGATGGCATGGTTCGGTGGTCACTGTTCAATTTAGGGCTTTGCCAAGTAGAACACGACGCTCGTCAAATTAGACGATAGTATTAGTTGTCAAACAGTTCTCGAGATATTTGATTATCTAACAGCATCAGAACAATAAAAGCCAACGTGCGTGGCGTGTATCAGTGCCCGATGTCTCGCCGGGGTGAGCCCTCGTACGCGCTGATCGGTCTGCATGCGTCGGTATAGCTTACCATGCATACCAGCATACCTGGTGAGCTCGCTTCACTTTCCCTTTGTTTTCCGTTACATTTTTGACTTTTGAAAATAGATTAATTAACGTAATCCTAATTCAATAAATACTTTTTCATTTTCATTTTCCAACAGTTAAGATTGTTCTAAACAACTAAGATAATTGAAACTTAAATGCCATGGCATAAAACACTTTTTGGCATGGACTCGGTACACGACAAATGCCATTCTGACTAGACAAGGTTTAATTAGGATAAAGTAAAATAATCCGTTTGTTCTTGTTACTTCTGATGCTTTTCCTTTTAATATTGAATTTTAGGATCGTCCAAACATTCATAGGCTTCGGTGACCGCTTACCATCAGGGTTTGCCACCGTAGTAGTATAAAAAAAAGGACCTATCACCCACCGTGAGGATCCCTGAAATCCGGCGCCGCGCCGCAGTCCTTCGGCACATAGGGTAGACATTTCCTGTGCGCGTTGTAGTGGCAGTCCTTGCACTGCATGCCTTGCTTGAATATTCCTTTCAGCAGCTTCTTGCAGTGTCGGCAGACCGTAGGCCGGGTGTAGGAGTGCACTTCGAATGTGTGAGGGATCCCCGCCCAGTTGAGCGAGCCGGCGCGCGAGCCGGAACGACTGCGTTTGTCCACAATGCTGCCACAGATCTAGGGATAGAAAGCGTAATGGTCCACACTCGCGCTAACAAAGACGTGAATTACATATGCCAGAAATCCGCGCCCATGGAATACCAAACACCGTGCTTTTTTTTCTAGAAAGCCAAACCGACTATGTATTTCTGAGAAACATGTGTAAATTCACACTAAATGGAGTTATATAAAGTTTAATTAAGTGTATAGTATCGAAGATTGTTGTTCGATTGTCTATCGATCTGTATACCATTGAGGGATGAAACAGAAACTGGTAGAATATAAAAAGCTTTAGTAGCATATATGTATTTGTGAGTAACTATTCTGTACACAGTAAATATAACTTTCAAAAGATCTGTTAAAGTTTCGTTCAATACCATAATCTTTCATTTTCATCAAGATTTGCAATATTTTATTACAGATCTTGAAAGATTATGCTCATTGTAGTGTGAGGCGCACACCTCACCCCACACTTAGGGTATTCATATAAGTTAGGGTAAGTAATTTCATCCATTATACGTCTAAACGTGATACATTCCAACATCCCGCAAGCGCCACATGGCATCACACATTGTGCTTCGTACACACACGAAAACAAGCACACAAACACAGAATCACGATTTCCAAACAAATCCACACCACAGCAACAGCCCACAACATTCCACGGCCGTATTTGACACTCCGTTAAGTTACCAGTCGGGATTCGTCACTCTTGGGTGATGACCATGGTATTGCATACGCCCATAGGCTGCGGTGACTGCCTAACGTTAAGCAGGTCGTAAGCTTGTTCGCCACCTTGGAGGTATAAAAAAGACTTAGCGGGCGGGTTGCAGATCGCAATACCTGAAGAGGTTTTCCCTGGAGAGTACAACACGGAGTTCTTCAAGAAAGGGGTTAAAAGGTTTTTACGGCGTCGGCAACGCGTGGGTGATGCCCCTGGTATTGCAAACGTCCATAGGCTGCGGTGACTGCTTACCATCAGGCAGGCCGTAAGCTTGTTTGCCACCTTGGTGGAATAAAAAAAAATACTTTGGTTTAAGGCGGCTACATACGTACGACACAGCGGCAGGGCCGATCTAAGCGGCAGCTAGTCAGTTGATACTAATCCTTATCTATACTAATATTATAAGGAGAAAATATTTTTTTATTTTTTGTATTAACTATGCTCAAAAACCAATTAACTAATTTCAAAAATTATTTCTCTAGTGGAATACATTATCACTGAGTAACATAGGTGACTGTTTATCACGGGAAAATAACAGGTTACCGCGGGATAGTTTGATTGTTTATAGAGATCCGTACTGCGAGCGGGTGATATCCGCTGAGAACGGTTAGTGTAGTATAAAATAATCGCTGCGGATGTGGGGGCGTGGTCAGACGTCCGACCAAGGTCGGCCTGCGCACGCTTATGAAAAGCGACTTTGTTTTATACTACGTAAATATTAGTATCAACTATCTTACTGCTTCCTAGATCGGCCGTACTGCTGTGTCGTATGTATAATGCTTTACGGAGCAATATATTGTCCTTCTCTAGAGCGTCGGTGGCTTTGGCTAACTAGTAGGACTCGTAAGCTAACTTTTTCTGAATTATGTTCATTAGTTGAACACTATCCGATGAAAGCATCGGTACGAGACCGTAAGAGTACAGTGAGGTTAAACATCGTGTTGGAACCTGCACATTCAGGCGCCTGAATGTGCAACCATGATACAATCTGATCAGGTTTACACATATTTTCATTCCTTAAACCTATAGAGGTCTAGTACCCTAAATAATTGCTTAGGGACGGACGTTCCACCTGACGGAAAGCGGCCACCGGCTTTGTTCCACGTGAAGTGGCGGGAAGAAGCTAATTCATAATAAAGATTCAATGACTATTAACTTGAGCTGTCCGCCAGAACTATTGCCTTGCCTATTCCTGCTGCCCAGCAACAATACTTGCGTTGTAAACCATTGCAGTGGTGTCACCCTACGCAGTGACAAACGAGCAGACAGCCCACCTGATGGGAAGCGGTAACTGTCGCATATAACATCTGCGCTACGATTCATTCATTTGTAGGCAGCAAAAGAGCGTTGTCACTGTGAGGACTAAGATGAAATACCTCATGGTTGTAATTACAACTTTCCTGTAATTGCGCTGGCTACCTTCTCCAAACCGGTACACAACAACGCAAGCATTGTCGCTTGGCGGCAGAAATAGATAAGGCGGTGGTCCTCCAGGCGGACTCCTCAGCCTTGACAGCGTCCTACCACCTGATGAAAGATGGTTCACTAAGGATACAAAACCACGAAATCACGGGGGCATTATAAACTGATGATGACTTTTTATAATTTTTGTTAATAATAGGCTTGCATTTACTACTATTACAGTTATTATTATTGGCAGACGGACGGACTGTCCACCTGATGGAATGTGGTCACCGGCATCCAGGATAACTGTAACCTAAGGAGAACGGATCCGGTGGCCTTTCAGCTATCTGTAGACGTGCCTTTTGAAGAACCCCATGTTATAAGTGCAAAGGAAAAACTAATATTTTGTCTAAAATAAAACTTTCTTTCTACCTATGGTGGAAAAGATATAAGCGCAATTGGTTCCAATTTCGTCGGAATATTTATACATTCATTCATACATACATACGTATCCCGTAGGGGTAGGCAGAGACCAGATCGTTCCACTTGCTACAGTCCTGACAGTTCTCTGTCGCTTCTTCCACATTCATTTACCTTTTCATTCATCATTTTCATTTGTCTTGACCTAACCTTTCTTTGAAATATCACCGATCTACACCGCTAGCACAAGCACTAGACGTAGATACAGCTATATTTTACATCAGCTGCTGCTATATGATATATGGTGTTGCTGATGTCCATAGGCGGCGGTGACCACTTTCCATCAGGTGGCCCGCATGCCTGTTTGTCTGCCGGATAACATAAAAAAAAACTCCACAAAAACAAATGCTCTACCGCAGCGGGAGCTGTGTCGCGGGAACACTTGTGCTGGCCGTGACACCAAATTGTGTGACTTAATAAACTTTTAGCTCTTCCTTCTTCAGAGCTTTGCTTAACCAACAAGTTCGCATAGGATGATAGGTTTTCGTGGTGGTAAAAAAATAAAACTCAAAATAAAAGAAAAGAAAAGATACATTTTATTGCTTAAAGCAGTTAAAAAGTACATGGAATGTTTTTTGCGACCCACCACCCTATCCGAATTGTTAGTTTGCTTAGCCTTAAACATAATTTTAAAAATATAACCTTCAGAATTATTACTTACAATAAAATTTTATGGAAAATTATATCTTCACTAAAATAACGTTATAAAATATGCTATTAAAAATATATCTAAATAACAATCTTGAAGCGAAATACTGGTTCACAGATTTATTATAATTACAAAATGGAATGTAACTTTAAAATATGTAAAAACCAGGGCAAATAGTACCCTGTGGTCAAAAACAATATTAATTAAGTTATTTACAAATACATTGTATAATGAGATTCTATGACTTTGTCGAGATTACATTAAAATCCTATTTGAGATTTCCATTTTATAATATTCATTTAAAAACACGAATTTAATACTTCTTATCAATATTGTCAACTATAACATTTCTAATTGTAATATAATTTTATTGGAGAAAAATTTATAGCACCTGATTAAGTACATCATAGTAATGATGTCTAATTATAATGTTTTAACTATCCGGTACACCTATGTACGTACTTTTTTTGGAACAGTGCGCTAAAGAGGGAATGGAAGGGGGTCAGTTCACTCTACAGCTGACTGTACATACATAGGTGTTGCACGAAATGTTTTATTTTAATAATTAAGTACCATTAAATGGTGGACAATAGTATCGGTCTGGTTACGATCTAATTATCTAAAGGGGACAATTCGGTATGAATTGTTTTGAATGCTGTAATCTCAATCTGTGTTAAGTAGAATATTGTTACAACAATATGTGGCTGCAATATCCACCATATTGCAGCCACATATTGTTGCAACTTCACGTAGAATAGAAAAGCCTCCCAAACCGGATGTTTCTAAATGTTTACACTATTTTCTAATAACAGTGTGAGAGCAAATTTTTATTTCATTTCATTTCTTTCGGGTGCGGCAGAAACAACAATAGAAAAAATGGCAGGCATTGATTGAGGGCAAGGCTGGCCACTGTGTTGCAGCCACATATGCCAATAAAATAACAAGGAACTCCGTAGCAACCTGACACTTTAGGCCGGTGGAGATCTCGATTTTGTGGATTGTCTGTATCGCTTCAACTAAAACCAAGCCTGACCAGGGTATATAGGTACACTACTTTGTAAAAAAAGCACACGAGCACGAGCACTTATGGAAATGGTTCCAAGTCCGATTTCCCTTCAATTAATCGGCTAGGCCTGAGGGCATGGCCCAGATTGAATTTAATTGTAAAATACTTATAATATTATAAATATACGTAAATTCAATACTGGTAACTTTTTCACAAATTTTCGATGAATTCGATAAAATCTATGAACACGTTCAAACGGTAAAAAGAAGTTAGCAATAAAGACAAAAAAAAATTTTCGGTTTGAAATAAACCTAAAGTGGGCGTTTATTTTGCAAAAGGGATTATTGTGAGGTCTGATAGGAGGCAAATACTGCAACTTGCTGTTGCCAGTGTTAGAAATGAGTTCTAAAAATTCGGCAATATCTCGCATATTCCCGGCCAGGCTTTACGAATGGGGGCTGTCGCGAAACAAAATTCCACTAGAAGGCGCCATTGTAACGTGAGGTCTGCTGGCAACACATCATGCTATTCAGGAACGAAAGATAAAAGTTGACAGCCGAAAAAGCGACTGTATTTTGACAGTGAGAAGACCTTTAGGCCTTGTGGCGCCAACTGGTGACCAAAAACGCGCCCCTATTACCATGAGGTCAAATGGAACAGGACCACTGTCTGGGCAAAGTGTCGTATCGAGTATCGTGTAGTACAGATTGCTTATTCGCAAACAATCTGTTTTAGTTTTGTTCGAATATCATAATATCACACTAATGATGGGCGATAAGATGAGCATCGGATAGACATAGAAATATTTATGACTCGATGAACTCTATAAAAGTATACAAAGGCATGGGAGTTAGAACAGAGATGTTAAACGAAAAGGACAAGATTACAAAAAAAATATGGTATTCACTACTTTACAGACCAACTCCATAATTGGGTAGGCCGACTCCATCGATTGACGCGATTGATATTAAATCCAAAATTGACCCAATGAGGAGTTTTCCAGTAGGTATTGATAGTTGGTTTCAAAAAGCATCAATAGATGGCGCTCCTACAATTTTGGTAATCTTTTTTTAATCTGTATGATGGTGGCAGTGATTTCATGCTGCCAACTAATACTAAACTTAAAAATAAAATGTTTATTAATATAAACATAACTGTTAAAGGTTGAACGAAATGTAAAATGAAATATTTATTGAAGTTGGCACTATGCTCTATTATTATTACAACCTCTAAAATTGTTGAAAACTATTGACAAATACAATATTATCCAATACAACGTACCCAGCGTTGATATCCTGTTTGCTAAGAATCTATTTTAAGCGATTATCAATTACCAAATTTGTCGGAGCGCCATCTAGTGAGTGGTTAGGAATGCTTTAGATACCTATTGGAAAACTCCTCATTACATCGCATCAAAAGCGACACCTACCCACAAACCGGACCGCCTACTTATGCCCATCATCATTGGTCATGACATCGTAATTGTGCTTGTTCCCCGTCATCAGGTCAGCCAGCCGCCTTACCAGCGAGTCGTCGTGGGAGCTGGCGTTGGAAGTGCGGGAAGGGGAGCGCCCCCCCGCCGCGCGCCGCCCCGCCCCCGCCGCCGCCGCCGCGCTGGTTACTATCGCAGTGCAGTTTGAGGGTACTTTGACGGCGCAGCGCTTGTGGTAGTTCAGGCCGCAACCTGGGGAGGATACGGGCGAATGGTTATGGTAGCCGTGTGTTGGCTTTGTAGCACGCACCGGTACGCAAAGGAAATATGCCAACGGATGCTAGCAAGTTACCATAAGTGTGCGACCGAAGATTTGGCTTCGGCCACCTTCGGCGAAACCTTCGAAACCCGGGTCTCGGGCTGAAGCCTTATAACAAATAAATTGCAAGGTATTTTTTTTTATCACCTCTAGTTGATGAGAGATGATTTAAATTCATCATATCAGCCAGAAGGCGCCCACTGCTGGGCATAGGCCTCCCCCAGAGATCTTCACAAAAACCGGTCCTGTGCTTTCCGCATCCAGCTGGTACCTGCGATCCTTACCAGGTCGTCGGTCCACCTTGTAGGAGGCCTACTCACGCTGCGTCTACCGGTACGTGGTCGCCACTCGAGAACTTTACTGCCCCATCGGCCATCTGTTCTTCGAGCTATGTGCCCAGCCCACTGCCACTTCAGTCTGGCAATCCTTAGAGCTATGTCGGTGACCTTGGTTCGCTTGCGGATCTCCTCATTTCTGACTCGATCGCGCAAAGAAACTCCCTTAAATTACCTTTGTCAATTTACGCATTTAATATTTAAATTTTAAAATAGTTTATTTTATTAATTTTAGCTTTTAGCCAACCTTAAACAAAATTTTTTAGAGCTCTTAAGTCGGCTGCCAGAAATTGACCTTCGGTCGGACACTTGCCATCATAAATAATTTATAACGACGATATACTTGTAACGAGTTTCCGTATCGTGGATGTAGTACAAAGACAGCGACGAACACCTAGAACCTTAAAATTTTTATACTATGGAGCGAGAAACTCAGATGACAGTCGCCCCACTGTAATTACCTAGTCTGAAAATCCTGGATCATGGTGAAGGCGGACCCCGGCCCCTCGCGCACAAGAGCACAACCGGGACATTAACTCCAAGATAACCACCACTTCGGGCGGCGGTGATCAGTTCTTCCGCTTGCTCTTTTACCTCCACTTATAAAAAAGGGAATGAACTCACCTTCACACTTGAGACCCTGCCGCACCAGTCCGAACAGCATCTCGCCGCAGAAGTCGCAGAAGGTGGGCGCCTTGTACGAGTGCACGGCCAGCGCGTGCGGCCGCCGCGCCGGCGCGCTCTCGCCGTCCATCATCAGCGCTGAGGGTTGACAGGTGGCAGGGTTAAATATGGGGATAGGTGCACGGTGCACCCACCAGTCGTTCCCACTATGTTTTGACACAGAGTCACGCCCGAGAACAAGCTACAGCTGCCTGAACCCGCAACAAATTTAGCTGTAAGGGTTGGTGATGTGGCCATATTGTAATTAACTGTCATAAATAAATTAGCTTTGTTCCTTGTTTAGGCTTAGTTTGGGAAATATTTGAGTACATGCAGATTTTGTCCGGAGCGGAGCCTGGCAGAAGCCGGGATTGACTGCTCGGACGATGATGATGATGTAGACTCTGTTGGGCGACAGTTACCGCTTACCATCGGGTGCATTGTCTGCTCGTTTGTAATTGCATAGCATTAAAAAATCCGACATCTATTGGTATGGTTGTTTTGTTACAGGGTGAATGAATGAAAATTCTTTATGGCCTAAGTACACAAGAATAGAATGCATAAAAACTAAGGAAAAAGCAACCGGCGGCTTATCGTCTAGAGCGATTTCTTCTAGGCACCCTTAGATACCTAGTAAACAAAATTAACTCTAGGATACTTATATCTTGGATTAAAAAAGGTAAGGTAAAAGTCTGTTCTACAAAACATTACAGTGAAGATGATGATGATTTAGACTTCGCTGGAGGTTTTCCGACATCTGGGTGTGTGTTCCCTGATCATTATAATCTAGACGCCTTCAAGGCTAGAGTATATAGGCTGCTCCTAGACAGGCATGCTCCATCATCGTCCCCATCGTCACTTACTACCAGGTGAAATGGCTAGTCTCATTAAAAATACTGTCAGGTTATGTTTGTTGATTAATTAAATACACTGGGCCCACTCACGGTTGGCCGTGAGCACGATCTCGACGAGTGTCTCGTCGGCGACGTCGGTCGCGCAGTTGATCAGCTGCAGCACGTTCGGCGAGCAGTAGTCGTGCCGGAACAGCAGGATGCGCTCCGCGAGACGGTTCAGACCGTTGTCCGGGATCTGGGGACGGTAGGGGTACGGGTGGGTCGACTGGAATCCATTGTATCAGCGTAATAGTGCAGCAAATTGTACTGCGTAAGCGCGCCAGTGGTCGAGGTACTGAGTTTGATGCCCAGTGCTGCCATGTAAAAAATACTTTTTCAAGTAATGTACATTAGTTGAACACTAACCGATGCTCTTCTGTAATTTACTTACCTAATCTGCCAAATTATTTTTAAAGCGGACCCCGGGCCCTCGCGTCCGCTTTGAAAATGATCGGTTCGCGGCCTCGCAAATTTGATAAGACTTCACAAAACCCTGCCTACTACATGTTTTTCCAAGACCGGCGACATCATCAACAGCCGCAACAGTCGAATAGCGGACTGGATTCTTTTTGGCAGACAGATGACGACATCGTCAATTAAGCCGCTCGCTGACTTGCGTCCGCTAGCTAGAGAGAGTAGTCTTGTAGTGCCTGTGTAACGCCTTATGGCTAGAGCTGCAACCCCCACCAACCTTCTCATGCACAAACTTGACGGCCAGCTCCTTGAGGTGCGCCAGCGTGAGCAGCCGCGCGGGCGCCGAGACCGCGTCGCGCACCACGCCCAGCTGGAACAGGAACGTCACCTCGTCCTCCATCGCGCGGAAGGGCCCCGCGGTGGGCCGCCCACTGGAAAAAAGAGGAGTGGCGGTTAGGGTCACGTCCATAATAAATAAATGAAAATAAAAATTTCTTTGTTTCTCAAATCTTCACAATGTATGAGGTGAGTCCAGTGTCGAAATGTGAGCTCTATGCTCGTTCTTGTTTGTGGCTGTAATAACGAGCAGTCTTGGAGCCCCCTTTTTAAAACCGCTTGCTCCACGCGAGCGCTCGCCTTTTAATGGTCAACATGCCGGTCTGCCACGCAAGAGGTCCCGGGTTCGATTCCCGGCCGGGCAGAAATTTAAATGATGAATTTTGGTTTCTGTTGCGGGTCTGGGTTTTGTAATAAGTAGGGGGAAGTCCCCTAGTGGCGGACACCTAAGGTTATTTATAAATAAAATAAAAAATATTTTACGAAATGTTTATTAAATTATGACTTATGTTAGATAACAAAGTTAGAAATCAAATTAAATTAACAAAAATGCAACCTCTGCTAAAAAATAATTAATACTATCAATCAAACTTTGGTAACAAAAAATATAATTTTAAAAAGTGGCACCTAGTACCGGACGAATATTTGTGCCATACCCCTAGCACCACTGATCCACCAAGACTTGTTCATACTCTGCTGAGAAGGTGCTAGTGAACCTACCTAACTTTGGTTTCATTGTTACTTCTTCT
Organism: Blastobasis lacticolella; assembly: GCA_905147135.1. NCBI lineage: Eukaryota > Metazoa > Arthropoda > Insecta > Lepidoptera > Blastobasidae > Blastobasis > Blastobasis lacticolella. The sequence goes on from LR990059.1 coordinate 16,999,972, forward strand.
CCTCGATTTAGGGCCTTTATTTTATCATGTATAGTGCTTTTAGGAATATTGTATTGCATTGCAGCTTGTCTTACACTCAGTCCTTTTGACATAACCCAATAGCAGTTTTTAAGCTCTGTAGCTCCCAGGATCCTTTCTTTTTCTTCTCTTCCATTTTAATTATCTTCTTTCTTCTATACTCTAAAACAAAATTAAATAATTAGAATAAATGACGTAAATTTTCACAAGAAATATCAATATGTTTACTGTCCGGCGCTAAGGGACGACTTAGTGTCCGGTGCTAAGGGACAGACATTTTCGTTCATTAGGTGGTGCCTACTAAAACTGTTTAAAAGATCTAATAATATTCTACCATTTTACGGATAACAATCAAGTACTACTTTTATCTTTGAATACCACTCAAATGTAAATGCATAAATATACTAGAATTACTTACATTGATATTTAGGTGACGCCGTGATTTTGCGCCTAAAACAGCAAACGGCTGCTCCCGCCGAGGCCGTGTGCGTCACTGGCGAGGCGCGGCGCGTGATCCTGTACCTGTGTGCCCCCCGCGCCTCTTTCACTTGTATTTTGAAATAAAAAGATTTATACTCGCTTAAATAGTACGAGTGTCCGGCGCTAGGTGCCGTCCGGCGTTACGGGACTTCCCCCTATGTATTTAAAAATGTATTTAAGTAGTATATCAGTTATCTAGCACCCATAGTACAAGCTTTGCTTAGTTTGGGGCTAGATGGCGCTGTGTGAATTTGTCCACGAATATTTAATATTATTATTATTAATGCTTGTATTATTTATTTTTAGTATGTCAACATCATGGGTTCTTACATAGATGTGTGTGACTGATATGAACCTATACGGTTTAATAGCATTGTCTGAGAGACGCTCAGACAACCAAACAACAATTCACCTGTGCATTTTATGCTTGCGAGACCGATAACGCAAACAGAGTCCGGGAAATATATGACCGTTTCGTACTTTGATGCTAGTCGAACTTTAGTTAGTTAGGCTCGCCACTCACTGGTTAGGTGTGCCTTAATACCGTTGCCTCTAATTGTTCATTGCTGGTTTCAAGTTAATGTAAGATAGTTATCATATCTATAAAAAAAGGAGAAAAAGTCAGAAGCCCTCCACAAACACGTAAACGTATGGTTGTGAAAGCGGCAAAAGAAAGGTAATTAAATAATGGTCCAAATGCCCAACAATCAAAGATGCCTGAACGAAAACGATTCGCCTAACTCGGAGAATTGGGTTCTTGGAAATTCGCAGAATGCAGATTTGGGTGAGTTGCAGTTTTCCTCAATAGGTAGATTGGTGTTGGAACAAACAAGTTGTTTTTGGTAATCACAGGTGATCCGGGACCTCTCATGGTAGATAAGTAGATATTATAGGTAGTTCATTGGACGTGAACAACGTAATCGCAATGACACAGTCAGTACCTAAAAACGCAATTTTACAATATTTCCTTAACTACTGAACCGATTTTAATGAAACAAAGCTAAGAATCATCTCGATCAAACTGTTTTTCGAATAAAAAAAGCCGCTTCGAAATCGGTCCATCCGTTCGGGATCTATGACGCCACAGACATACACGTTATTATTTATAATAACCCCCGAGAACATTCAGTGCCATTACCAAGTCCTTCAATTGGCGGCCATTACTAGTTGCGTCACAGAACGATACAAGAAGCTATAAACGGTGCATTTAATTGGTTACGTAAACAGATTGCGCTCTGTATTCCAGGTACTGGTAATCAGCAATGACAGTTAGTGGGCAAATTGGTCAATGCACCGACGACGATGCAAACAACCACGAGGATTACGCTACCCCGATATGAAAGTTTTAAGAGTCGCTATGGTACGGAGAAATGTTTCCGAGTGTCTGTTACTATTTTTTGACGAGCTGAGAAACAACCTTGCTGCTCATAGAGGAGTGCTCGTTCCGACATTGACGTATGGAAGCGAAAGTTGGGTATGGCAGAAGACGCATTAAGGTATTTTTTTATTCGATTACCCAGGCACTTGACCGCCGTCTCGCCTGTTAGTAAGTGACGATGCGGCCCAAAATGGAGTATGTCGGTCTAGGAACAACTATTTACTCCAGCCTTGAAGGCGTCCAGATTATAATGATCGGGGAACACATTCGTAGGCAACGTGTTCCATTCCCTAGCCGTACGCATTATAAAGGTTGAACCAAAGCGGCTCGCGCGAATAACTGGAAGATCCACGACATAAGGATGAAGCGTTCGCCTGGATAAATGCGGTAGAAATTAGAACTTTAAGAAGTATGTAAGGAGTAAGAATTAGAGGTCAATTACGGATTGGTGTGATAAGGGAATGTGCTGGGGTGAAAATGCAGTTACTAGTAACTGGATAGTGGTGGTAGTAGTCTGGTAGTATCCTAGGATAGGCAAAGGAATGCTGAGTAGGTTTGGTCGTGTAAAGTGCATGAATGTGAGGAGGTTTATGATAAATATAGGTATGTATAGTGAATGGAATTGGAAGCGTTGGAAGGGGAAGACCGACACGCATACAGATCACAGAATACATACATATCTATCATAAATTATTGTATTGTTATTCAAAATACATACCAATGTAAAGTTTTAAATGTATACGATAATTAGAACACTGTTAAAAATTTAAAACCGATTTCCTACTTTTGTTAGGTATAGGAATATGTTGGTAACATGTAAATGTAGGTTCTCCTGAACCTGATAAAATCGTGGTAAAAAAACAAATGCAAGTGGCACCAGCAAGACTGCGCTTCTTGCCAAATTTGAAATTTCTAGATCTACGGGAAGTAACTATAGATTATGATGACAGAGTTTGTTTGAAAGGATCAAAATATTTATCCTTTTGGGTCATATGTCAATCAATTCATGGTTTTCGGGTTTTACTTGTGCTGCAAGACCTCGGTTCGTGCCAAAGTTCAAGATCCTAGGTCTACGGGAAGTACCATATAGGTTTTCATGAATGTGTTTATGAGGAGGACCAAATCTTCTAAATTCGACGATGAAAAAGAATATAGAAAGGTGATTTAAATCATCTCTAGAAATTGATCTAGAGATGATAAAAAAATCCTTGCAATAATGTTTGCCAAAAATAATAAAAACCACCTTCGGCGAAACCTTCGGCTATGGTCGGGTTTCGGGCCGAAGCTGACCTTCGGTCGGACACTATTGTAGGTAAAATTTGATTGTATTCACAGCTTAATGAGCTCACCGACCTTGTTTTTCTACGGAGGGCACGTCAAGTGGGCAGTTCCTGCTGTTAAGTAACGATAGGGCGTTGTGGTTCGCGGCAAGCGGCCACAACATTATGCTGAGGAGGGTCCATTTACGCTGGATGCCCACGAAAAATGCCACTGGGAACCCTATAATTGTCTCCGTGTTTTATGTACTATTTTTTTTTTGTGTTATATGTAAATTATTATGTCGTGGCGTCCTTTGTAATAAATATTTTCTTTCTTTCTTTCTTTCTTTCTTTTAAAACCTGACACCAGAAATGACGCCTCACTCATAAATTTTTATTTATATAATTTGTTAAGTTTGTACAGCAGAAAGACTTGTGGAAAATATTCAAAATACTGAAAGATTTTCTTTAAAACACTTGAAATTTCTGGTAATAGATGAAGCTGGCAGGATAATGGATCATATTCAAAATGACTGGCTGTGCCAGCTTGATCCTGAAAAATTTGAGCAGTGAGGCCTTTTCCAACTAAAGCTATTTTCAGCTGCAACCATGAATAAATTTGAAGATGATTGTTATAAAATACTTTACGTGCTTTTTGGTCTCTCTCCAAAGCTGTTAAGGGGAACTTTTGTCGGACCACCTTTCCACCTTTGCGCAAGCCGGATGACCAATTAGCCCACACAGCAAAGGAGAAAGCCGATCTCTTGGGAAATCTCTTTGCTCATAACTCAACTCTGGATGATGGGGGAGCTGCACCGCCTACCATCTCACGGTGTGAGGGCATCATGCCCGAGGTTCGTTTCACCCAAAAAATCATAAGACGTGTGCTTCTCTCCCTAGACATCCGGAAGTCCAGTGGACCTGATGGCATTCCGGCTATTGTTCTCAAAAAGTATGCTCCCGAGTTGTCTCCCGTGTTAATGCGCCTATTCAAGCTTTCCTACACCTCTGGAATGGTGCCGTCTTCGTGGAAGCTAGCCCTTGTGCATCCGATACCCAAGAAGGGTGATAATTCAGACCCATCAAATTACAGGCCTATAGCGGTAACCTCCTTGCTCTCTAAGGTGATGGAGCGGGTTATCAATATCCAGCTCCTCGGATACCTAGAGGACCGCCAGCTGATCAGTGACCGTCAATATGGCTTTCGCCATGGTCGCTCAGCTGGTGACCTTCTCGTGTACCTAACACACCGGTGGGCTGAGGCCGTCGAGAGCAAGGGGGAGGCTCTGGCTGTCAGTCTTGATATAGCCAAGGCATTTGATCGGGTCTGGCACAGGGCACTGCTAACAAAACTCCCGAAGTACGGTATCCCCGAGGGGCTCTGCAATTGGGTATCCAGATTTCTGTCTGGACGGAGCATCCAAGTCGTTGTCGACGGATGCTGCTCCGATACCAAGACCATTAATGCTGGAGTACCCCAAGGTTCAGTGCTATCTCCCACGCTGTTTCTTCTGCATATCAATGATATGCTGAATATTCCCAGTATTCACTGCTATGCAGATGACAGTACTGGAGATGCTCGTTATACTGGACGTGCGAATACCCCTCGTTTCGTGGTGTCGGAAAGCCGAATAAGACTTGTGTCAGAGATTGAACACTCCTTGGAGCAAGTTGCTCACTGGGGCAGACTGAACCTGGTGGAATTCAACCCCTCAAAGACACAGGTCTGCGCATTTTCTGCCAAAAAAGATCCTTTTGTCATGGTGCCGCAGTTCCAAGGAACACCCCTTTCCATCTCAAATAGTATCGGGATCCTTGGTGTCGACATATCGGATAGCGTGCGATTCCGGAGTCACCTAGAAGGTAAAGCCAAACTGGCTTCGAAAAAGCTTGGAGTGCTTAACCGGTCCAAGCGATACTTCACCCCAGGGCAGCGCCTGCTGCTGTACAAGGCGCAGGTGCGGCCTCATATGGAGTATTGTTCCCATCTTTGGGCCGGCGAAACTGCCGACCTGCTTAATCCTCTGGACTCCATACAGAGACGTGCCGCCCGAATTGTCGACGATCCCATACAAACAAGCAAATTAGAACCACTGGCTAACCGAAGGGAATTTGGCTCCCTGTGTGTGTTCTACCGGCTGTACAATGGGGAGTGTTCCGAGGAACTTTTCGATTTGGTGCCAACAGCACAATTCCGCCATCGCACCACCCGCCGTGGGCTGGGTACTCATCCCCACTACGTAGACCCTCTGTTGGTCACCACGCGAAGGTTTGAAAGAACGTTTCTCGCTCGTACGATTCGGATGTGGAATGAGCTCCCAGCCACAGTGTTTCCTTTGGACTATGACATGGGATCGTTCAAGAGGTATATTAGAGATCTCTTCAGAAGCGGGCAACGCATTGGTGACTCCCCTGGTGTTGCTGATGTCCATAGGCGGCGGTGACCACTTTCCATCAGGTGGCCCGCATGCCTGTTTGTCTGCAGGATAACATAAAAAAAAAAAAAAAAAAAAAAAAAAATACACAACAGCATTGGCCGTGTGGTGACCGACAGAGTAGAATGGCACCAACCCCTTACGCTCATGGGTGTCGTACAAGGCGACTAATGTTTTCGAGGCAAAAGATCAAAGTCTCCGTAGTCTGAAAAATGGGCAGCAGCATTTTCCATTGTTATATTTAAACACTGCGATCTCCAACCCGCCTGCCAAGCGTGGAGATTATGGCAATAACCTCCCCTTTCGTGGGAGAGACCCTAAGTCCTGCAGTGGACTGTTACGGGCTGTGATGATGTGATGATGACACAACACCAGCCGAAGGATTTTGGTGCTAGTTCCTGTGGTTGCGACCATCTTTTAGGTACTCGTATGCATACCTGTGTCAGGGGCTCTCGCTCTTCTAAATCAAGTACGATTATGTCTAATGTCTATTCATAGTATAGGGCCATGAAAGGCCGTGGTAGGGTAGGCGCAACAGTTCTTATGAAGTCATGCTGTAAAAAGTTTTAGCGATTAGGCCGGGCGCCTGCCTGCCGTTTCCTCCATGGGAACTGTTGATCACATAACAGAGAAGTGGCTGCATTGACCCAATCTACAGAGATCCTACCTGGTTAGCCTCGTAAGGTCGTCTCCCATTATGATATGCACACACGAGTCTAGTCTCGGGAGACTAGTCGCACGCTACGATATTCATATTCATTTATTCGTAGTAATAATGTGAACGTAAGTTTGCCTGTTATTGGATTTACATTTAAGTGTTTACTATTTTTCATGTAATATTTAATGTACCAAAAAGTGTAAATCTGTTGGCAAATAAATAAATAAATAAATAATCATACATCGCCATTTAAAATAGTTTCATACCGGTATCCTACGCCTTCCCTAGTCTCACGATGGCTCCCAGACTTCCTACTTTTTTGACTAGTGCATAAGGACGTCTCCCGTACATGCTGATAGACTCAGCATAGTTTGGGTATCCGCCGGAACACCACAGTGCAAACTATCTATGAGGTTCTATGGTGTTTCGATAAAATGCGGCTGTGTATACAGAGAGGGGTTTTAGTGTGTAGGGCCCTTTTCGGGCAATCTCACATATCCACGTCACTCCCCCGGGTGAAGTGATATGTTTCGAAGATTTCCGCTCTTAAAAAAAAAGGTTAAGTATATCTTTAAAATGTTTGACATCCGTATCCCTGCTTGGGTTATCATAATGGAAGACGAGCCTAACACTTTAGTCGCTTTTTACGATCCCCTTAGTCGAGGCGGTTGGTGCAATTCCACTCTGCCGGTCGAACACCACAAGACACTATATTTGTAACCCCCAACGAAAAAAGAGTGGTGTTATAAGTTTCATGGGTGTATCTGTGTATCTGTCTGTGACATCGTAGCTCCCTAACGGATGGACCGATTTCGATGCGGTTCTCTTTGTTTGAAAGCCAGTTTAATCGAGATGGTCAAGTTCGCTGTAAAATCGGTATAGTAGTTTAGGAACTATTTGAGTATAAGTATACTTGGTCGGGGGCTTTCCGTTCTTTTTCTGTCGGTTAAGTAATTGTAGATTCACTAGCCGAGAGTCGCGAACAAAAAGTAGTTAACTGTCTCCTGCGTTTTACTATCAACACTGCAAATTATAATCACTTTCAATTTAATTAGCGTCGCCATTGTGAAATGGATATCTTTATTGTTTACATTTGGAGGTGCGTACTTGTATCGCGCTGGTTTTTTATTTATTGACCTTATTGCACCAGGCTATTACAATATTACCTTATATAAGTATTTAGATACTGATGATACTGTTTTTATAAGTTTAAATATCTTATTGCGACACTAATTAACATCATTACCATCACAGCCCACTGCTGGACTCAGGGCCTCTCCCACGAGAGGTGGTTATTGGGTTGAAAATAGCTTTGCACAATGTAAAACGCGGTTGTCCATTTTCCAGCCTTCAGAGACTTTAGATCTGTTTTATCGAAAATATTAGTCGCCTTGTACGACACCTACGAGTGTAAAGGGTTGATGCTATGCTGCTCTGCCGGACACGACACGGTACCAATAATATAAGAAGAACAAGGCAAGATAGCTCTATTTTTAAATTTTTGTTCTTTTTTCGAAAATTATATTTCGAGTTAGTGTCCTAATTTGGCTTTTTTTGTTTGTAGTAGTTATATTGGACAAAAGCGTCCAGTTATAGGATGATGTAACCGACAATATTTTAATCAATGTTTATCTGTGAGAATCTGTAATTGACTTTCTGTTACTTAAGGTTACTTCCAATCCATGTTACAATAGCCGTTGATTTTCCTAAGAATAAAGTTTTTTTTTTATGTTACACAGCAGACAAACAGGCAAGCGGGCCACCTGATGGAAAGTGGTCACCGCCGCCTATGCACATCAGCAACACCAGGGGAGTCACCAATGCGTTGCCCGCCTCTAAAGAGACCTCTAATATACCTTTTGAACGATCCCATGTCATAGTCCAAAGGAAACACTGTGGCTGGGAGCTCATTCCACATCCGAATCGTACGAGCGAGAAACGTTCTTTCGAACCTTCGCGTGGTGACCAACAGAGGGTCTACGTAGTGGGGATGAGTACCCAGCCCACGGCGGGTGGTGCGATGGCGGAATTGTGCTAAATATATAAAAATAATTTGGATTGTTACAAATCAGCAGCAATTTGCCACTGACGTCACCGGGAGTGTGTTTAATATCGCGCTAAAACCACGATATGCTGGACCGGCACATGTTCGCAGTAAAACTAATTATGCAGTGACCGTTTACAAACAAGCCCGATATTGAGCGCTGCCATAGCGACGATGTGACCCGCTTTATTTGTTTACAATACACCTTCGTTTAATTAATCCGCGATGCGAAACGACGTCTGGATGTGCACGTGTGAATGCAGCTGAAGCTGGTTCAATCGATATCACAGGGCAGGGATGGCGAACCTTGGGCTGAACCCGAACGTCAAATAATATTTACTATTATTCGTTTCACGATCGCTCAGAACAGAGCAAATAAGAGATTGCTGCAGCGATAGAGAGCTTGGCCCCCTTGATTATAATTATAATAAATTTCTGAAAACAATGATTTCCGGAGATTAGCGTGACATACAAAAAGTTTAAAAATCCTTGTTCCATATGAGGAAATACTCTTTTTTCATCGCCCTAAATAATATTTATGTTAACATATTCAATGTACAGACCCACTTGTTTTTCTGTATCATTATATGTATAAAGATTTCAGGTGTAAATCCAAAGATAACCATGTGCCACACGCTACGCCGCACAAGGAAAACCGATCGCAATTCGAAACATCGCGCAGACAGCTATAAGAAGGATTATATTTCGCTTCTTGGAAGGATCCTGGGAAAGGTGTCGCGGGGCGTGAGGGGCGCGGGGCCGGGGGCGCGGGGAGGGCGGAAAAGCTTGCTATGGCGTCGTCTGCGAACCGTCTGTGCGGGCTTGGTAAGGCGACGGTCGTACTGACACAGACTTTGTAAAAGTGAGTTGAAAACTTCTTTAGTTAGGTGATTAGGCCGAGAGATACGAACAAGCAAGCCGGTCACTATACGTTCATTGCCACGCACAACACCCTCTAATAATAATTTATAGTCACGGGCTCACGGGGTGACAATCGGCTCCCGAGGCCGTTGGACCAGTCTCAGGGAGCCAGCGGAAGACTTTGGTCAACCTCGCTTCGCCAACGGTATTAGGTAACGGTGTTAAGAGAGGTAGGGCATAGCGGGGTATCCCGTTCGATTTAGAGCCGGGAAGTACTGGGGAAGTACCTCCACCTTACAGAATACCGCAGCTAAACAATACTCTTTTAAATAGTATTGTGTTTCTGCCTGTGAGTAAGGTTTCCAGTGCTCCATGGGGTGGGAATTTGGGGAACCGTGGCTCTGGCAGTGGAGGGACATTTGCCTTTTTGCTGCCAGAGCAACGTGTTATAGAGGTGTGCGCATTACCACTCTCCATCCGGTGGCCCGCTTGCCTGTTTGCCCACCGTATGACAAAAAAAAAGGTAAATTCCTAGGAGGCATAGCTAACGAGTGGCGATCTCGTTGCGGTGCTGAACACCCTGAGAAAACTGAGATTTACAAAGCGAGCTTAACAAACAGCACAGCGGAACGAACCAATAATATTACTATGACGCTTTCTGTCCGAAGTAAAGTTCTCAAAACGCAATCTGACACCTAGTTATGTGGTTTTTCTGCATTTTTGATTCACATGAATCGTAATAGGTCACGGGCGACACATGCAATCAAGCGGACCGTTTGTAGTTTATCTAGTCATATTAATTTCATCGAAAAATGTTGGAAAATTTCCGAACATGTTTACAAATATTTGGGGTTCTGGTGACCTTAAACACAGACTTGTCTATTTTAGGCACCAGTCTTCACTTGTATCTTCTTTTATTGGTACTAGTTTAAAACAAATAGAATGTGTAATAACGTTAAGGTTGTTGGTGAAGAACAAAATAAGGACTTTTTAAATTCATATATTTGCTAAACTAAAGAACCGATTTGAAGCTTTTTCTCTTTGAAGATTTTAAGCTAAGAAGCATCTCGATTAATCTGGCTTTCAATGAAAGAAAGACGCATCGAAATCGGTCCAACCGTTCGGAGCTACTGATATTCAGAGCCACTGATACACACGTCATAACTTATAATACTCCTCTTTGATCGGGGGCTAAAAAAGGCGCAAATGTGACCGTGTCTCAAAGGCGCGTGCGCATCGGGATTCCTCACTGGTCGCCGGAATGTGCGGGCTCCCTGCAACTGCGCACGCCCCCTCCACCCGACACCTCACGCCACAAGATACAGAATCACTTTGGAAGTGTCACAATGAAACCCATGTGATTAGAACTAGGGTCATGTAAGAAGAGACGTGGCGGGTCACGTGGTTGTATTTGCGCAGTAGACGATTACCTGCGCGAAATCCCCTCTACTGCCATTTGACAAGTCTCTTCGTTCATGACGCGGATTTTACAAATAATGATAACCCAAGTAATTAACAACGTGACCTGGCAGACGAGGTTAGGTTCCGAAATGGTGTGAACCAGTTGTGTTATCAACCGACGGTACTGTACAAATTTTTCTTCGCGGTCACCAGGTTAGGGACTAGTTATTAGAGAGAAAATAATAATCATAAGTGTGGTGACAAAGCCGATATATGTTGACGACACGCAGGTTTCATCGAGCGGTCTTGCTGAATAACGACAGGATTGTCCGCCGATTCCTCTGTCTCACACCTTGACCCTCAGCCATTACACATCCTCTGCCGAGGGGTAACCTCCCGTGAGTAGGACTTAAATAAAGTATTTCAGGATATAATATAAAAAATAAATAAGTACAATACCCATATCATGTTAAATATTAAGTCTTAGTACCTACTATGATGAGAGAAAACTTGCAAAACCAGGCGACGAATGTGCAGGTTCTCATATTTCACTGAGGTCTATTGTAATAACCTGATCTGCCAAAACTTGGATTATGTAGAAGGCGGACCTCGAGAACTCGCGCGCGAGAGCGCAACCGGGTTATTAAAGCCAAGATTATTATAGTTTACTGTAGACACAATAGTTTATTATAAGTATTTCTTCAGTCTGATGCGCCTGGAGATGAATGAGTATCTAGAAACATGCTATCACTATGTCCATGAAGGTGTACAGGTTACAGTTCATGGAACACACTTCAAGGGGATCGTGCCAAAATGCAGTCACAACTTCAACTTTCAACGATTAGTTTCAATTCGAATCACTTCGAAAATCGAAAACAAAGATTGTTTTGTATGATCGTGACTCACAAATTCTTACATTCTACACGTGTGACATATTTGCTGGTCAAGTCAATGGACGGACGTGCGAAATCTACGCCTTGAGGAATCGAGACGTGATTAATAATACGGGCGATGTTATTGATATAATTAATACCTTCCTTGTCCTGATTTATGAGGCTGATTCTATTTTAATTGCTTTTATCAATCTTGACATCAATTTCTCGGTTGTGCTCTCGCGAGCGATGGCCCGGTGTCCGCCTTGACCATGATCTAGGTCTTGGCAGATCAGATAATTAGTGGAGTTACACATTCAGTCGCCTGGGATTCGAAACCGGTACCTCTCGCTTACGAGTCACTACTCGGCCACCGACGCTCCTCATGCCGCGTGCTCTTTACTGTATAGGCTTAAAATGGATAGGCCTATTGAAAAACTGAGACCACTCCAAAGAAATCAAATATTGCCAAATGATATTTTTCTACGAAAATACTATTCTTTCTATTCTAAACTTACTTACCAACGGGACCTGTCCCCTTCACTCCTGAGTGAAGGAAGCGGGCAGAAACGCATACTATACGCTTAGATAAAACTCAATCTAAAACTTGGAACATCTCCGAAATCAGAATTTTTTGTTTGGTTATGTTTTTCGAGCCTATATAGGTGGAGCCTATTTCTTTGTATACTTTCTACTGTATATACTTTGAACTGCCCAATCTAATACCCCCATCTTCGTTCCACCACTAAACGAGAAGAGCCTCAGCGAAATGACACTGTCTTACAGTCGAAATTACAAAGACTACAAACACAACAAGACTACTTTGCTTCAACATTTATTGTGCGAAGCGCGACGGAACTTTCTACCTGACTAACTATTTTTTGATAAATACAACCTGGGAGTTTTAAAATCCAATTAAAGGGTTATTTTTCATAATAGTGCTTCACCACACCACAGTGTTGCTTAAAGTTAGACGTACAAAACATCCTATAGTCCATGTGAACGAAGTCGCGGGCACGGCTAGTTTTCGGAGAACATTCTTTGTTCTTTTATGAACTAACCCGGGTCCAGTGGCGGCGCGCGAGCCCTGACCGCGCTAGCACGTGTAAATCTGTGCGTGCGCATCTCCACACATGCCGCGAGATTCATAAATATGAACTGAAATATTTGTAATTTTAAATTGTAACCTTGGTTAACCTCGCTTCGCCAACGGCATTAGACAGACATACTACTACTCTCTTCCGACCGGTTTCGGCCATGGCGACCTCTTCAAACCCTAATCAGATCTGCGCTGATGCGCACGAAGATGGCTTGCATAGTCAATCTTCGCGGCAAACTCCCGTGCATAATGTGGGCACGTCAGTTTGTTTTTATAAAATTGTAAGTGATGGCTGCTTGGCGCTGCTCCTCAAAGTCGCGTACTTTCCTCTGTACAAGCCCGCGCCATTCAGACCTTTGTGCTGCCAAATCTTCCCACAAAGAGGGCTGAATGTTACACCCTTTCATGTGACGCTTCTGAACATCTTTATATCGAAGGAGTTGTCCGCCGCGTTTCCGCTTGCCCTCCTCTAGTTCAGGATAAAATATGCGCTTCGCTACTCTTTTCTCCGCCATACGGGATACATATCCGCACCACCGAAGCTGCCGACGCATTATATAGCTCTCAATGCCACCAACATTGGATCGTCGCAGCACTTCGGTATTTCGCACGCGATCAGGCCATCTGATGTTCATAATTTTGCGTAGACATTTCAGGTGAAAGCGGTCTAATATGCGTATTTGGTGACGGTACAAGCACCACGTCTCGGAAGAATATAAGAGGTTTGGCAGCACAATCGCCATGTAGGTACACGGATATTATGGTGGGCAGCTTAATATCGTGCGAGCAGAAAACCTTGGTACACAGCTTGCGGAATGCTGCTGCTGCAGCACCGACTCTGCTGTTGATCTCGTCATCAAGGTCACACTTTAATGTTAAAGTATTCCCCGGGTATCGATTATGTACCCGTTTCAAAACATCCTCACCAAGCTTTATGGCCAGTGTCTCGTGACCATGTGTGTCCAAGGACATCACTTCCGTCTTTTTGACACTGATCTTCAGGACGAAGTTGCAGCAGCCTTGGTGAAAAGCGGATAGTAGTTGTTCTGCTACGAAGCACAAGTCGTCAGTATACATAGACAGACATAACGAGTGACGAGCTCGTTGCGGTGCTGTACCTCAAATATGGTTGAATTGGTCGATGGCTGGCCCTGCGTTATACTCGTGAACGGTTGCTATGTTGGTGGACTGGCTTACTTTTGCTGTACCTACCCTACACCTACTCTACCCCTATCTTACACTTAACCTACAGCTACACTACATCTACCCTATACCTACACCACCCCTACCCTATTTTTCTAGGGATCTCTAATCTTTTTGAATATTAACTCGCTGATAATATTGTAGCTTTCTATAGGATATTGTGAAAGATTATTTTAAATCGGATACCCCGTTACAAACAAACGAACCGACAAAAATCAAATCTTTATCCAATATCTTTCCTCTTTTTAATATTGGTATAGATTTGGGGCAACCGCGCGTGGGGCCCTGACCGCAGCCGCACGTGTAACGCGGCGCGTGCGCACCCTGACACATGCCGTGGTTGTTTATACGCGCGTCGTGTTACTATCAATATTCTGTGGTATGGTTTTGCGTGTACGAGTATACAGCTTTTCACTTATAAAGCCCCGTGGTTCTCAGCGGAACAACGAACATTATTCTAATGGTCTTATTTATAAAAACACCTTATAACGTTCATTAGCAACACACTCATTGCATAAACATTTTATAGCTAAAGGTCTGATAAAATACAGATTGGCATCATCATATGGTCGGTTTCATTTTGGTGTTAATGTCCCGGTTGAGCTCTCGAGAACAAGGGCCCGGGGTCCGCCGTGTGGTCGCTCTGGTGAATTTAAATAAAAACATTAAAAAAACATTAAATCGCTTGTAGCCAAGTCTTACAAAAAGTTTAATGTGCTGCAAAAAGTTAAATCTGCTTTCAAAACGGTTTTCCAATGAAAATAGTAGAAGTCATGGCTGTGCATCCCTTTGCTTATCCATTTCAGGATAAAAGTCAAGAACCTTCCTGAATACAGTAAACATATATACATGTTTAAACACACAACAGTCCATTGGCAGGCAGAAAATATCGAGTGCCACAAGCTACGATCCTGACTATTCATGACACACCTCTTTTGCCTCATTCATATTTAAATACAGTAAAACAAAAATACATAATGTCTCTAGTAACATCGTAATAATTCAGAGAAACCGGTCTCATTGCCGAGATAATACTACATGCAAGGACAATATTACCTCAATAGTGCCCCTGGTATTGTAAACGTCCATAGGCTGCGGTGACTGCTTACAATTAGGCAGGCCCTAAGCTTGTTTACTACGTCAGTGGTATAAAAAAAGCCTCGTGTAACAGGTAACATCGTTACATAACGTAATGTGGGTTTCTTCCGTAAAATAACCGGCATTTTGGTGTGAATATTGTCATTCATTAAGTCAAAATAAACACTTAATTCAACGGTCACGGCCACCGTCGCCGTGCGATGACCATCTGACATCCCATCATGCCGATTATGTACATTATTTAACGGCTGGTTTAAGTTTTCCGTTGGAGAATATTCTTACGTGGTGTTATTATGTTTGACATGTTTACTGGCGTGTCCAGAATTGTGACGGTTTGTTAGTGTACTTTAAAAATATACTAATTTTAGACTTATTTACATTTCCAACGGCTACCAAATCGCAAACAGTTGTTATCACGTTTTGACATGGTAACCAACAGCAGCTTGCCTCAATCATAGTTTACCTTTGTATTGTGATGACTTGTTGTGTATTACAATTTCTCCAATGTAAACCTGGTAGGTCAGCCTGACAGCGTCACTTTCCAGCCCTTCAGGTAAATCTAGGCGGAGCATGATATCCCGGTACGAAGAGTCGAACTTGACTTATTTTGAAGGTATTAGGTCTAGCACCCATAGTACAAGCTTTGCTTAGTTTGGGGCTAGATGGCGCTGTGTGAATTTGTCCACGAATATTTATATTTATTTATTTTTATTCGTACGTACTGCTGCCACATTCCTAATCACCATAGTCACGAAAATCGGCAAGATACAAGCAAAGATCTCCTTCTTATTTCGAGGGGCCTAGACACCAAGACAAACTCCTCGCTCCTCAAGCTTCGCAGAGTCCCCCCACTGCACTAATATGTTATACAGCCAGCTAGATTCTAGCTGCTAGAACACAAGGGCGAGCTCCTCAAGCTTGGCAGAGTCCCACCACTGCACTAATAGGTCATACAGCCAGCTAGATTCTAGCTGCTAGAACACAAGGGCGAGCTCCTCAAGCTTGGCAGAGTCCCACCACTGCACTAATAGGTCATACAGCCAGCTAGATTGTAGCTGCTAGAACACAAGGGCGAGCTCCTCAAGCTTGGCAGAGTCCCACCACTGCACTAATAGGTCATACAGCCAGCTAGATTCTAGCTGCTAGAACACAAGGGCGAGCTCCTCAAGCTTGGCAGAGTCCCACCACTGCACTAATAGGCCATACAGCCAGCTAGATTCTAGCTGCTAGAACACAAGGGCGAGCTCCTCAAGCTTGGCAGAGTCCCACCACTGCACTAATAGGTCATACAGCCAGCTAGATTCTAGCTGCTAGAACACAAGGGCGAGCTCCTCAAGCTTGGCAGAGTCCCACCACTGCACTAATAGGTCATACAGCCAGCTAGATTCTAGCTGCTAGAACACAAGGGCGAGCTCCTCAAGCTTGGCAGAGTCCCACCACTGCACTAATAGGTCATACAGCCAGCTAGATTCTAGCTGCTAGAACACAAGGGCGAGCTCCTCAAGCTTGGCAGAGTCCCACCACTGCACTAATAGGTCATACAGCCAGCTAGATTCTAGCTGCTAGAACACAAGGGCGAGCTCCTCAAGCTTGGCAGAGTCCCACCACTGCACTAATATGTCATACAGCCAGCTAGATTCTAGCTGCTAGAACACAAGGGCGGCCGCCCTGCGCGCGCGCACGCCGCCACGTGTCCCGCGATAACCCGTCGGGAGCTACGGTTGTTTGTAAACACTTGCCTTCCGAGTGACGTCACCAGTATGGCTACGTGTGAGAGATTAGCCGAAGCTCGGTACACTTGTAAAGCTTGCTATCTTATGATTTTGTATATAATACCTAGAGGCAGGGTAAATATAAGCTTAGTTTTGGTCCACTACATTGGCCATGTGGCGTGAATGTCCCCCTTGTGCTATCTATGATTGACCATGATCTAGGATTTATCATATCTGGTAATTACAATGGAGCGATTGCCATTTGATCTCAGGGACCCTGTGACCAGATTAGATCATGGTTACAGAAGTTGTAGATCAAAATACCCATACTCCTTTGAGGTATTTTTACAATATAGATTGAAATAACAAGTTCTGCATGTGATCCATTTTGTATGAAATTTTTCATACAAACCCTTACCCGTTTTGCCCAATAGCACATATTTTCATAAAGTACTTATAGACTTCAAAATGAAAGGTAATCCGATATAACTCTATGTCTTAATTTAAAGATAGATAGCGCAAAAATATAAGCGCTATATTAACAATGTACTAATTATAAAGGTTTTCGACTAATCAAGGAACACATATCTAAATATTTTTTAAGAAAAGCACAAAAAAACTTTCGTTAAACATACTTCCGCCATTAAGCGGCTGCGGTGCCCGACCAAAACGGATCGAAACTCGTCATTATTCGGCTACTCTCGGAACATGCACCCGTCGGCACTACTTATTGACATGGCAGCATACGCGCGCTCACCCGTTTTAGGCGGGTCACCCGTTTTAGGCCACCTTCCCCTAATTGCCCAATAAAATCTGTCTATAGGTAGTATAAGGTACGTGTGGGTAGACCTCCCACAAGGTGGACCGATGAACTGTTAAAGATCGTAGGTACCAGCTGGATGCGGACGGCACAGGACCGACCTGTGTGGAGATATCTGGGGAGGGCCTATGCTCCAAAATGGGCGTCTTTCGGCTGATAAGATGATGGTGATGATGATGAGGTATATAAATAAAAACACAAGTTTCATAGGCAAGGACCCAATTTACGACACTATGTAATTGCGTGACATTTATTCACCACACAATTCTATCCTGTTGTAACAACTAACTCGTTAATGAGCTCACGAGTCACCATAATATCCGTTACCACATCCCTTAATAAGTTTAATAAGTTCCGTTACTATACACAGATACACAATTGAGTTGGTCTGTCGCACCGTTCGTACGAGTCTAATGTGACATTGTGGTATTGCAGTAATGACACCTTATTATCCTATATATTACCACAAACTACAGGTATTAGTAACGACAAACCGGCAATCAAATAAAAAAAAAATCATCTTGGCGTTAATGACTAGGTTGTGATCTCGCGCACGAGGGCCCGGGGTCCGCCGTGACCATGATCCAAGATTTGGCAGGTCAGGTAATTACAGTGGAGCGACTGACATCTGACCTCCATGACCCTGCTACCAGGGGAACCTGACCAGATTGGATAATGGTTACACATTCAGTAGCCTGAATGTGCAGGTTTCATCACGATGTTTTCCCTCACCGTAAGAGCATCGGTGGGTATTCAACTAATGTACATAACTCAGAAAACAGTCATTGGTACATGGCCGGAGCGGGATTTCCGGCAATCAAATGAGCATTACAATATGATCTGTATGGTGTACATCATATGCCATCCTCGGCTGAATGAAAAAATCTCACACAGCATTGATGATACATACTCGTACATACATAAAGCTCACGCCTCTGTCCCACAGGTGGGGTAGGCAGAGACTATGGACCGCCACTTTGCTCTGTCCTGACACAACTACCTAGCCTCGCATATATCCGCAACTCTTTTCATACATCTCATTCTATTCTTGCCACTTCAGACCCTAGCTTTTTTGAGAGCATTGAACAGTGAATGTTTTTCTGGGTCGTCCTCTTAATTAAAATATAGTGGTAGGGGTAAGGTAGTGGTAGGGTAGGGTTAAGGCAATGGTAGGATAGGGTAGGGGTAAGGTAGCGGTAGGGTAGGGATAGAGTAGGGTGAGAGCGACTACCTATCACACGCAGCATGTGTGATGCACGCTCACTGAAAAGTCTGTCTGGCGGTGGCGTGGGGGCCGGGTCGCTCTTTTCCCTCAAATATGGTTTAATTGGACGATGGCTAGGCCCTGCGTTATACTCGTGAACGGGTGATGCCTTGGTGGACTGGCTTACTCTTGCTGTAGTTTTAGGTGGTTTTTCTTAATTATACTAGACATACCTATATAATATATCGAACGCGTTCCGGCTCTGCCTGGCATTGTCGAGCACGGTCCGGTCTTGGTTGGCGTGGGATGGGTTTGCTACGGCCATAGGGCGGTCAGCGTGTCACTGTGTGTTTCCTTCCTACTTTCCTACCCCCTCCTTTTTGACGATTGAAAGAGATATTTTATGTCCTAATCAATAAAGAAATTTTGAATTGAATTGAGAATTGATGATAAGGTTATAAATAAGTTTATTAGGTCATCATACCCGAAGAACAGCGAAGGCTTTGCCGGGTGGAGGCTGCAAATGCATGCAGCGTTTTGATAAGCGAGTAAGTAGAGTTACTTACGACACTGTGCCGATATGGTAGGCAAAAGTACACGCCGCGGCCTCTAAACCTAAACCCGTCAATCTGGTCCAAATTAGCCGGTAACATTTCAAATAGTAGGAAATGAAACTCGTTCTACAGTGCGAGAAAAATACGCGAATTCAACACACATGGCCTTTTTTATATACCGGCAAACAAGCAAGCTTACGGCCTGCCTGATAGTTTTCATTTTAAACAGTAAAACATACGACAGCCTTTGACAAAAGCAGATATTTAAATTTTAAACCACAAATGAATAGTTATCTATCTAAATATTTTGTGGTGCAAGCAACTTAACCGACAGTACAATAATATTATATTCAAGTACTAGTAGGAGCGACTGCCATTTGACCTTCGTGGCCCTGCTACCAGGGGAACCAGACCAGATTGGATCATGGTTACCCAATCATTTGCCAATGTGCAGGTTTCATCACGATGATTTCCCTCACCGTAAGAGCATCGGTTAACATTCAACATAACTCAGAAAAGAGTCATTGGTCGCAGTGGGATTCGAACCCGGTACCTCCCGCTTACGAGTCGGATACCTTAACCACTCGGCCACCGACGCTCCTCCTCGTTCTCGGACGCTCGCTATATTATAGGAAAATTACAGCTTCCACACATTTTCGCACTTGTTACTCCGATATGCGTTAACACCGACCTTGGCACTAATGCTCAAATAATATTTGTTTACATGTTGACGAGTAATGTTGGTGGCTCTGACGCGCACATTCTGATTCTGTGAGAGGGTGGCTTACTTAGTTACTAATTGCATAATTTGTTTTGTTCTAGCACTAAACACTGTCATAGGCCATTACGATAGTGTTTGTGGCATAGTTCGCGGACGGATTTCGATGCGATTATTGAATTGAAAACTAGTTTGATCCAGATAATACTATCTGTCATATCTATACAAATATTTCAAGAGGTAATGTATGTGAGTGTATATGTTGGGAGGGAGGAGCGTTACCCACACGCATGTTTGAAACTACTAAAACGATTTAGAAAATTTATTTCTTAAAATATTCCTGAGTGTCACAGGGTACCTACTTATGATCCCTGTATAATAATAGAATCACGCGAGATAAATGAATGTTTACAGAGATACGAACTGCACGCGGGTGACAACCCTGGGTAATATACCTATCAGAAAACAAACCTACATATCTTAATCTGCGGCCTGTCATCAGTCATTACGTCAGATGATTCGTAATCAACCGATCAGCCGTGATCAGCGCCCGTGAGAGCAGCCCTGTTTAGTCTATACGAAGGCGAACAATGCAACTAGACAAAGAGCAAACACTTTTGATCATTGTTTTAATCTAGTTCAAAGACAAAATAAACAGACTATGTTGGCACCAGGCCTAGAGAAGAATGTGTAGTTTGTGAGATTTTACAGATTGTTAAATAGGATAGCCGTGTCGTGTCCAGTAGAGTATAAGAAAATCAACTTCCGCGTCTCTCTGCTAACACCTAGTAATTCCAATGGATACTAAGGCACAACCCTTCACTATTGGTCATTGTTTCACTGTAGGGCGCACTGAAAACCAGCGCTATAGCTCCAGCCATGGCATGGCTATGCCATGGCATACGCTGAGTGTGACCGCTTTGCACGTCTTCCCACGGGTAGCGATACATTATGGTTATAATGTTGCTGTTTCTTTCTTTAATGTATAATAAACGTCATTTATTTATAACGTTCATCAGGATCACCTCATGTTCAACAAGTTTTATAAGCACTGCCTATATATGTATGATACATACACAGTCATTAATTACTCTTTAGGATTTAACTCCATTTTGCAACCGTTACACCACTCTAATTTTAAGAGGCATCGTATTACTTCTGACCGATTAAAAAAAATCTTACACAAATGGAATGCTACATTATCACTGAGTAACATAGGGTGGAAAATAGCTATCCCCCCCTCTTAGTGTGTGAGGCCCTAAGTCTTGCAGTGAACTGTAATGGGCTGTGATGATGGGCTTTTTAACCCGGGGAAACAATAGGTTCCCGTTGGAAAGTTGATTGTTTACAGAGATTCGAGCTCCGTGCGGCTGAAAGCTGCTGGAAACGGTTAGTCCTATAAAACTCGGTTACTGGAAGATTCTCGGTGGCGATGCTTCGGCGTGTGGCGCCATCGCATTGTACACAACAATCACGTATATCGACTAACTACAGTACAGTATTTCAAACTCAATGGAAACTTCGATAATTTTCCGTTGAGATGGCAATAATTTACAAGCCATTAACAATGTTGTAATTGTAAACACAGCGGTGTAGCGTAATGTGGCACGGCTTGACCTCACCACTTACAATGTAGGTACTAGTTATTTCATTAATGAGGGCAGTCTGTAATTGCTTTGTTGAACGTGAATAAATGTGGATGCTTTATTAAATAGCTGGTCTAATCATCGCGTGTTTCATGGTTTGTAGACGAAGATCTTAAGTTATCAGTTGTAGTAACTTTTATAGCCACTACACAGGCTGTTTTGTACAAAGGAGCATTTTTTATAGGCTTTCGCAGACTATGGACGTTGGCGACTTCCATGTTGCCGATCCTACAAAAGCCTTTTCACACCTTTCCTGAAGAACTGTTCTATTCTTCAGAGAGCCCACGATCTTAGTGTGCGTGAGAAAAATATCCGTTGAAACCTCACAGTTCACGACCAATTTGGTTTTAAAACTCCAACTCCCTGAATGCCATAGAAAAATAAATCATCTTGGCCTTAATTTCCCAGTTGTGCTCTCGTGCACAAGGGCCCGGGGTCCGCCTTGAACATGATCCAGGATTTGACAGATCAGCTAATTTAATTACAGTGGGGTGACTGCCATCTGACCTACAGGACCCTGCTACCAGGGGAACCTGACCAGATCGGTGAATGTGCAGGTTTCATCACGATGATTGCCCTCACTGTACGAGTATCGGTTATCAACTCAGAAAAGAGGCATTGGTACATGGTGGCAGCAGGATTCGAACCCAGTACCTAGCTAACCACTGAACGTCATAGAAAGCGTAACATACATTTAGTAAAGACAAAGACAGAAACTACCTGTTTGCTTTGATGGTGTCCTGGTGTCCTGTCCTGATGTTCAGGTTACATCAGAGAGCAGAAAAAAAGGCAGTGAAGATAACCAACTTTCCAATCTTTTTGGGTTACACACTTGCAAGCAACGCAAAGCACAAGAGGTCGAACCAAAGTAGATAGTGCAGAATGCCGGGAAGTCCACCAGATAAGGAGTGAAATATCTGCCCATATATTAAAAGCAGTTCAGAACGGATAGTAGAACAATACCCTTACAGTGTATAAATAACACTTCGTGTATGTGGAAACGCTAACTGATACTGCAAGGACAATATGTTGTTTTATTGTGTTGCTTTGTTTTATTGTTATGGGCAAGAAGGCTCGGCGACAAGTGAGCGATTCCCTGTCGCGAAGGTCGATTTAAGTAGTAAAATTGCTGCTGTCTTTCTGGCTGTTATCCCCATCCAACAAGACAACCCCGCACTTGACAGACCAAAATCGAGTAAAATGAGGATATTTTCGTTTCACCTTTGAGGAAAGCTGCACATTCAGGCGACTGAATTCTGAATTGCTCCACTGTAATTACCTGATCTGCCAAATCTTGGATCATGGTCAAGGCGGACCCCGGACATTAACGCCAAGATGAATATTTTCGTTTCATCTTTCGCTTTTGCGAGGTTGACCAAGGTCTTTCGCTGGGGACCCGGAGACCAGTTGAACAGTTTGGAGCCCCGTGACAAGGTTTTTTTAGCTAGCACACAAAATACTCCCATGATTTAGTACTCCCATCATCAAGGATCTTGGCCTCAGACACCAATAGCTGCCACTCAGGCCAATAATGAACGATTCTTTCCACATAGGCCTCTCAAGATCGGCCATCCGGCCTTCAGCACACAGTTTGAATACTGTTTCAGAAAATTTTTTCATGGATGTAAAAACCACTGTGACATACTTCGTCAATCCGCCAAAACAAGGCAACAGATGTGAATTCACACAATGGGTCACTAATTTTGCATCAGTTTTTATTGAATTGAAGCTCAGTGTTTCTTTATATTCATGAAAAATTTATCTGAACCAAAGTATGTAGCATTCTATTATTTTATACTAGAGGATGGGAAACTAGCGATCGTTCTACACCGAAAGTGATCATCGCCCCCATTGACTTTATTTTGTATATGAAAATTAAGTATTTGACTGCCATGTGAATCTTGGCCAATCTAATATGTAGTCTATTGTGGTCTAGTCTTGGGCTTGTGCCTAGTGAGAGTAAATCATCCCATGGAATAAGGTGAACGGCTGCATGCAGATAGCTGTTATAACGTGGGCTACCTTAGTGTACACAATTGAAGCAATAACTATTATACCGATATGCAGGGTTTCAGCCATGACTACGATATCGTCAGCAAATCTACGGCGAGTGAGGTACTCGCCGTTAATATTGATGCCAAGTCCAGATCCAGATCAGAGGCCCAAGGACATCCACTATACTCCGATGTAAATATACATAAACTACATGGAGAGAAAACAAGCAGTCAATTCTAGATACTTCTTTTAGAAGGTTAATAAAAAAAATCTGAAATTTTCCTCCCTATTTGAATGCACGCTGATAATATGGATTATCACCTTTCACTGTTACTAGTTGCCAGTGTGTCAGTGATACGCGGCTGATTGCACCGTGAAAAGTATATTTCGCGGGTCGCGGATAACTAACCACCTTTCGGACATCAACCAATAACACGGTTGATGTAAGCAAAACATTTTACATGTCTAGGTCATATATTACACGGATGCTATGATTATCTTAGTGACTATTTTATTACTAATCAACGTGGCGGTGTCAGTACTTTTGATCCCGGAAAAATGCCTGCCTGGTTCTGCGGGATAGTTGAATGTTTACAGAGATCCAAACACCGCATGGGTGAAAACCGCGGGCGACTACCAGTAGCTTAAGAAAAGTTATAGCGACAATCTTCAACTAAAAAGTTTTAGATTGTAATCCTTTCTGTACGAAACTAAATGGTATATAAGTACAGGTTTCCTACGAAATATTATTAACTTCGGGGCAGAAGTTTACTACTAAAAGGCTTTCACGGGGTCAGCAACACGCGGCGGGCGGTGCGGGGTAGGCACCGGCAACTGCTAGTGACTGCTGTAGCAGTTACCGTAGTCACCGTAGTGGTAGTGGCGGCCCCTTTCCGCCATCGGGAAACGCGACCTGGGCGAACGCTTCATCGTTATGTCGTGGATCTTCAACTGCCAGCTGCCCTAGGCTCTTTTTTGGCGAATCGTGCATAACCAGTCCGGCCGGCCGGCTGGTACTCATGAGAGTTCACCTCCTCTCTCCCAACCGCTATACCGGAGGGTGCCCATTTCCTTTGCGTTGGGCGCAAGAAAAAAAAAAAAAAACGCCGTGTTAAGTACGCTTAGATCTTTTAAACTACGCAACGGATTTTATTTATTTAACAATAGATACAGTGATTGAAGAGGAAGGTTTTTAAGCAAGAAAATAGGTATAGAGTAGTGTAGAGGTAGGACGCAACGCGAACGAAGTCGCGTCGGGTCCACTAGTAATACGGCCGTATCTAAAAAATGGGCCCACAGAATACCAGCGCTGTGGATCGCTTCTTGCGCATCACAGCACATGCTGAGTGGGTACGATTTATGCTGGCTGCCGCAGCACCAACAGTGGCATGGGAGACTACTCATTGTTTTATATGTTTTAATTTGTAATGTTTCCTTTGGCAATTATGTCACTGTTGTGTTGTGGTGTGCTACGTGTAATAAATATCTTTCTTCCTATTAATATCTAATAATAAAATAACAAACTCGCGTTCCTAGGCTCCCCACCGGCGCTCGGTGCATGCGCCCCGCGGTTCCGTGTGGCGACCGCCGCTCTGGGTCAGGGTGCGCGCGCGCCGCTATCGCCAACCCGCCGTGTTTACAAACATCCGATTTGGGACGGTTTCGTCTCTGGGTTGCGTAACGCGGATGCGCGAGTTTGAGAGTGGTCGTGGTGTGGTGACAGGTGAGCGTGGTGAGCCGTTTCGATTTCGTTCACCGAATAATGGAAGATGGCGGTTTCTTCTAAAGTAATATGTCTTTGTCTGAACGTCTGGCTAGGAGAAATAAATAATTTGGGCGGTGCGATAAAGTACCCCATGATAGGATCACAGCATTCATTAAAATTATAGGACAAATGTTTAAAAATATGGAGATTGTGTGAGCTTTGGGGCGGGAAATAGTAAAAACTAGCGACTCGTTTCGGCTTCGCACGGGTAGTAACTGGGACAAATTATATACCTAAACCTTTCTCGTGAATTACTCTGTCTTTTTGTGAAAACCTCATGAAAATCCTTTCAGTACTTTTCGAGTTTATCGCGATCAGACAGACAGACGCGTGGGAATTTGTTTTATAATATGAAGTGATAGGGCAAAATAAATACCAATCACAAGCTACGTTGCTCTTACGGTGAGGGAAAACATAGTTCTGAAACCTGCACATTCAGGTTACTGAATGTGTAACCATGATCCAATCTGGTCAGGTTATTCTGGTAGCAGGGTCACGGAGGTCAGATGCAGTCGCTCCACTGTAACTACCTGATCTGCCAAATCCTGGATCATGGTCAAGGCGGACCCCAAACCCCCGCGCGCGAGACCACGACGATTAACGCCAAGATTTTATTTTATTTTAGCACCAACCAACACCAACAGCATATGTATTACAATATACTGCAATGAGTGACGAAATGAATGAAAAACACTGACTGGGTTCAGATGTATATTGACTAATATTACATTATGGTTGCACCTTATATATATAATCATCAGTCGATTAGAACATTTGTTTAAAAGAAATCATTGCAACTCGTGGGTGATCAATCCATTCGTTTAATCTCTATTAACCCAAAGATTATATATATATTATATATATGTGTATATGTATTTGTATGCATGTATGTATATGTATTTATTTATGTATAGTATTAGTTAAGCATCATTATTTTGTATTTGCTACTGTGCACGTCTTTACTGCATTTAATTATCACGATCTCTCTGCTGTAGGCCTGCTGGAAGAAATTTCTTTATAGAAATAAGTTGGCCTGTTGTGTCTAATATATTATGTAATATACTTTTTGTAACAATCTTGTGTACAATAAATGGTTAAATAAATAAAATAAATAAAGATTCCCTAATCTCTCATCGCTTTATTTAAGCTACTTAACTAACCAAACCATGTCAGCATCTCCATGTCGCCGCTGCATCACTGCATGGAATGCACACAACGGGGCACTTAGATGTTTCGCAACATGTTTTCAGTTTTGAGCGCTATGAAGACCTACATAATTAAACTAATTGATTGTAATTTTTTATGAACAAAAAGTCAAATGTATTATATGTTAATGTTTCTAAAACGGTGTTTAGTATGACATATACTTCAAATATTTATTTGAATTTGACTTGAATAGTTATGATTTCTTAGAAAAAATTAATTTAATTAACTTGTATTAATTAAAATAAATAATTTTATTTTAATTATCGTTTAAGTGCGTGTCACTTACCTAATTATTTAAAGTTTAACTTTTGTAATATTGTCAACACGCGACCAAATATGAGAAACTTATTACTAACTACCATAAACTAATACCTAATATATCTAGCCGGTTTACACTAAACACACTTTTATACTAAAACAATCCACTTTTTCCACTTCGCTTAATACACAACCACACTTTCTGCCACTTTTCCTGGTTCTTTCCTAGTATCCAGCATACCCATTCGCTCTTTTGATTCCATCATCGTTCTTGCGACATCCTTAGCGCGAACCCTCGTCTCCAGCATCCCGGCTGAATTCTAGTCTACTTGATTCCCATACATTTTCTTCTCTTGATAATTTCATTTATGTATTCTTCAGCAATTCAGGAAATTAATCATCTTAAAATAAATATTCTTACACTTTAAAAATAAAATTGTTTTTCTTCAAAGTTATTTTCCTTCATATTTCTTCTTTGATTTATAGTTTTCATTTATTAATTTATTTATATTTATATTTCCGCTGCAAATATCGTTTTGGTCTTCTTCATTTAATTTTTATTTAATCTGGAGCTTTAATTTATTTCAATTTAATATGTACCCGATGCGCAGCGCTGCCACGAGGCAGCCCTGGCAGGATCGCCATGCAAGGAGGTGACGAAATGAATGAAAAACACTGACTGCGTTCAGATGTATATTGACTAATATTACATTATGATTGCACCTTATACACCATATACAAAAAAAAAGGGGGGGGGGGTGAGGGGAGTCCACACACTACAATACTTAAGTGATAACCTAACCCTAAGCTTTCGTCCCCGATGGCAACGGCACATCCCCAAACTTATTTACGAAGCCCATCAAGCTGTAAACAGTTTTATCGCGCAAGCTCAACGTAAACAATAAAACAATAACATGTCAAAAGTGCATGCAGTTAATTAATATTGATTATTGCCTTATCAGTACACTGAGCAGATAAATCAACGCAAGGCCATGAAAACATTAATTTAAATTATAGGTAGATAGACAAAAAAATACTCTACCTATACTACACGGCCAATATCAATAGGTAATTCTTTTTTATCTTAATAGACAGTTGCAGAAACTACTATTTTAAAATTTTATAGACTGGCGTGAAAAAAGTGTACTCTTAAACGACTGTTTTCGAATATGTGATTGGAACATTACGCTATAGATAAACTACTATTTTAATCATTATGCACCACTTTTATTTTTTAAATTTTTGTCGGGCGCGAAGACACGGCGAAATGTAGGCTGAATACCTAAATGTCTTTGACAAATTCAAAATTTAAATTTTCCTGTTTGTATTTCTGTGTAATTATTTTCCCGCTAAACAGAATATTTTTTCTTATTGTTGTAATTTGTGTTTGTGAATGTTTTTTCTTATTTGAAGCAAATCAATAGATAAATGTGAAAGTAGTGAAGTGAATTTCCCGCCGCTTGATGTCCTCGATGCGTAGATACAACAGAATTGACTTGCAGCTTACTTCCAGCAAAGTTGAGAAAATTATAGGTACGATATTTTAACATAAAAATATAAGTGTGGCTAAAGTAGTGTATGCAACTGCATATAATTAGGTATTAAAACACTCGTGATAAACAGACACTAATGTTTAATACCCCCTTTTATATGACAGTTGCATAAACTGGAGTCTCTTTGGACTTGTTCTCTTCTGATGAAATCGCAGCCCAATGGGTGAAGAATTTAGATATTTACTTGTAGATTTAGTGTTCATTAATAATACCTAGGTTAAAATGAGCGACTTGGCTACTAATGCCATACGAATAAATGAATAAATATTGTTTTAAAATGTAATAAAAATAACTAAGAAAGGTTAAATTATGCACATATTATTCTATAGGTAAGCAAACAAGAATTTGGCAACCCTACTCTCCGATAAAGTTTAGATACTGACGGTCCGGGACTTAACCTACATAATGTTTTTGGCTCCACTATCTCGGGTCCGGCTTGCCCGTGATGCAAGATTTGGCAGATCAGGTAATTACTGTAAAGCGACTGCCGTCGCACCTCCGTGACCCTTTTAACAGTGGAACCTCATTGGATTATGATTTCATCAATTTCAACTAATGTACATAACTCAGAAAAAGTCCTGAGTAACATGACGGCATTGGGGATCGAACTCGGTACATCCCGCTTACGAGTCGGACTCGGTAGCCATTGGGCCCCCGACGCTCTACCCCGCCATACCACAATCTAAGAAAGAAGAGTCGCCGCAAGAAAGTGAGAAAGCAGACCTTGACTGATGTCAAGATTGACTGCTGAAGTTCCAGTCCATGGGCGGCGGTGCTCAGATACCATCAGATGAAGTTCGAATTCGTTCCGGACACATTTAATTAAATAAGTTTGCATATATGATGGGAAAAGTAGACTCTCCTAACTGCAGTGAGTGTAACTCGATTGAAGATATCATTTATTTATTTAGGACAACCAACAAGACTTACACTAACAAAGTTATAGCGTCTTATAGCTAAAATATTTTCTCTTTCTAAGTGCATCATGTTATAATGGAATGTGTGCCGAACGAACAACTTAGAGTAAACATGCAATTATGTAGTAAAAGTTTTTGGACAGTCGGTGGATGTATTAGTGCTCTGGCGTTTTCCTCTGTCGAGGGAGGCCCGAGAACTACATAAATTGGTTAGGGTTTGAAGCGTATATAACTTCGCTCAAACTGCTAGATAGGCGTGCTTAAATTTCGGCCCCATCGTCACTTGCCACCAGGTGAGATGGTGGTCAAATGACTAGTTCTTTAATTAAATAAGGTCTCAAATGAAAAATATTTTTTCATAACAAGCTTTTATCGCGGGGTATAGTACCTACTCATGAAGACCATTCTAAAGATTGCAAACGCGATGGGTTTATCTTATTGCGTTCATGAGTTCTTATGACTCCATCATCAGACCAGCTCCATGGTATCATATCAATGCATTGTCATTCATTGTCATTGTCATAGGTATACCGAACTTCAGCTTCCAACAAATGGTCGATAAATACTTTGCAAATTTTGACAGACAACTTACATACATACGACCAGCGCAAGTTAAATAAAAGCTTGTAAAAACCCGATCGTGCCCTTAGAGACGTCGACGTCAAAGCCTTATCTAGCATACTAGTGTAAGTGTTTATGATTATAAAATATAGGAGAAAGCGTAGCCACAATCAATCTATTAGTCTTGTTTGTGTAGACTGTAGAGGAAGAACACGTGTCAAAGATAACCGCTAAAGGTTTTCACAGCCGGCTACCGAGTCATCTATAGGTAGCGATTAACGACTTACGAGCAGCATTTATGATAAACTTAATCAACAGAAAAACCTAAAACCCCTGCCTTAGATATACTCAAATATTTCCTAAACTACTAAACCAATTTTAAGGAGACAAAGCTAAGAAACCTCTCGATTAAACTGGCTTTGTAATAAAGAAATTCGCATCGAAATCGGTTCATCCGCTCGGAATCCACATATACCTACACACGTTTACACCTTTACCAAGAGTAAAAAACTATATATTTTTTTATATTACAACTTGTTTGTTCAAGCAAGGATCTTTGGCGTTTTGGGTAGGCTTATGTTATAGACTGATGAGTATATTGCCCTCAAATCATCATCATTACAGCCCATAACAGTCCACTGCAGGACTTAGGGCATCACCCATCAAAGGGGAAGTTATTGCCATAATCGCTACGTTTGGCAGGCGGGTTGGAGGTCGCATTGTTGTAAATATAATAATAGAAAACGCTGCTGCCCATTTTCCAGTATTTGGAAACTATAGATCTTTTGCTTCTAAAAATTTAAAAGCCTCAATTCAACCACAACAAATGCCTTCCTTTGTGTGAAGTTAGTAGAACTAGATAGGCCTAGTGTTCGTTTCCTAAATAAAAACCGGTTCTCTGGCGTACGAAGTCAGGACTGGGCCGAAGGCAATCGTGTTTAAAATTAAAGTGATTACTTCCGTCCATCAACATCCAAAACATTTCAAACTAGATATCTGCATGTGTTACGGAGCCGTTCTTTTATAATAAGAAGTATATTGAATTATGGGTGTCTGCGAAGCTAGAGAAAAGTGAGTGTGTTCTAGCGAAGCTAGAAAAAGGATAGAGTACAGAGGCGATCCGAAGTCTGCTCTTTTGTTGTGAGGAAAGAATTCAATTAAAGTTTTTCCTTAAAGTTGCCATGTACAAAATTTCAATCAATCTAAAAAATTTAATCAATTCTGTTCTAACAGCGTAGACGTTTTAAATCAGACAGACATACCTTTGCGAACATTTTCGATACTACTACAAAGCGCTTTGTTACCAAAATCTTACATTTAAAAATTGTGCTGTTTTGGCGTTATATATGCAGCCATTTGACCCGCACAACCCGTTAGGTAAAGTCTATCAGTGTAGTAACTTTTTTCTAACCTGTAGTAGGACGATCTACGTGAAATGTAAAAAACAGAGGACCGGTTTAAACGACTTGCCATAGGTGAGGCGCTTTCCCGGGCAGTGGACCTTAATGTGTTGATGACGAATGAGGAAAACCCCGACATAAAATAATCATTATCTTCATCACAGCCCAAAGTCCACTGCAGGACTGCCTCTCCCAAGAAAGGGGAGATTATTGCCCTAATCTCCATAATTGTTGATCGCAGGGTTATAATAAATATAACTATGGAAAACGCTGCAGCCCATTTTCCAGCCCACTGAGATAGATAAATTCTTTATTGCTCACACAAGAATAATTACATTGAAAAGTTCCGACAAAAAACCATAACTAATTGTGGGCAAAGGCGGCCTTATCGCTGTAAGCGATCTCTACCAGGCAACCTTTGTGTAAAGAACCGCTTGATACACAGGCAAGTCAACAACATGGACTTATAAAGATGGATGGATATGGAGAGTAGAAATATACACTTACATGCGAATATACACACAACACAGAGACTATTAGATCTTTGCCTCGAAAACATTTGTCGCCTTGTACGACACCCAAGGGTTAATGCTATTCTACTCTGTCAGACTCCTTACGGCCACGTAAAATATAGCCCATGAACACCGCGCCCGGTACGAAACAGCACGTAAAGTACAAATGCGCTCTCGCAAGCGACAAGCGAGAAAAGATGTGACTTAGATGCTGCTATCCTTTCATCTTAGTATGGAGAGAAGGAAACAAAGGCTTCCTCGCGGCGCGAGCTGTCGCGGGCACACATGTGCTAGCTGTGCAGAAAGCCTACACTACAGTCAGAGTCAGATAGAGTAGAGTGTGTGTGTCATTTGCTATCAGCCGCGCGACAGCCTCTGAACTTGCGGACCCTTGGACGCACTTAAATGCTGTGCGCAAGCGCCGCCGGCGCAGTTCCACCGGGTCGCCAACACAGGCAGTCGCGCACCGACCGCCGCCCGAAGCAGACATGTGTCGTGTGATAGCAATAGTTTTACTCGCCTGCCAAGGCATCGGGTTCGGTGAGTACGAGGTCGTGATTGTGAAGATGTTTTGGTTTTAGTGGTGGTAGTTGGAGTAAGTGTTTTTTTAAATTTTAAGAATACCTATGTATGTAAATGGTATAAAACAGATGAACGTTTGTTTGTTACGGAAACGGATTTTCGTATACGGTATTCGAGATTTGGTTGTGTGATAGTTGAGGTTTAGTTAAACAGTTTGTATCTGCCTAGATAACTAGCATAGCGAAACTAAACAAACTTTATACTTACTAATTATTAAACTCTTTTAACATAAAGTTAACACACAATTCTAAACGATACAACAAGCACTACTATTCCTAAAACGAAAATAATTAAATAATAATAATGTTGAAAAGCTGTAGTGAAGAAATTGTTTTCTTGTAAAAAACGCATTAACTGGAACTACAACTCCTGAGTGATAAGTTTATTTTGTTCGCGAAAAATTTTAAGATGATAATCTTGAACTCGGAACAGCTAAAAATTGAACAAAATACTCGTATATTCTAACATCGTGTTACTATAATCTAAATGATTTTTTTTATCATTTCAACTCTTATTTTTATCAAACATGTCTCTAATAGTCATTGTGTTGGTAGTTAACATCAAATGTAGTGGATTAGATTAGATATTAATGTTAGTATCTAATGCCGGTTGTGGTGCGATAGTTAGATACTGTAATATATTTAAATAACTCTTTATTTTATAAATATGTGTATCATAAATATTGATTATGAGTTCATAATCCTGCATTACCTACTGATAAGTTCCGGTGGATATGGAGGCCTCTGAGGAGGAGGATAGTACAGGTTAATTACAAAGCATAGGCTCCAGTCCAGGGCGCTGAGGAAAAAAAGACTTGTAAAATTTCGAAGCCCCTTTGGTATTCTCTAACCCTCCAGTTTCCACTCAAACATAATTCTATGTACATTAATACCGTTTCATAGATAGATGTTTTTTCAATGTCTCTTAACAGATTAAGAAACGTAGTCATAGAAAATTTTAATACAGTTATGTAGTTTGGTGTTTATTATTATTATGTAAGTCAATCTCTTCACTCCATAAAGTACTGGGTATCTATGTCTACTTTGTAATATTTGAAATTTCATTTCTTCATAGCCACAACTGGCTCGCATACTCTTTAAATTCACTCGTCGAGAGTGCAGTTAGTTGTGCATAATGTTTGTTTGATGTAAGTAAACTGTTTTTATGAATATTCGTACACAAACTGTTTACTGTTCCTAATAAACAAAAATAAAAATTGTAATGCCTGTATTTCATATATGTGGAGAAAATGAAGATTATTCGAATTGAATTGAATTTAGCGCACACAAAATTAGAAGAAAGAAAATGATAAGGTATCTAGTTATTTTATCCATAAATAGAAAAATTGTGGACCAAGAAAACACAGTATAATACATTATGGATTACAATTTATACATTATGGATTCAAATAATGTCTCTGTTACCATTTTATTTATCAAAGAATGTACCTATCGCGTCAAAAGTTTGTGTGTAATGAACATCATTTATTTATTTACAATGGCGCGAAATAACTGTGCACATAAAATAAATATGTAAGAACCGTAAGATATTAAGTACCTACTAAAGTATAAGTTTAATTACTTTTAAAACAAGGATAGTTTAATACGAATTTAACAAGGTTAAAGTAATATTGCTGTAAGGTTTTGTAGTAGGCCCTAACTTACTTAGAAAATCTCTACATAGTAGTCGCTATTGCATAATTTATCCCGTTTTTTACGCATAGGAGGTAGCGGCCAAAAGCTAGGCCATTAACAAAACACATTTGAAGGGTATATTCCGGGTTTCCTACCGCGTACCTTTGTTGACGAGGAGCCCGATATTTCGACACAGTTGCATGCATCATGGTCGCGGGACGACAAAGGTACGCGGTAGGAAACCCGGATAATACCCTTAAAATGTGTAATAATAGCCGAGATAGTTTAAAACATTATGTTATTAATAAAACAGTTTAAAAATCCGACTTAGAAGAACCAAAGTTTAGATAAGTGTACATCCATACAACGTAACAACAACGCAAAGTGAGTTTGCCTGTTATTGGATTTACATTTAAGTGTTAAAGATTTTTCATGTAATATTTAAACGTAATAAAAAGTTTGAATCTTTTCGATAATTAAATAAATGAATAAATACAGTACGGTCAACGAACTTTATTATTTATTTATTTATTTTATTTATTTATTTGCCAACAGATTTACACTTTTTGTTACATGAAAAATCGTAAACATTTAAATGTAAATGCAATAACAGGCAAACTTACGTTCACAGTAGAATCGATCTACCACCACTCAAATTTAACAACAAAATAATGATATTGTTAGTGTAAATGGCAAGAAGACGTATTTAGTATATTATACAAATATTTTTTATATTGTAATAAAGACATTGTATTAGTTTATAGCTTATCATCAGGTGGTCCATGAGCTTGTCACCTTGATGATTTTTATAAAAAAAAAACTGACTATTTTATATCTATTTACATACTAGTGGGCGTGTCGCGACTGCGTTCGCATGACGTCCTACCCCTACTCTACCCTACACCTACTTTATCCTTTTTTTCTTTGCGTTATATTATTATACTCTTTATTGCACAAAACACATTAGAAACATAGTCACATTACAATGTACAAAGGCGAGCTTATCCCTAAAAGAGATCTCTTCCAGCCAACCTCACATTCCGTGAAGAGACCATCGGGGTGTAATACGTGCAATTGAAATTTTAATTAAAATAATATGTGTGATATATACGAGTATACCACCCCTGTGGCCCTAGCACAAGCGTCCGCGACAAAGCTCGCGCCGCGAGAGAGCGTTTGTCTCTTTCTCTCAATACTAAGACGTAAGAGATAGCAATACCAATGTCGCATTTTTTCTCCCATATCGCGCGCGAGAGCAACATGTGCTAAGCCTACTATATTAACTAACAGAACAAAAAACAACTATTCAAATAGGTCCAGCTGTTTTCAAATTGTAGCCTGACAAACAGCAATTCATTTTTATATATACGATATATAGATAGAAGATAGATTAAGATAACCACAAGCCATATAATCTTACACGTGGAGACACTTAGCTATGTACCGATAAACCCGTGTGATGTTATTGCATAGCAACAATACATATACAAGCAAGGAACATGCGCTCGTAGCGCTTCTACGCCGGTTCTACGGGATTGCTACGACTGCACAATGCCTGTTCCCCGTAGACTTTTGGGTCTACAAGTGCATCTATTCACTGTTCTAGGAGTCGGTATGTTTGTTCTCTGTCTGTTGGTTTATTCAGTGTGTTAGAGGCAGACCAGGAGCATCTTGATAGACCAGAGATTTTGGAGCAGCCATTTCTGTCAATATTTTCAACGCTGCAATCTGGTGGAATGCGGTAGCTGCGTTTTTATTTTATGTACTAATTTGGGTAGTTTTCGTTTCACGAGTATAGATAATCTAAACTAATAATATAAGGAGGAAATATTTGATTGTCGGTTTGTTTGTAATGGATTAATTTAAAAACTACAATCGATTATAAATCATTATTTAACCTATAGAAAGCTATATTAGCGAGTAACATAGATAGGCCATAGTTTCTCGCGAAATTTAGTGTGTTTCCCACGAGAACGGTTCCGGAAAATAGTAACCGAATTTCACGCGGACGAAGTCACGAGCAAAGAAGCTATTCCGTTATAAGCCGAATGTATTCAGTGCCACGGATACTCATTCAAGCACTCTTGTCAAGATTGAAGGAGTTATAAGGATGTAAGACACACATAAACACACGCACACACACAAACATACAGAGAGAGAATCTTATATTATATTTTAGAGAAAGAAGTTTATATTTAGTTTTAGTTTTTATTTTCTATTTGTATTTTAAATGGTGTACTGGCTATATTAATTACCAAAATTATGAGTTGCAGTTTTGTAATTGGCATTACAACTTAATAATGTAACCGTTTTGAATAATAATTTATATGCTGTAAAACTGTGAAATAAATAAATAAGGACCCAATAAATAAATCCCAACTGCCAACATTCCAGCGCGGTCGCAGGAGTGCGAGGCGCGCGCGCTCACCGAGTCGGGGCCGGTGTGCGGGCGCGTGCGCACCGACGCGCGCGGCAGCCCCTACGCCAGCTTCCGCGGTGTGCCGTACGCCGCGCAGCCGGTCGCCAGTCGCAGGTTCAAGGTACGAAGGGGGCCATTTTTTTTTGTTAATATGTTATGCGGCAGATGAAAAGACAAGCCACCTGATGGAAAGTGGTCAATGACCCCGACCAAAAAGTGGGGTGTTATAAGTTTGACGTGTGTTTATGACTGTGGCATCGTAGGTTCCGAACGGATGGAGCCATTTCGATGAGATTTTATTCGAAATCAATTATCTTTATTCGAAAGCCAATTTAACCGACATGCTTTGTTTCATTGAAATCCGTTCAGTAGTTTTTTGTTGCACACGGTCTGACGTTGTACCTGATGGAAAGCGGCCACCGTCGTCCAGGATAGAGCGATCTGGGAGATGTGATGCCGGCCTTTTATGTACCTGTAGACAAAGAAACTCAAGTTATAAAAATAGTACAGATTCAGATACTTTATTGATAACAATAGTTACAGGTCATTTAGTTACATTATCATCATGTCGTAGGTATACAATAAAGTCACTAGAAATTGGAATAAATAAAAATTACAGAAGTAATTAAGAAATAATAAGATTCATGTCGTACCTACTGCATATTGTAGGCCAATAAAAATGTCAATTAGATTAATTAAATAATAAATGTCATTACAAAAGTTATGACAATTTAAAATGTCAAGTGTTACGAGGAAGTAACAAAGGAAAATGTGTTACAAAGGAAGAACACCGGTAGGGGAATCATCTTGCATGTGCATGGTAAAAAATGCTCGCGACGTACGTTAGTTGGGTGCTACGCATCGATGCAGGATCGATGATGATGATGATGAGGATAAAATCTATTCCATTGTCGGAGGGTGCTGCGGAGTGATTGTGTATTTGTGTACAATATAGTGTAAAATACATTAATATTTAAATAAACAAGTGGAACAGCGGTTTCTTGCCCACCTAACAGATGTAAATTCGTTTACAAAATGGGTCACTAATTAAGCTTCAGTTTTGTACGCAAATAACCTCTTAAAACGCATCACTAATTAGTTCATATCGAATTGAAATGCAGTGTTTCTTTACATCAATGGAAAATTTATCTGAGAACAAGTGCGTAAAAATATCGGTCAATGTGGAAGAAGCGAGAGAGATTTAACAAGAGCGTAGCAACGTTCCTGCCTACGTACACCTATATCACGTGCATAATCTTAAAAAAAAATCCATTCAAGGCTCAATCTAACGCGTACAAAACGGTGTCCACAGCCCCTGCAGCCGGCCGAGCCGTGGCCGATGCTCTACGCTCTAGAGGAGGGCCCAGTGTGTCCCCAGACCGACGTCCTCTACGGTCCCCTGCAGAAGCTCACCAACCAGAGCGAGGCTTGCATCTTCGCCAACATCCACGTGCCGCTGCAACCGCGCCGGTTCGCGCCGAACGGGCATCCGATCCTGGTCTTCATACACGGAGGCGGATTCGCGTTTGGATCGGGCAACGCGGACCTGCATGGGCCTGAGTACCTCGTGGCGGAAGGCGTCATCGTGATCACCTTCAATTATAGGTGACATGCTTTTCTATACTAATATTTTAAAGAGGAACGATTTGATTGATTGTCGGTTTGTTTGGAATGGAATGCGTTGCCTGCGAGTGTATTCCCTGATCAATATAATCTGGATGCCTTTAAGGCTAGAGTGAATAGGCTGTTCCAAGACGGGCATGCTTTATCTTCGGCCGCATCGTCACTTACCAACAGGTGAGATGGCGGTCAAATGCCTGTCTTGTTTGTTATAAAAAAAAAATATTACTTAACCGATTTTCTTAAAGTTCTTTCACCTATTAAGAAAGATACTTTATCAGCGAGTAAACAGGCTCATTGTTAGTAAGTTTATTGTGTTTAATTGCTAGATGCTCGACCAGATTGATACCTCTGGCTAGTGACTGGGTGGACAGCATATCTAATAAACTGCATACCAAACCTTCAAGAGACATTATAAAAACCAGACGTTCTAAAAAAACACTTGCACTGAGAGGTCAAATCACTGCTATTTTTAATCAAAATATATCCGTCTACTGCAGTCTTGCGAAAAATACACTTGTGAAAAAAAAAGACTTGTGTAGTTTATAGCGTGATCTGCACCGACTTTGTTGTTTGGTATCACGATATTCCACCTATGAAGCGTTACCCAACATATACTCTAATTACTATAAACGGAAACGGCGTGATTGCTCAAAAAGAAAAAAAAGATGAAAGTCCGAGCAACAATTTGCGATATGCCTTATTGACTTGATTTGTGGCGATAAAAAGTTGTAATATAGACAAAAAGTATGACTTAGTTACACGTGTTGCTGCGCCGTGGCCTTCGGGTGACCGTTCACACGGACGGTGTATTTCATTTTATTTTATTTGGGAGACCAACAACCATCATCATCCTCATCACAGCCCATAACAGTCCACTTAGGATTTAGGGCCTCTCCCACAAAAAGGGAGGTTATTGCCATAATCTCCACGCTTGGCAGGCGGGTTGCAGATCGCAGTGTTATAATATAACAATGGAAAATGCTGCTGCCCATTTTCCAGTTTACGGAGGCGCTTAGATCTTTTGCCTCGAAAACATTAGTCGCCTTGTACGACACCCACGAGTGTAAGGGGTTGGTGCTATTCTACTCTGCCGGACACCACACGGCCGATTTTAATTTTTCATACAAGTATGAAAATCTATTTCAAACAAGTATTAGGAACTTAACGGAGAAGATTGACTCTATGTCACAAACGCTCGCCTGTCATTTGTTTTTGCATGACGCGCCATGCCAGTTTCGCGTTAATGTGTGCAGCCATAAAGTTGAATATCAACTGTACTCGAAAAAGCGACTTACGACCAATGCTTATGTGTATTTTAACCTTTTTCGTGAATTACAAGAAATCTAAACAATTTATATGAAATTCCTCTATATGAATTTTAGCTTACTATATGTTCTTATTAATGGTATTGATATGATCCACCTATCGTAAGGGGTTTAGGAAAAATTCGTAATAATCTCTCAAAAACATATTTAAAATCAATCAATAAAAGAAACATTAATTAAGCGTGATAATGGTTATACGAATACTAGATAATGATTCAAAGAAGTCATACATCTAGTTCAGAATCTACAATCATTCCATCAAAGAGTTTATTTGCAATAACACAGTACATCAGTTGATAATACGTTCAAAAACCTTTGAAAAAGGTACATAATTATTATTATCCCATCCTTCCTTTATGTAATACGGCAGACAAACAGGCATGCGGACCACCTGATGGAAAGTGGTCACCTCCGCCTATGGACATCAGCAACACCAGGGTGCTACAAATCCTAGTTGTTACAAAGAGAATATGAAACATAATATTTTTTTATGAAATACCTAACTTAAACATTAATATAAATTTGTACTAACTGAGGTGTAAAATGTGTGTGTGTGTGTGTGTTCTACAAAAACAATATGTTTATACAGAAAACATATTGGTTCGTTACGCAACTCTGCGGTTCGAGGTTTGTGACAGAATATTGTATGACGACTGCATGTTTCATTGTGTTTTGTGCAATAAAAATAACAAATATCAATACAACGCTAATAACGTAGTTGTAATAGGCTATGAAACCCAACAAAACGCTACAACAGTTTGAATCCAGAAGACATCTGTTTCAAACATACGACAAACAGTACAGCAACAGAATGGTAGAAAGAAACCATCCTGGCCAATATGCCCGCCCCAACTAATAAGGACCTCAACACATAATTCCCTGCTGTTTTTTAAAATTATCTTGATAATCATGGCCGTGTGGTGTCCGGCAGAGTAGAATAGCACCAACCCCTTACACTCATGGGTGTCGTACAAGGCGACTAATGTTTTCGAGGCAAAAGATCAAGAGTCTCCGTAGTCTGGAAAATGGGCAGCAGCACTTTCCATTGTTATATTTAAACACTGCGATCTCCAATCCGCCTGCCAAGCGTGGAGATTATGGCAATAACCTCCCCTTTCGTGGGAGAGGCTCTAAACCCTGCAGTGGACTGCAACGGGCTGTGATGATGATGATGAATCATAAAATGTCCCTTTACGCGTATGCGAATGTAATTTGCCACTTGTGAGAGAACAACAAGTTTCACATGAAAAAAATCACAAACTTTTGTCTTTAAGAAAATGCCAAGATTAAGATCTTGTTTAGCATGACTTTGAGTGCATTCGAACAAAAAAAA
This sequence comes from Blastobasis lacticolella, assembly GCA_905147135.1. Taxonomy (NCBI): domain Eukaryota; kingdom Metazoa; phylum Arthropoda; class Insecta; order Lepidoptera; family Blastobasidae; genus Blastobasis; species Blastobasis lacticolella. The sequence continues at coordinate 17,040,515 of LR990059.1, forward strand.
AACAGTTTATGAGCGAGATGTCGGAAAAAATCATGAGCTATCTGAGATGATTACCTTTTTTTTTGTTATACAGCAGACAAACAGACAAGGCCACCTGATAGAAAGTGGTCACCGCCGCTTATGGACATCAGCAACACCAGGGGGGTTACCTCTTGAACGATCCCATAGAAACACTGGCTGGGAGCTCATTCCACATCTGAATCGTACCAGCGAGAAACGTTCTTTCGAACCTTCGCGTGGTGACCAACAGGATTTATCTGATAAATAACCTATAATTATCTAAGAAAACAATTATCTTGATAATTCCGAACCCTGCTAACCACCACCTTTACCATTCCAGGTTGAACGTGTTCGGTTTCCTCTCGCTAGGCACGGATGAGGTCCCCGGCAACCAGGGTCTCCGCGACGCGGTGACGCTGCTGCAGTGGGTGCAGAGAAATGCGCAAGGTTTCGGCGGCGACGCGTCGCGGGTCACGCTGGCCGGGCAGAGCGCTGGCGCGGCCGCTGCGCATATCCTGGCGCTGTCGCCGGCAGCGAATACGCTCTTCCATAGGTAATGGGTTTGTTGTGTTAGAGAGGCACAGTTAGATGGTCCATATTTTATATTTTATACGGCAGGCGAACAGGCAACCATGCTAGCATATGGAAAGTGGTCATCGCTGCGTATTGACATCAGCAGCTACATCCAGGGCGCTATCATGCGTTGCCCGCCTCTAAAGATACCCTAAACCTCTTGAACAATCCCATGTCCACAGTCCAAAGGCTGTCTGGGAGCCCATATCTGAATAGCACGAGCGAGACACGTTCTTTCAAAACAAAGGCACGCGGTAGGAAACCCGGAACATACTTTTAAAACATAAGTATAATTGTAGTATTAGGTGTAACTGGAGCTTTATTGGCCGAATGGGCTGGCTTTTTCAACACAGATTTTTAATCATAATAATATGACACACACTGCTTTAAGCAAGGCTATACCATTGGTCTCTGCTATAACTGGCAATCGCCTGTGCTGTCTGATATTATGCTCTAGATCATGCTATGGCTCTTGCTACGTGCGGTCACATTTTAACCAGCTGCCGTTCTACATTCTAGGGTGATCATCATGAGCGGCACAGCCCTGCCCAGCTTCTACACGACATCTCCCGCATACGCGCGCTTCGTGGCCTCTCAGCTGCTCACCTCCCTCGGCATCAACACCACCGACCCGGTGGAGGCCCACAGACAGCTGGTGGCGACTCCGCTCGAGGCGCTCATGACCGTCAACACGGTGCTCCAGGATGCCTTCGGGATCGTCGTGTTCCTGCCCGTGATCGAGACCCACGATGGCTATAGCAACCTGAAAATTATAGACATGGACACGGAGCTGGCGCTCAAGAACGGCCGCGACTCGCACTTGCCCTTCATCGTTGGGTTCACAAGCGCCGAGGGCGAGACGTTCCGTCCCCGTTTCAAGAAGGTGGACGTCCTGGATAAGATCAAGGATAATCCGTTGCTGCTGCTCTGGACGCAGTGGGCGTTCACTTTACCGATGAACGAGTCCATAGCGCGGGCGACGACGGTGTCGAACCACTACTTCGGCGGTGGAGCCATATACATGGACGCGTACGTGCGCGCCGCGACTGACACATACTACGTGTACCCGGCTCTGCGTACTGCGCGGTATCGGTTGCAGGGCGCCGGCGCGCCGCTGTTCCTCTACGAGTTCGCGTACTCGCCGGAGCAGAGTGCGATCGCGCAAGCGCTGGAGATCCAGTACCGGGGCGCGGCGCATATTGAGGATCTCACCTTCGTGTTCCGGACGAACTCGCTCCGATTGCCGCCGAGCCCGCGCGACGACGCCGTGCGACTGCTCATGGTGCAGTATTTCGCGAACTTCGTGCATCATGGGTAAGTTTTTTTTTTATACCACCATGGTGGCAAACAAGCTTACGGCCTACGGCGACGCCTGATGGTAAGCAGTCACCGCAGCCTATGGACGTTTGTAATACCAGGGGCATCACCCATGCGTTGCCGACCCCAAAGTGAATATAAGTACGAGTATACGTATATAGAAAGCAGCACTGGTTTAGTGGCAGTGGTCTTGGTACAAGGTACAAGAATAACCAAGGTTAAGCAACGCTTGCAGTGTCCGGGATATGGATGTATGACCGTTTGGTACTTTAAGGCTAGTTGAACTTTAGCATCGCAACGACACAACGAGCTCTCCACTCGTTAGGTGTACTTCAGTTGGCAACTTGGTCAACCTCGCTTCGTTTGAAAAAGGTCCTGGGTTTATTTTGGATCAAATGATAGGATAATATTGTCCTGACAGATCTCTCGCTTCTTCCACATTCATTAACCTTAACGTCTGTAACAGGAAGGATGTGGTCTCTGCCTACCCATACGGGAAAAGGCATGGCGTTATGTAGTATGATAGAATGACACAATGGCTCCCTATTCGATTCGATCGATCTCAAGCACTACAACTACAAAGACTCAGCCCCTTATTCCCCATTGCAGCGCGCCAAGCCCGCGATCCAGGCAGCACCCGTGGCCGCCCCTAGACCTGCGCGGTCTCCGCATCAACGTCATAGACTCGGAGCAGCCCAGCGTGGTGCGCCCCACCAAGGAGCACTGCGAGATCCTGCAGCTCTTCGACAGCCTCCACCCGGGAGACCCGCCGCATACGCCCAGCCACGACTTCGCCGTTTAGAAGTGACGCGCAGTGACGTTGGACAAAATACACATGACGGGCGAAGCTGCAGATGCAGATTTACGCTTAAACCTGTTAGGCTGACTGTGTGCGGGACAAGTACTGTGATTAGTTTGAAAGGCTCAGCCATTGAGCACAAACCCAATAGAGGGCGATCGCCTCAGTGATTTTCCTGTACATAATGTCATAAATGACAATTTTAATACACGAAATGCTTTCGTAACTATTTTAAGTTCGACGTACATTGCGGTAAAACTTTATTACTTAATTTTTCGTTAGTCACTTTACTCAGCAATGTATGTCGTTTCAGACCTCGATGTCATCTTGTTTGTCAACAACGTTGTTTAAAAGCGTTTTTAGTAAAAGGAAAAGTATTTAATTGTATAGCCTTTTGTATGTTATCTATTATTTTTTGTACGTTTAATTAAGTCATGCGTTTGGTTCTAATTTGTTAATTTCAATTTTTTAAAGTCGAAATACGTGCACTTCGCAATACTATCCGACCAACCCACCATCTCGAACTGCCTATCTGTCTTGATTATCATTTAATCTTACTTCATATAATATTAAAACACCTCGCATTAGTTACATATATACATACATTACATACATTACATATATACAACTACATTTTACTTTCTTAGAGGTTACTTAAAATATGTTAAAAATAGGGCCTTATCGCAACAATTATTAGGAAACTATAAAAGGTTTCATTCCACAAACAAGGATTTACTTCTAAAGTTCTGGAGAACTGGTGTGATTTTAAATGAATTTAAGAAGAATTTTGTATCATTTTTGGAGTTGGTTGACATATGAAGAAACGAACACAATACACAATAGACACAATAGTTGTAGTATAGATATATTTTAATTTGTTAAGTTTAAGATTTGTGATGTGTTTTGTCAATGTCTATAAAATAATGACAATGTAAATAGGCTTATGCGCTTATTTCACATTTCTAAATTCAATGAATGAATTCAGAAACAAAAAGCATGAGAGCAAATCAAAGTGGAATGTATTGCTTATAGAATAAGGTCCATTTTTGTATCACTTATATTAATTAGGTCACGCGTCGCTTTTCAAAAATCCGAGATACAAAAATGGACCTTATTCTATGAGCAATACATTCCACTTTGATTTGCTCTAACGCTTTTTGTTTTTGAATTCAATCACTGAATTTAGGAATGTGTAATAAGGCAGTAAACAGTAAGATAAAGGAATCGTGTGGATATTAGTGTAATAATTTATGGATTATCTATACTAATAATATGAATAAAAAAAATTTGTACGTTTATAAGTTTGGATGTTGTTACTTAGGACTAATATCCAAACCACTGAATAGATCTCGTAAGTTCTTTCACTAACAGGAAGCTACACTATTTCCAAGTATCACAGGGTACTTCGATCCTGGAAAAATAACAGGATCATGACAGTGTTAGATATTCAAGCGACAACTGTAATTTTTAAATATTAACATTGTAATAAAATCTTTATTAGTATTAGCTAAACAGAGTCACTTGTCTCTTTACGCTTTGTGAATACTTCGTCCGAAGCGTCAGAACATAATTCGACACAATTTTGTTAAGTTTTTTCCATTTTCACATTTATTTCAGCATTGATTATCGATCAAATTCAAATATTGGATTCACCAATGTCATCCGCCTGTCTTAAATACAAAACTTTAAAAATATTATGTGTATATTAATGCTTTTCAGGTTGAAAGCGGACCTAATAAACTATTGATTTTATTACTGAGACGGAGTTTTTAATTATTCCATAACCGCCCCTTTGTTGAGGTACCTGAAAGAAGTTGAAAGCGAACTCATAATTAGTTGTATAAAGAGCTCGTCTTTCAATTCGATAGACTAAAATTACACTAGTTCAAAGTATCGTCGCCGTATATGTATACTAGTGGCAACAGTTGGCTACGCGCCGAGATTCCAAAAGCTTTGAGCTTATGTCAATTTTGACATTCAAATAAAATAAATAAATATGCTTGGAAAATTCACACAGCGCCATCTAGCCCCAAAGTAAGCAAAGCTTGTGTTATGGGTGCCAGAGAACTGATAAACTACATTTTTATTTAACACAAGCTCACCCAGACTCGTAGCAGAAATTAGAATTCATCATTTCATTTCTGCCCGGCCGGGAATCGAACGCAAAACCTCTGCATGGCTTTCCGGCATGATAACGAAGTGAACTGCTCAGGTCTTTATTAAATAACGAATTGTAAAATTGAATTACAAATTACAATTACGGTCGTCGCGCTCTGAATGATGCGCCTGCGCCTAATTTTTGCTATGGCTCGTTTTAGTATCTGTAAATATCGACGGCGGTGGTTTTTTAAAATGTAAAAAAAAAATATGTCAAAATAAATTATAGTGAATAATAATAATATATAATATTATTTCGTGTGGCACTTTTGTCCGTGCATCACGGCATGAAAACCAGCGTCACGGCAACTGTCGTGGCATATGCTGAGTGTGGCCCCATTGCACTCTCCACATGGCACAGGTAACGAGATTAGAGTATCTTTTTTCTTTATCTTTTTTTGTTTATGTCTCTGTTTGATTATATTTTTTAATTTTCATAATTTTGTGCTGTGTGTTTGAGTGTTATAAATGTGTTTTACTTTAGTTTTACTTTAAAATGAGATTTAATGTACGAAAACTCTGCAGCAATCCGATTAGCAATATATTCAACTGAGAGCTTTGCTCTTTACAATATAATAGGCGTACAAGCTAAGCAAAGCAAAATATAATTTATGGTCATCTTGGTGTTAATGTCCCGGATGTGCTCTTGCGCGGGAGGGCCCAGGATCCGCCGCGATCGTTATCCAGGATTTGGCAGATCAGGTAATAACAGTGCAGCGATTGCCGAAATTAAGAAAACCTTCATAAATGTACAAAAATAGTACTACGTCATAGATTAGTCAATTTAATGAGTAGAAGTTTTGGTGCAAAGGTAGATATAAAAATCGACGTGTGGATGTTGTTCCCTGTGCTGGCTGGAACGACTTTAGTGACATTTTCTGTCAATTTCAGCCCAGAGTCTAAATATGAATGTCATATGAAGTTGGGAACCCGTACGAAGCTAGACATTTATAGTCAACCAAGAAGTGTGTGGTAGTAAGACACCCTATAGGCCTACACCTCCAACTCGCCTAGCCAAGCGTGCAGATTATGGCAAAGCACTCTACTAATGTCGAGGCTCTATGGGCTGCTGACGTGATCCTTTGGATGGACAGCACTACAGCGGACACCAAACGAAGAATCATCATTATCATCACGTCATCATCATTCGTGTCAGCCGAAAGACGCCTACTGCTGGGCATAGACCTCCCACAGAGATTTCCATAAAAGCCGGTCCTGTGCCTTCCGCATCCAGCTGGTACCTGCGATCTTTACTATGTCGTCGTCAGCCTCCGTTTAAATCGTCGCGGGTTTAAACGGAGTTCCTTCACCGTAAGAGCATCAGTTAGTTTTCAACTAATGTCTCAGAAAAAGTCAAGTACATGGTGGCACTGGGTATCGAACTCGGCACCTTTCGCTAAGATACGCATCCGCTCCGTTGAATAGGCCACCGACACTCACTATAAACGGATAATTCCAACAATAAAGGCATCTTTATCGTAAGGTATCCCCTAAACCGTTCCTTATATTAAATTCATTTTCACCAGCTTATGGAGCACTTCTCTAGGTGACACTAACCTAAGTGACATAAATAGTGATTTCAAAAACCGTAATTATGCCGGTAAAATTTTCTTGACATGATGTAACACACTATTTAATGAAAATATTACAAAATAATATTAAAACACGCAACAACGTAACTAAAATTAGTAATTCTGATATTAAAAATGTCGATAGTGTATATTTACGGGGGAAAATGTATAACATGACTGTATGAGCGTAGTACGTATTTGTAAAAGAAAAGTTGATTTGACATTTTTTGTGGTGATAATCTTTTCGCGCTGTTTGCTTTGTATATCAATTTTATTTGCTAATTCCTTACATTTACGAGTAATAATGGCAAAAAAAAAGAAAGCGAGGTCAGAACTAAATAGAAATGGGTAGTAGTTACAAGGATATCTGGGTATATCTGGATATAGGTTACGTGTTATCTGGATATTCTAAATATAGTTCTATTTTTTCAAGCAAAAACATGACACTGCTTAGATAACCTAATGCGGTTAAAAAAGTATTTTTCGTAATATTTTGTGAAAAAATCAGGTCTCTCACGGTATAAACGCTTCCGAGTAAAAAAATGAAGCCTTTGTATCATTTCGACAGCCTCAATACTGTCAATAGCGTCTGAATAATAAAAAAATCTTCCATTTCGCATAATTCAATATAAACTTTTCTTTGAAAAACGGTCACCTAAGTTTTAAGGGCCCGACATTTGGCCTCCTAAATTTAGGGGGTCACTTAAGGCGTTAGGAAACCCTTAAACATTGGTGAAAATGAAATTTCTTTTAAGTGGCCCTTAAAATACGTTAAGTGTGACCTAAAATTTAGGGACTGTTGGTGAAATCGGGCATAAGGCATTTGACCTCAATCTCACCTTATTGTAAGTGACGATGCGGCCGTTGATGGAGCATGCCTGTCGTACATACATACATCTCGCTATTTTGCCATTCATGCTTGGCTATTTTTCAAAAATGGCGTGATGTGTGACCGAAACATCGAAATACGTGTAGAATTGCGTGTTTTTTTGTTTTTGCTGTTTAAAGTTTTTGTATCGATTTAGAATAACAATATTACTAATACAGTAATTAGCCGCGGACACACGGCCCCTGACGGGTGGGTGGCTTCAGTTTGTACAGCTTGGCGAATGCGAGCGACACATTATGTTTAAATTATCGAGGTGACGAACGAGTAAATAGCGAGCAACGCTTATTACCTTGGTAATACGTGAGAGCAGAAAGGACAAAAGTATAATTTAGTTACGTAGGCACCTAATTTTGGCATTACAACTTCTATTAAAGGTAAAGTTTTTAAGAGTTTTTAGAGCGCTACTTCATATAATTAAAATCGAATGACGACCAAAGCTTGATTTTGGCCAAATATCACCATCACAGCCCGTAACAGTCCACTGCAGGACTTAGGGCCTCTCCCACGAAAAGGGAGGTTATTGCCATAATCTCCACGCTTGGCAGGCGGGTTGGAGATCGCAGTGTTTAAATATAACAATGGAAAATGCTGCTGCCCATTTTCCAGCCTACGGAGACTCTATATCTTTTACCTCGAAAACATTAGTCGCCTTGTACGACACCCATGAGTGTAAAGGTTGGTGCTATTCTACTCTGCCGGACACCACACGGCCACCGGACACCACAATATAAATGGTTATAAAGGGTGGCCAAATATAAATGGTTATAAATATCTCAAGAAACTAAGAAACGAGAAAGAGAGACAAACGGGTACTCGTTTGTCTCTCTTTAACCACCTGGTGTCAGTTTGAACGTCAAAAAATTTTTCGGACTTTAGTGAGCGGAGCCATAATGTTTTTAGGCCTTTGAATATAAGTCCTGTGTTATATCTTTTGGACACATCTGACATCGTTGTAATCATGTAAGGTTAATCATGGATTGACGAAATCGACGGGATAAAAACAGTGTACGTGAATAAAAAATATTAGACGACTGCTTAAGCACGTGAGAATGCACACAATGAGGCAACCGGATAAACGAATGTGCATCGGTAGCCTATACTTTTTCCTCACAAGAGACCTTATAAGTAGTAAGTAGGTACACTGAAAACGTTCAGACGTTTCCCATCTGCGCAGTAAATCCTCTATAGCTGCGCAGGCGTCGGCTGTCGAAGCAACAACATTTATATAGAGCTGTCTAAATACTATTAGTAGTTAAATGGACGGCATAAGCCTCCAAAGTACTCGTAGCATGAGGTTAACAATACAGTTATTATAAACACCGTCGTAGTAAAGTAAAACAGGAAGCGTAGCCATGTTAAGTGTTTGTAAACTTGTTGTTTTCGGATTTGCCCTCAGCTTAGGTAAGTTGGTTTTCTGGGTGTGGGTTTTGGACAGGTCGATTGACTGTGTTACTTGCTTTAATGTGACAATTGTTTCAATGATGACTCTATTTGCTTGAGCTACTAGATTTATAACTGGATTCAACGGTAAAGGCAAAAACAGTTATTTGTTCCAATGTATGAAAAAGGAAAACATAGTTTGTGGTCGATCCAACATTTATCTCGATAGAAATGCGCGCTGTATAAAGCGTGAGATATCCAAATGGGTTAATATACGAGTTAATTCATTCTCAGGATGTATACGAGGCTAACTTACGACACTTATAGTACCGAAAAAAAAAAACAAAGTCACAATAACAATACTCTTTTAAATAGTATTGTGTTTCTGCCGGTGAGTAAGGTTTTCAGTGCTCCATGGGGTGGGGATTTAGGGAACCGTGGCTTTGGCAGTGGAGGGGCATTTGCCTTTTTGCTGCCAGAGCAACGTGTTATAGAGGTGGGCAACGCATTAGCGATACTCTTGGTTTTGCTAATGTCTATAGGCAGTGGTGACCACTTTCCATCAGGTGGCCCGCTTGCCTGTTTGCCTACGATATGGCATAAAAAAAAAATTACGAAGAAGCATGTTTTTCATAATTTCACACCAACCAATACCTATTTTAGAAACAAAAGGCTTTGCTCACTATGGGTGGAAAGGTCGCGAGGGTTATTGCTTTTGATCAGCTCTCTGTTTACCAAAAACAACGGCGAGTTGATTCTTCGGGAGTGGCTCTGTATAATCGTTTACAGATCGCGATCTTTAAAGATTTCGTAGCTTATAACACGAAACTTGGATACATGACAAATACTCTTTTCTTCATCATCATCCGAACGGTCAGTCCCAGTCTGCCAGGGTCCGCTTTCGGACTCATTTTCCTCCATTTCGGTCCTGGGCATCCTCGCGTCGTAAGCACATTATTACATTATATTATACTAATTTGATATTCTTGCCATTATTGTTTATTTTTAAATGGGATTTGTATTATTATATGATTTTAATGAAATGACGATTTAATGTTTGTTTATTTATTTATAATTTGGCATTTTTTTGCACGACGTTTTAATTCTTTTTTTTATTATTGGATTGGTTTATTAGTAATTTAAAAAAATTGAAATAATTGTAAATTGTAATTATTGTACCTAAAACATTCGTGTGCCAACCGGCGCAACACAGAGAAATTTGTATAAATATGTCAGAACAGCTGTGTATTAATATATTGATCAATAAATGAAATTGAAACTTTGTTACCACTGTCATACAACAAAGAATTAAATTGCCGTATCAATTGTGCAGCAGTCGCGCATAGTCGAAATGGTGGTGAAACCAATTCACCACTTTCTTAAACTCCTGGCTGTTCTCGCCTGTTTTTGTTAAGAGAGCCAAGTACTATTAACCTAAGCGCATGTTAAAAAAGCTGATACATAATATGTTAGCACTAAGGTAATTCAGAACCGTATCAAGTGGAACTATGTGCAGGGTAGGCGTCTGCATGAAAGACACGTAAAGGGCTGCGATGAAAAATAGTTATGTAGTGGTATCCAGACCTCTACCATCAAAGCTGCCGGATAACGGAAACAGATGGATAGAATAATCTCGGCGACAAGAATTCCGACAAGCCGCCAACTAGCCAGCCGACAGCAGGCCTACTTCCCACTCCTATAAGTCTATCTCTACTTCGATCTGTTATTTCTTAAAAACATTTGTTGCGGGTTCCAAGACAGTATAAGCATGTCCGCCTGAGTGCCAAAACTGTGGTCACCGCTGTAGAACCTGGCTACAAAGGAGTTGCAGCGGTGGGACTGAGTGGTGGGGCAAAGCAAAAAAGCCGCCGACATATGTCGATGAGTCGGTTGCTGGCATATCACAATTTGCACGTTACACACATTAACATATGATCCCCCCCCTCACGCAGGCCCAACCGCCTATGCATGCGACGTGTACGCACGCACCGAGTCGGGGCTGGTGTGCGGCGCGCGCTACTGGGCCGAGAACGGGGTCGTGTACGCCAGCTTCCGCGGCGTGCCGTACGCGAGGCAGCCGCTCGGACCGCTGAGGTTTAAGGTGCTGTACTGTTACTCTATTTTTACTTAATAAAGCAGCAGACAACATACACAATGGGGAATGTTCTGTGGAACCCTTTGATTTGATGCCGCGCCAAGACGCGTACTGGTAACGCCTGTGGGGGCGCTCGCCTTACAAAAACGCCTTATAAGAGAGGTAGGGCATAGTGGGGTATCCCGTTCGAATTGGAGCCGCCCGCCTGGGGATTACCACCACCTTACAGAATACCGCAGCTAAACAATACTCTTTTAAATAGTGTTGTGTTTTTGCCGGTGAGTAAGGTTTCCAGTGCTCCATGGGGTGGGGATTTGGGGAACCGTGGCTTTGGCAGTGGAGGGGCATTTGTCTTTTTGATGCGAGAGCAACGTGTTATAGAGGTAGGCAACGCATTGGCGATACTCTTAGTGTTTTTATTTATTTAAAAACTTTATTGCACTAAAAATAATACAATTGGCGGACTTAAAGCCATTAAGGCTTTATCTACCAGTCAACCAGTAGGCCATGCGTAAAGCGAAAGAGTAGCTGCCAAAAGCGGAACAGAGAGCAAGTATATTTAATTAACTAATAATACAAGATATGGTAATAAATAAAATATGATATACCATAACCCCACAATAAATACAATACGATACAAATAATATACCTATCATAAATACTATAGATACATATACTATATCAACACATATACTATTTACTGTTAGGCCTTTTATCTATAAAAAATTTCTTCACTAGCTTTTTGAAGGTAAAGCGATTTTGTGATTTTCGGACATCCTCAGGATGTGTTGTGTTGCTAATGTCTATAGGCAGTGGTGACCACTTTCCAGCAGGTGGCCTGCTTGCCTGTTTGCCTACTGTATGACAAGAAAAAGGAAAAAAACAGATGGTAAGCGAAACCAAAGAGTAAAGAGCGGTAACAAACGAGCACTCTGATGATGGCAGTTTTCCGCTGACGGACAGGATTCTGGATCAGCAGGGCCAGCTTTGATTGATTTGCCGACTGTTTCTGTTGGTATTTTTTATACCACTAAGTTGGTAAACAAGCTTACGGCCGGCCTGATGGTAAGCAGCCACCGCAGCCAATGGACGTTTGTAATACCAGGTTTGTTGGTTTTGGGCTTATTCTTTCCTTGTCCGCTACGTTTTATTTCCATTTCCGTTAATAAACCGTCCCTATCATAGATACAGTATAAGATTACTATATGCTGCAAAGTTTCGAACTTCTTCTCGATACATTTCAGGAACTCCAACCTTTAGAGCCATGGGCTGGCGTCTATGAAGCTATCAGGGAAGGCCCAGTGTGTCCCCAGAAAGACGCTCACTTTGGACCACTGATGCAGCCGCAGGGCGCGGGCGAGGCCTGTATCCACGCTAATGTGTATATCCCCGAAGACAACTTGCCAGAGGTGACTGATACGCCGACAACAGGCCTGCCAATCATAGTGTTCATCCATGGCGGTAACTTCCAATCAGGGTCAGGAGATTCCGATATTTATGGCCCAGAATACTTGGTCTCCAAAAACTCGGATGAGGGGAACATATTGATCACCTTCAACTACAGGTAATTTAAAGTTCAAGTAATTACTTTATATCGGGTAAATTTAAGTAAGTACTTAATAAAAAATAAACAATTTTATACTTAACCTATTGATTATTAAAACGATAAGAAGAAGATCGGGTAAATGTTCACAAAAATAATCAGGTGCACACATATTAATCAAAATCTACAAAGACATACATATATTTTTGTTGATGAAATGATGGATTAAATGGAAGAGAACGACATTTTGCCTAGTGTACCACGGGTAAAGAAATGGCGAGTATATTACATTTTATTGTCCTTCCAGATTGAACGTATTTGGTTTCCTGTCACTGAACACGCCGGAGGTGCCCGGCAACCAGGGTATTCGTGACTGCGTGACCTTGCTGCAGTGGGTACAGCGCAACGCGTTATTCTTCGGTGGCAACCCGAACGATGTCACCCTGATAGGGCAGAATACCGGAGCTACCATCGCTCATTTACTGTCTTTGTCCCCGGCTGCGGAGGGGCTCTTCCACAGGTAATCTTGGTTCCTAATCCATTACTATTACTATCCAATTTGCTTGGGCCGATGTTGGGCAATTTCATCTTATCTTCCGACCTTTTCCACACTAGTTAGTCGATCCATAGACCACATCGATCGAACTAGTTAATTCTCTTTGTTTCAACACAGTCTAAACTTTATGACTATTGTCCATTAATTAAAGTGATACAATAAGGACAACAAGTCGCGCAATGTACCCCAACTTGTCGTTGATGTCGGGCTACGACGCCAGGCTTCACCCCACATCTCCAGCAAAAATGTGACCTCTAGGGAATACGAGGCAATTCCCTCTCACGAATTTTGTAGATATAAATAGTGCCTCAACTGTTCGGCGATTAACAAGTCCATCATTAACTAAAGTCTATTATTCTTGTCAGTGGAACGATCATCAATGCTCTTTATGACATGACTGTCATTTTCTCCTTCACATCTAGATCTTCCTCCACAAATCCTATTTTCTATTCCAGGTTGTGGTTGATGAGTGGCAGCGCAGTACCAAACTACAGCCCTTCACCAAAGTACGCCCAGTATGTCGCTGAAAAACTAACCTCGGCGTTGGGGATCACAGCGAGCGACCCTTCAGAGATTCATCGACAACTAGTATCTACGCCGCTTGATAAGATAATGGAGGCGTACTACCCTATACAAGATGAGACAGGTTTCCAAACTTTCGGACCAGTAATAGAAGCCAATTTCCCCGGAGTCATGCTAATTTTGGACGGCGATCCCGGAAAGCTCATAAGAAGCGGAAGAGGCAAAAACTATCCGATCATGATTGGTTTCAACACAGCTGAGTTCTATTCGCTACAGCGAAACATTGTGAAGACGGGTGTTTTGGATAAAATTGAACAAAATCCCGCACTTCTGTTGAACGCAAATTTAACTTTCGCTTTGACGAACGAAAAAATTGTCAGCGTAGGAAGTAAAATAAAGCAAAGATACTTTAGCGCCGGCGTAAGCTTGAATAAATATTTGAAGTATCTTTCGGATCTCTACGTGGTATACCCAGCGATAAAGTTGGCTCAATGGATGACAGACCAAGGGGCGAAGCTGGTTTTTCTTTACCAATTCTCTTATGAGGCTAAACACAGCGCGATCAAGGAGGGCCTTGGCCTGCAATACCCTGGAACCGGTCACTTCGAGGACATGTCTTTCATTTTCCGAATCAACTCGGTCCTCGGGGACCACCGATCGTTCCCGCCAACCAATCGAGATGACTCAATGAAAGCATGGATGCTCAAGTTTGTCTCAAATTTCGTGCGATGCAGGTAATTTTGAAATATATACATGATATTGAGTAAACGTTATTACGTTCCGGAGCCGTTCCCGAGGGAACTGCATTGTTTTCGGGATCAATTGTAGCCTATGTGTTATTCTGGGCTAAAATTCATCATCCGTTCTGTAGTATTTGTGCGAATGAGCAACAAATATGCTTACAAACTTCCATATTTATAATATGAATTGTTCTGTAAAATGTTGGCAAGAATAGAGAAAAGTGTCGGTTCATAGTACCACCAATCATGTGAGAAAGGTGTGAGCTTTATACATGAATGTATTATTTACGTCATACGGTAGGCAAACAGGCAAGCGGGCATGTAAGAGAAGTGAGAGCAATTTGTCAGGACCGTATCAAGTGCAACGACGTGATCCGTCTTCCCCTACGGGAATAGGGAAATGAGGAATGAATATGTTTCAACCCCATTCAAAAATCGTAAATATTTCTCTCAACAGCCACCCCTCCTGCGACGCGAGGTTCTTCGACTACGAGGCATGGCCGCCTGTGAACGACGACCCCCTTCTCTACGAGGATCTGAAGAGACCCAAGGGCTACTCGCTGGAGCAGCCGACGCCCGAACAGCAGGACATGTTGCAGTTCTTCGATGGCATTTTAGATGAGATCCAATAGACAATTGTGGATAATTCACCGTCTACCAGTGGCGGGTTTTCGAGAATTATTTATTAATTTATTTGTGTCACTGTCCCGCGGTGGTAGAATAATGAAATGATCGAATTGTAATATCTTCAATTTTTTATTTATTAAAAAGCTTATCTTTAATATACCAAACTAATCTGTCTCTACGAGTGGTTTTTTCTCGCTATTTATCCTATATTGCGAAAGTTTGTAAGGATGGATGGATGTTTGCTACTCCTTCGCGTAAAAACAAAACAACTGAACGGATTTTAATGAAATTTGGCAGCAATACAGCTTAAAGCCCAGAATAGCACATACACTACAATTTATCCCGAAAATAAATGCAGTTCCCGCAGGAATGGTCCGGAACGTTTAAACCGAATTTACGCGGACGAAGTCGCGGGCAAAGGCTAGTACGACGACTGTCGCATATAAATAAGATCGTCACAACGAGGTACCTATATTTAGAGCTATACGGTTACCGAAATAACCTCTTCATACAACCAGATTATACGAAACCTGGTATTACGGTACCTAGTGTTAATGCGTGAGTGCACCCTTATTACACCACACACGTACGCAACACAAAAGCTTGTCAAGTCGACAGAGCTGTGCAAAATGAAACAGTTTAAACGCCGTGTCCGGTTTATTTCATAACGACGATAAAATTGAATCATTTCGCACGCGAACGCATCGGTGGCCCTTTGTGCGTGGAAACCGAGGTAAAAAACGGTAATCTAGATGTCCCAGTTGACGATTGAAAACCTAGTAACCAACACCTATCTAATACTATACCTGAACTGGTAACAGTTCATCGCAAAAACGATGGAAAAGATTACGGTCGAAATTATTATGAAGGTGTTCGCAGGACTAGTAATGTGGTTGGCAATAGCTGGTGCCCAAAACGTGGTGGTGACAGTGCAAGGCAGGCTGCAGGGGGAGGCTCATGATGGGTATGTCTCCTACACCGGAATACCTTACGGCACTATAAATAGTACCGAGGACCAGTTTAAGGTGAGAAATAAATAGCCGTACTAATTCAATTACTACCTTTATAAAACAAAGTCGCTTCCCGCCGTCTGTCCCTATGTATCTATGTACGCCCAGATCTGATAAACTACGCAATGGATATTTTAATGCGGTTTTCAATAATAAAGGAAGAAGAGGAAGGTTTATTCTTGTATTATTGTATCTATTGCTACTTTTAACTTTTAGTGTATTTATTATAATTATTTAATTAATTCATAAATTTGATTGTGGTTGAATAAGCTTATGTGTAATCTTTACTTGTAAGTAATCTTCCTGCACCGCATACCTTTTGTCAACTGTTATCTCTCCTGGTAGACTGGTAGATAATGCTATTTTAGCTTTAAGTCCGCCAATGTACTGTTTGTGCATGAAGTATAAATAAATAAATAAATAAAAGGTTTATAAACAAGAAAAAAGGGTAGGTAGGGGTAGAGTAGGTGTACGCGAACGAAGCCGCGTTGGGTTCACTAGTTATGAATTCAATCAGGCTCATCGACATTTCTAAAGAAATGAAACTAACAATTGCATTTGATATATCATGAACCGGCCGGATTGTTCTTTATCATATGATAAACTGGCCGTGTGGTGTCCGGCAGAGTAGAATAGCACCAACCCCTTACACTCATGGGCGTCGTACAAGGCGACTAATGTTTTCGAGGCAAAAGATCAAGAGTCTCCGTAGTCTGGAAAATGGGCAGCAGCATTTTCCATTGTTATATTTAAACACTGCGATCTCCAACCCGCTTGCCAAGCGTGGAGATTATGGCAATAACCTCCCCTTTCGTGGGAGAGGCCCTAAGTCCTGCAGTGGACTGTTGTGATGGGCTGGTGACGGTTATTAAAAAAGTCGCGGTTGAAAGGATTTATTCAACGCAAACCAACTTACTTACTTTATCGAACGAATTGTGCTAATTGACAATTCAAATGCGAAAGTATGTAAAGATGGATGTTTTGGTGTATTACTTAATCTATTAATAAAATTCATTACTTTATCCACGAACATCTCGATCTGAAAAATCTTTTATCATGGCCATGGCGGACCCTGGGCCCTCGTGCGCGAGAGCATAACCGGACATTAACGCCGATATGATTATTTTACTTTAGTCACGAACATGTATAGGCATAGGTCGGTCCCAGCGGCTTTCACCCACTCGTAGTTCGGATCTCTGTAATCAACTTTACCACGGGATATTATTACGGCCTACGTCACTCGGGAATAACGTGACTTTCTATTAGTTTATTAAAATCGGTCCAGTAGTAAACAAAAATACAAATATTTTCTCTTTATAATATTAGTACAGACAGAGTAATCTTCGACGTAAAATAATAAAACGTAAATGCTTCGACGTATATTGGAGCATATCTTGTTGTGTTCCTTGTCTCAACAATACCCCGAATTTGATGCGCAACGTGCGTGCGCGAACGGAACCAATTCATACGTTATTTGTTCGCTACGCAGATGTTTCAAGTCACTGTATATGTATATGTTGGCAGTTTTTTACACTTATTGATCTCCGCCGTTTACAATTGTATAAACATTGTTGTTACGACGTATTTTGCTTGCGTTAGTTATTGTTAGACATAGGTACCTACTGGTGGGTGTTGGAGAGTGCGTGGGTCATGTGTGTCAGATGGGGTTTGGATCCTACTCGGATGGAGGTGTCTATTACACCTGTGGGTTTCTTGTCGTTTCTTTTTTCCACAGAATGTCATTTTCCTAACTGAAGCGGCATACTGACAGACAGACGACATTCTTTTCACTTATTTGTTCCGAGCTCAGGGGGCGACGCGGGTAGGCCGGCTGGTGCGTGCGGGTGTGAGCGCCGGCGGGCTGGCTGGGGCCGGGCGCGCGCCGCACATGATTCGCCTAGGCGGTTATGTGCGTGGCGCGTATCGGTACCCGGTGTCTCACCGGAGTAAGCCCTTGTACGCGCTGATCGGCCTGCATGCGTCGCCCCCTACCGGGATGAGCTCGCTTAACTTCCCTTTGTTTTCCGTTAGATTTTTGACTTTTGAAAAGAGATTAATTAACGTAATCCTAATTCAATAAATACATTTTCATTTTCATTTCATTTTCACCAGGTTTTGATTTTATACATTCGGAAGGTGTCGCGGATGGTATTCTACATTTTCAGTTAAAAGCAAAGGTACATCAGAAGGTGTCGGAGGCATTTAACTCGATCAAGGAGTTATTCAGTGACGACCTGAGTGGTTCAGTTAGTTAACATGCCGGTCTGCCACGCAGAGGTCCCGGGTTCGATACCCGGCAGAGCAGAAATTGAAATGATAAATTTATATTAAGGGACTGGGTGTTTTATTTATGATAATAAGTAAGTTATTAATAGTAAGTAGTTTACATAGTTGTCTCGCACTCATAACACAAGCTTTGCTTACTTTGGGGCTAGATTCCGCTGTGTAAATTTGTCCAAGTATATTTATTATTTATACTTGTTTTAGAGTGCCATATTGCTCAGATGTGGCTCATGTGGTTAAAAACTCATCATCATCATTTCAGCTATACTAATATTGGGAGATATGCGTTGTCTAAACATAATGTCTTTCGCACCGATCAACTATGTGTGAAGCGAAGGCCGATGCCTGAACAGGTGGACAGATTCACAGGTTCAAGGTGCTCAAATCCAACAGAAGACTCTAATGAACTGTCAATGATTATGATGACATGGCCCAAATGTGTTCCAGAGTGCGGGACTAGCGCCGTTCTGGCTCGGCATACGGGAGCCAGCGAGGGCGACCTGCTCCCCATCCTCGAGACCCGAAGACTGCCTGGTCCTTGACGTTCACGTCCCGGCCACGGGCGCGTCGCCGTGGCCAGTCCTCGCGTGGGTGAGGGGCACCAGCGGACAATACCACCCGAGGAAGTTGGTGCAACAGGGGATCATCGTTGTCGTTGTTCATCATAGGTATGATTAGGATTTTTTGAAAATGAAACGATTTTTTTTTCATTTTCAGAAGGGTTTGGAAATACCTCTTTTCATTTGTCGTCAGTTTTGCCAATTTAACCACATGTAATTAATGATTGAGGTAGTTATCAAAATGAAATATTATTTGCATAATAAAGTTTAATGTTGTCTGATTACTCCTACAAAGTTTCAATATCGGATTTGCCATTAAAAATACGAAAATTACAGATTCTGTAATTTTCGCCATACCAAACGGCAATTCATATGTAAAGACCTATTATATTACATACAAAACGTCACGCCTTTTTTCAATAGGGAAAGGGGAGGGGGTCCACTTGCTATGGTTAGGGCCATTTATTATTAAGAATAAAAAAAACTTTCGAGTGCTGAAGTTGGATTAGCTTGAAAGGGCCCTTCCAGTTATCGGGGTCGCAAGCACGCTGCCAGGTGTCTGGTAACTGTGGCTAGATTGGGGAAGCCCTATGTAAACATTCTCAATAAACCCATTCACAGATTGGGACCGTCTGGCTTCCTATGCCTTCAAGAGGAGAGTATACCCGGCAACGCCGCGGTGAAGGACGTGGTGGCCGCACTGCGCTGGGTGCGGGACAACATCGTTGCGTTCAGAGGCAACCCGTCTAAGGTTAGAATAAGAATAAGAACATTTATTGCCCCACAAGACACCACGACACGACTCAAGTAAACAAAGGTAAAAATAATAAAAAAGCATTTTTTTATTTTTATTTTACGCTTGCGCACATATGTTTCTGTTTTTAAATAAGCACATTATCTACCTCTTGATATGCTGTTGTACAGCTTGAACTCTCTAGCACACCCAGGAAATTTATTTAAGTTAATTTGCTTTTTTATCATGTCTGGTTTATTTACAAGGCTCAAATAAGTTGTATTTCTTTTGTTATTATTTGATATTCGGCACTATAGGTCGATAAATTGTAACCAAATTTTATTGTAACTACCTCTGTAAAATGACTGTTTGTGCCAAAATAAATGAAAAAAAAAAAAGCTTTTTCTTATGTAGGTAAGTAATACCATCTGCAGTCACATCTACACAAGTAAACGCCGTCTACATTGACTCCCATGGTACTGTCAATGTCGCGGCGGCCAGTGCAAAAGGATCCCACTCAGCTTGTGCTGTGAACCGCGAGGCGTCTTACAGGGCTGGTTTTCTGTGGGCCTCAGATAAGTGCTTCTCTTTTGTAATTTTTTATTATAAAACGGGCAGGAAAACTATGAAGTGGGGCACCTGATTGTGAGTGATCACGGCCGCCCATTGACACCCGCAACACTCGGGGTGTCATGAATTGCGGGCTGGTTTATTTATACTCGTATAATTTATAACGTTTTAAACGTCACGTGGGCATCCCACAGAGGTGGAAAAGACTATAGAGTGCCAGCTGTTTGTTTATTCCACATTTAGAACGGTTGGATTCCTTATACGGATTCCTTATTTGTCTTATACAAGGAATTCCATGCGACGTTTTTGAAAAAGTTCACCCTGCTTCAAAAAAGGCCTAGATTAGGTATATTGCTGGGGGAACAATTCCGCAAGCAAACTGTTCCACTCCTTATCGCGGACAGCTAGCTAGACCTGCAAATCGAAGAACTAAATCGACCGATTCGCTCCAAAGAATTAGCTTCAAAATATTTTTTTCACGTTTAAAAACAGACCTATTTCATAACATAATTATTTAATTTCCAAGGTGGTGGTCGGGGGCCAGGGGTTCGGAGCCGCCATGGCCGAGGCGATGACCCTGCCAGCTGCCGCCCGGGGGCTCTACCACGGCATCATCATGCAGAGCGGGACCATCCTGGCCCCTTGGGCGTTCAACTACGACGCTAAACATCGCGCTCAACATTTGGCCAGATCCCTGAGGAGCGACGACGACGAAGAGGATGATGACGCTATACTACTCAATACAGAGTCGACAGATTTGTTCCAAAAGGCGGACTCGATAAATTTCCCATATTTCCCTTTCGGAATGTGCGTCGAGGTGCATCAGAGAAAAGGAGAGAGATTGCTGACAGAAGCGCCAATTACCTCACTGAATGCGAAGAAAGTACATTCTGTGCCAATGCTGATTGGCCACAACAGCAATGAAGGATACATATTTGCCTATACGCTGAAACAGGCAAACGTACTGAGGAGATTGGCTAGAGACATTTCCTTCTTGTTGCCAACGGAGCTGAAGTTCCTCAACCAGAGAGAAGTAGGACAAGTCGCCGATCAAGTGAAGGACATGTATTTTAAGAGGAACGTTACGATGGCGTCTGTGATATCTTATCATAGGTGGGTAGAGCGTTCGTGGCCAATTTATTTTAAAACGTTTAAGATAGAAAAGGTGAGGTGGGGTTAGGAGTCTGAAGGTCCAACGGCGACCACGACAGATAAAATTGCATTAAGTACGCCATGCGCCAAACACGCATCGGCTTACCGCGCGAATGCATTACATCACTGTTTAATTGAGCAATGTTTACGTTTTCGATATGATTTAACTGCAATGTAACGCAATTACACACGCACAATGTTTATTTATATCGTGTACACTATATTGAACATGTTGATTTAGGTCAGATTAGAATCTAATCAGAGCAATATTATATGAAAGTAACTCTGGCTGCCTGTTACGTTTTCAAGCCTAAACCGCTGAACTGATTTGGATAAAAATTGGCAAGGATAGATCGAACCTGGGGACGAAGTTGCGGGAAAATTTAAAACTTAATTTTGTAACTGTGCTATATGGTTACTTATATTATGAATTTCGAATATTAAGCACGGTCCTAAAATTGTTACGATAGGAAATGAACGGGTTTATTTTACAAAATTGTCAAATTATGTTAATTTAATTTTTTTTTAATTATCAAATGAATATTTAATCTGCTCACAACTTTTCCAAAAATATATGGATGAACAACGATAACGACGTCTAAAGTACGGATGTTTGACAAAACAAAATAACGAAAACCACAAGAAAAACCACTCTCAACACCCTTTCGCCACTGTTAATCTCCTATTTTTTTTATTGGCTAGGGAGGCACACGGACTGCAGTCCACCTGATGGAAAGCGATACCCCCTTGATTACCTTAGATGGTAATCTAAGGGGAGGATGCCTTTTGAAAATCCCTATGTTATAGTGCAAAGAAAAGGCTTCGATGGGATTTATAGTTGCCGAAACAAAACGCGTCTACACCTATCTCCGCAGGCCGGCCACACATTCGCGATTCACCGTGTATTGCGTGTGTCCATGGACGGCGGTGACCAAGCACCATAAGGTGATCCTCTTGCAAATTTTCCCGCTATGGGGTAAAAGACCTTTTGGATCAGTTAGATACCTTAGGATCTTTGGAACTCCTCCATCCATGTTCTAGATATCAGATTGCATTCAGAGAGTTCCCAAAGGGGGTATAGCCTGCCTGATGGTAAACAGTCACCGTCTATAGACTCTCGCAATACCAAGGGATCGATTGTAAGAAAATTGCGCATCTACCCATTTTTCTTTACAAAGAAACGTATAAAAAAATCAACCATCTCGCAACCCCCACAGCGACGCCTACTTCGCGAGCTACGTCCACCGAAGCGCGAGCTTGCACGCCGCCGCCGGTTCCCCAGTCTACCTCTACCAGTTCTCCCACGTTAGTTCGTCCGCCGGAGTCACCGAGCCCGGTGTCAAGAAGACTGGTGCAGCGCACTCGGACGAGCTGGTGTACCTCTTCGGGGAGAACGACGCGTATCTGGACGAGGAGGACCGGGAAGTGCAAAGCCGGCTGCTGCGGCTGTGGAGCGACTTCGTTAAGCATCTGTGAGTGTGACAAAGGCAGTTCCTCGTAGATTGTGGGCCTAAAATTGGTTGCGTACGTACAGTATGCTCCGTGGTTCGTTCCGAGAGCATCTTAGGTAGTTATCACACAGACAAATCTTAGTCCTCACACTGACAACGCACCTTTTTTGGAGATGAGGGGCAATCTTTGAAAGATAGTTCACCCGGGGAGTGATGTGGACGTGTGGAATTACCCGAAAATGGACCCAATCCACTTTTTATCGGAACTCACAGCTTGCGCTGTAGTGAAAAAAACACAAGACCATTGTTACCGAAATTTGAACCCAGGCTGGTTATCGGTTTCCGAGGCAGAGCCTTATACTAGGCTACCGAGCGCTTGCTGACAAGACACATGCGGTTCTGAATTTTTGTTACATTGATACCGAAATGCATGAATTGATTACTAGCGCGAGTCATACACTTGTTTGCCGCTTCTTTACATAGTATGAAAGTACGTTAAGATAAGAGAGGTAGGGCATAGCGCCCGACTGGGGAAGTACCTCCACCTTACAGAATACCGCAGCTAAACAATATTCTTTTAAATAGTATTGTGTTTCTGCCGGTGAGTAAGGTCTCCAGTGCTCCATGGGGTGGGGATTTGGGGAACCGTGGCTTTGGCAGCAGAGTGGCATTTGCCTTTTTGCTGCCAGAGTAACGTGTTATAGAGGTGGGCAACGCATTGGCGATAGTCTCGGTGTTGCTAATATCTATAGGCAGTGGTGATCACTGTCCATCAGGTGGCCCGCTTGCCTGTTTGCCTATCGTATGACATAAAAAAAAAATACGTACGCTTAGATATTTTAAACTACGCAACGGATTTTAATGCGGTCTTCAACAATAGGTAATGTGACTCGAGAGGAAGGTTTCTAAGCAAGAAAAGAAAGGGTAGGTAGGGTACACGGTTACAGTAGGTGTACGCGAACAAAGTCGCGCTGTTAAAGTATAAGAACAAAATAGGAGGCTGCGCTGAAGTATGGCTCGGGTTTTTACAGTCGATTGCCCACTCGTCCCGATGGACGATGGACCATCTACCGCGCCTACACACATTCTTTTTACCACTAAGGTGGCAAACAAGCTTACGGGCCGCCTGATGGTAAGCAGTCACCGCAACGTTTGCAATACAAGGGGCATTATTACCCATCATCAACTTTTTTTTTTTACAATAGGCTTTCATTTGACCTCAACTCACCTGATGGAAAGCGACGATGAGGTCGAAGATGTAGCACGCGTGCCTAGAATATACCTATTCACTCTTGATTTGAACTCTATACAACATAATTATAGCTATTGTTTATCGAATTCCCTAATCAATGGCGTCATTGCATAATAATCTAACGATCATACCAAATTACACGATGACATTAAACAAAATAGACAATAGGTACACAAGTTGCCCTAATTGGGGTCAAGTAGTACAAATGTCGACCGGTTTCCCGCTAACAATATGAACGTGCCGAGTCCCCGAGATAAGATAGTCGCCGATTATTGATCTGACGATGTGTGGGTTACTATGCTGGGGTCGTGGGCGTGTGGCATTTGAAACTTTTGCTTGGGAACTAGGCTGTAGGCAGGTGTTTGATGGCAGCTGAGGGGGATAACGTTCGTTTTGATGTGCGCTTTGAATGCAATGACGTGGTTATGCTCTAATGTAACATCTCGTTTTGGCGTCAATATCCTAGTCGTGCTTACGTGCCCGAGGGCCCGGAGCCTGGAGCCCGCCTTGACCATAATCCAAGCGAGAGCTCTATTGCAGATGGATAAAACACATTAAATTTACTATTGTTCTATTATGTACTTATTAATAGTGTAGGTATTGTGACGTCAGCCCGCTAAGGGTGAGTGCATATGGAACAACTGGATTTGTGGGCATTAGCGTCTCTTGGGCTATTTTAAAAGGGGGGCCTGGCCCTGTGGTTTCCTTGGTTTGTATGAAGTTTTTTATGAACATATGTACATACGGTACATCCTGGGGTGGGCACGCCCCCCCCTTCCTACACCTATGTTTGTGGGTGTCATGAAGTGCGTAAAAGAGCCACCGGCTATTTATATTGTATTGTAGAAATTGACAAATGAATATTAAGTCTATGTCTATGTCAAAGACGTGAATGATTCCAGAAATCCTACTGAAAAATCTCCACCGACGTAATACCCCACACAGTATTTTTTTCTAGAAAGCCTAATGTGGATTTCTGAAAAAAATGTAAAATAATCCCTACCAAATAGAGTTATATCAAGTTTAATTAAGTATATAGCATCGAAGATTGTTGTTCGATTGCCTATCGATCTGTATACCATTGAGGGATGAAACGGAAACTGGTAGAATATAAAAAGCTTTAGCAGCATTGTAAGTAAATATATAGTCCATGGTAAACATAACTTTTAAAAGATAGTTTAAACTAACATCGTGTTGTTCTCCAGAAACCCAACCCCTGGAAACCAGCCCCGTTGGGAGACTGCCTCGGAGCACGACCCTCGACTGCTGGACATCGGCACCAGCAGTGAAATGAAGCCAGCTCCGCGAGCGCGCAACATACGTTTTTGGCAAGATATTTACGATAGATTCTACTACGGTAGACATGTCTAGACATGTCTGGACGTTTAGGGGTTTTAGGTGTATTCACAAGTGTATTTCTTTTCAAATTCAAGTGTATTCAAATTTACAATTGATAGTAAAATGATCAAATAAACATTTTAACTGTCATGATGACGAAGTTATCTCTAATTAAGGAGTTTCTTCAAGATAAGGTCAGCTTAAAATACTACCTGTATATTGAGATTAAGATGGGGTACTACGTATCTATATGAAATATAAAAACTTTTCTAGATATACTCGTAGTAAGCAGCCTTTTACATCTGGTGAAGCATTAAGTAAACACCAGCAGTACATAATAAACTGCATACCTATATATGTTCACAAATTAATTATGAATGATTATAAAAATCGATACAATATCGATATTCATACCGCCTGTTTGTAATTTCGACATATATAATTCTTTTATAAATGTTTTGATGTCGTAAAATGTGAAAGCATTGTGTTATTGTAAGAAATATCAATTAAGAGTTAATAAATAATAGTAACTTACCCAAACGTTCTTTTGTTATTTACGACGTCGAATGCTTACTGGAGACTAAAATAATGAAGCATACCTGTAACAAAAACACAAGTAAAAATATATTATAATGATGACGGTTCACTTTTTATGATTATCACTTTACCTTTACGTTACATAATTTTAAAATGATAATTACATGATAATAGAAATAACAAACATTCAAATAATCATTGTAAGATTTTTTTTTTTATTAGCGATCTCATCTGGTGGTATGTGACGATGCGGCCGATAATGGAGCATGCCTGTCTAGGAACAGCCTATTCACTCTAGCCTTGAAGGCGTCTAGATTATAATGATGATCAGGGAGAACACACTCGCAGGCAACGCATTCCATTCCATAGCCGTACGCATTATAAAGGTTGAACTAAAGCGGCTGGGCTCATCATTGAGTATGATATCGGTCTACTAAATACACATGTTTTAATTAATAACTAAAATTACTAACAATATAAAAAAAAAATTCATGATTGGTGCCAAAGAGAATCAATTCTTTGGCGCCAATCTTGCAAACAACTCTCGCGCACAAGCCGTTGCCGCAACGGCCCATTCGCGAGATTTGAACGCACCCTAATACATCTAATAGAAAGGGCGGCGATCACTATCCATCACGTGGGTAACCCGCCTGCTCATTTGCCTCGCTATTACATATAAAAATAAAAATATACACTCCTTCCCACTTACGGATAGCGTTCAATATCGTACCATTAATTGTCAAGTCACGTTTGTATTGGTTTATTACGTACACATTGTGCAATAAAGATAAATGGGTGGCACTACATACTGTGAGTATCGACTGAATATACAAAAACTGGAGTACGCGTGTTTCCATAACCACTTTTGTGGGTGCGTTTACATCGCACGACACCGCGACACGACGAATCTTCGGCCCAACAAATGTCGGTACGACTCTAGATTGCAATGAGGAGTTTTCCAGTAGGTATTGATAGTTTGTTTCAAAAAGCATCAATAGATGGCGCTCCTACAATTTTGGTAATCTTTTTTAAATCTGTATGATGGTGGCAGTGATTTCATGCAGCCAACTAATACTTAACTTAAAAATAGAATGTTTATTAATATAAACATAACTGTTAAAGGTTGAACGAAATCTAAAAATAAATATTTATAGAAGTTGGCACTATGTTCCATTATTATTACAACCTCTAAAATGGTTAGAAACTATTAACAAATACAATATTATTCAATACAACGTACCCAGTGTTTATATCCTGTTTGCTAAGAACCTATTTCAAGCGATTATCAATTACCAAAATTGTCAGGGCGCCATCTAGTGAGTGGCTAGGAATGCTTTAGATACCTATTGGAAATATGCTCATTGATCGGCCGCGACCTTTTTACAACCTTTTATTAAATTTCACAAGTCCTCGTGTCTGTTCGTAAAAAAGTTGTAAACTTGTAAGTTAAATTTGACCCATTTCCTGGTATCCGATTAAGCTGAAGTTTTGCTCACTCATGTAAGTTCGGTGAATTTTTATGATACCATCGAGATGATTTGATGATGGAGACGGAAGGTCATAGGAACTCTTTAAACTACGCATGGGAAACCCATCGAGTTTGGGCTCGTTTGATTAGTCTTGACAAATACTATGAATGATCATAGAGAAGGCGCGATAAAAACTTGCTATGAAAAAATATTCTTCATTTCGACTTATGGTTGATAGGTATCTGTCTGCCATCACATAAAATATAAATAAATAATGTATCATCATCACAGCCCATAACAGTCCACTGCAGGACTTAGGGCCTCTCCCACAAAAAGGGAGGTTATTGCCATAATCTCCACGCTTGGCAGGCGGGTTGGAGATCGCAGTAATATAATATAACAATGGAAAATGCTGCTGCCCATTTTCCAGTCTACGGAGGCGCTCAGATCTTTTGCCTCGAAAACATTAGTCGCCTTGTACGACACCCACGAGCGTAAGGGGTTGGTGCTATTCTACTCTGCCGGACACCACACGGTATAATAATGTGTACCATATATATAAATAAATATAAGGAAAATGATCTTCCATATTTGCGTAGATCTTAGGATGAAAGCAAATGACCGGACGATTGAAATGAAATCTAGTTGAATTGGAATCAAGGTTGCCACGGATGTAATCATTACGTACTCGATCGAGCCGCGTAGCTCCACACATCCACCGCAGCATTTTCATTTCGTTGGCGTGGAGTTCGCGAACGTGTCTGGTCAGCGCTGGCCATGTTAACAAATGTATTCAATTCTATTCTATTGTACTCGTAAACGTCAGATATCGTGACGTTGCAAGACGTTTGCGGTGTATGAGACAATGAATTTTTGAAGTACAGATAGGTCAGGAGCAGCCAGATTGAACGCAGGCCTGACATTGGTCTACTTTCGGCGGTAGGGCTGCCAATTTCCTTTTTTTAGTACCATATATAAGAGTTTTATCTAGATTTTCTATAGAATATAATAATAAAACAAATTCATAATTCATAATGTCTTTATTTGTAAACACAGGTATATAACATTGTTGAAAATATATTAAAACCCTTCCGCTGCGTCTGTCTTAACATCAGATGCGATGATGGTCATTACCTACCTATTTACCGTTGTAGATACGTGGGTAACAAACACACGTAAAAAATTTTACGATTGAAAAGTATATTTAATGTCCTACTCAATATACCTAAAGATATTTAGACTTTTTGGTTTTGTTTTTTTAATACTGAAGACTCCGCAAGCGAAACAATTAATTTCTTTGGAAAATTTTGCAGCCAATAACAGAAGCTTTTCTCGGACTTCCAAACCCGGAGGTTGAAAATGACGGAATGGTCCAGTACCCCCGCAATGGTCCCCTGGTGTTGCTGATATCCATAGGCGGCGGTGACCACTTTATTAGTGGCCCGCTTGCCTGTTTGTCTGCTGTGTAAAATAAAAAAAAATAAAAAAATAAAGTATTCTTATGCGAGTATAGGCATAAGATAATTATCTACTTGGACTTCACTCTTTTAATTTATTTACATTGCATATTGTAACCTTGCAATAAATTAAGATTTATAACTCAATGATAAATGATTCTGAATATATGTGTCATCATCATCATCATCTTGGCGTTAATGTCCCGGTTGTGCTCTCGCGCACGAGGGCCCGGGGTCCGCCTTCACCATGATCCAGGATTTGGCAGGTCAGGTAATTCTGAATCTATGTGTAGTGGAATTATAATATACTGGAAGTATATTATATTGTGTATATTGAAAGCTCCTCACACCTACCTGCACGAGTTTCCTCACGAGTTTCCCTCAAATCGGCCCCGCATCCGTTCCGCTTAGGTTGCTGGTGCCTTGGGTCTAAATAGGCACATTGACCGTTTCATATTATGAATTATATTAGAGTACCCAAAACATGTGATCGGGTGGCCAAAACTCGAACAAAGTGTCGCCATTTTAAATTGTCATGTCAATGCCAAGAGTGACCGCTCAGGTTTTAGACGACCTGAGTGGTTCAGTGGTCTGCCACGCAAGAGGTCCCGGGTTCGATTCCCGGCCGGGCAGAAATTGAAATGATGAATTTTAATTTCTATTACGGGTTTGGGTGTTCTATGTATAATAGTAATAAAAGTATGTATTTAAAAGTATATAAGTAGTATATCAGTTATCTAACACCCATAACACAAGCTTTGCTTAGTTTGGGGCTAGATAGCCCTGTGCGAATTTGTCCACGATTATTTATTTATTTATTTAGCGACGCTGCAAATAAGTTTGTGACAAATTAATGAATGAATGAATGAATAACGCTTTATTGCACAATCAAAAGTATACAATGGGTAACTTAAATTAATATTAATCATTTAGAAGCGTAACTTCGCTCAAACCCATTTTTATAAAAGTAACAATATGGAGCGACTCAAGCTCCTTAAATAAAGATAAAAAAAAGATATGAAGCACTAATGTGCCCTTTACAGAACCGCTGAACGACGGTGGCCGCTTTCCATCATATGGGCCATCTGACCGTGTATCTCCGCAGGTAATAAAAGAAAACTATCAACCCTGAGTCCGTATTTTTGCAGTCAGCAGCGCCCCGCTGGTGCGCCGGCACTCGAGCGGTATCGGTTGGAGTGCGCTATCTCCTGGATTGCTGGTTTCGGAGATACCGCCTGACAACGGACTGGCGCGCCCGAAACTGTATCGCCCTGTACTGTAACTGTAGCGCCTGAATACGGGTTGATGAGCTTCGAAAGCTCGGCAGTCACCTGCGACCCTAAACTCCTGAAGCTTGAGCTTGCTCAAGTGGCTTATATACAAAAGCATAACTAGGCCTGTGATGCTTTAAGGCTGTGAAACCTGACCGGAGCTGACGAACCACCGACATGAAAATGCTATGCGCCGCATGATGAGTGTAGGTACGCGGCTTGACCGAGGTAACTTGCCTGCGTTAGTTTGGTCATGTGTTGCGCTAACCCTAGGGATACGTGGAAAATTGGTGCCTAAACCTGCCGGTATCAGGCTTTAAAGAGTCATGGCGCGTTTGGTGTCTATTGAACCAGATAAGAACAGGCGTCGGAAACTGTGCTTATCTGAGGCTACAGTGAGGCTACCCTGAGCAATCAATAAAATATATGATATTTGAATGTCCGGATACCAAGCACAGCGGGCAAGCGGAAGATTTTCAGTCCCTTTCGGCCGAGGCTATCGCCTACTTGACGAAAGTAAATAAAAAAAATAAAAAATAAAGTATGAACTCAAGAGCCATACGATAAATAAATAAATCAAGAAAGAGGTCCCGAGAGCGTCCAAAGAAGCGATGGATTGATGTCGCTGAGTCGCCTGCAATGGCTTGAGACGACAGGATGTCAAAGACCCGGCGAAGTGGAGACGTGGCATCAATATTAACGGCGAGTACTCACCTCAAATTTGCTGATGATATCGTAGTCATGGCTGAAACCCTAGAAGACTTGAGCAAAATGCTCGATGACCATAAAATAAAATGAAGCATAAAGCTCTAAACATGGACAAGCCGAAAATTATGTCAAATGTCCATGTTGTGCCTCTTCCAGTGACAGTTGGCGGCACTCCACTTAAAGTTGTTGACGACTATACATACATAGGATGAATAGTCCAGCTAGGTAGGTCCGATTTCGAGAACGAGGTCAATCGACGAATCCAACTCAATCGGGCAGCGTTCGGGAAGCTACGCTATATATTTTTATATACGCTATATATGTATTTTTTTGGTCCCGATTACCACAGTGTCTCAAGACGAAAGTCTTTGACCAATGTGTGTTGCCAGTTATAACCTACGGAACGGAAACGTGGCCGCTCACTATGGGCCTTATAAGAAAGCTCACTGGTACTCAAAGGGCAATGGAAAAGTTTATGCTCCGAGTCTCGTTGCGCGATCGAATCAGAAATGAGAAGATCCGCAAGCGAACCAAGATCACCGACATAACCCTAAGGATTGCCAGGCTAAAGTGGCAGTGGGCAGGGCACATAGCTCGTAAAACAGATGGCCGATAAGGCAGTAAACTTCTCGAGTGGCGACCACGTATCGGAAGACGCAGCGTGGGCCTCTAGGCCTCCCACAAGGTAGACCAACGACCTGGTAAAAATCGCAGGTACCAGCTGGATGCAGAAGGCACAGGACCGGCCTTTGTGGAGATCTCTGAGGGAGGCCTATGCCAAGCAGTGTGCGCCTTTCGGCTGATATGATGATGCTGATTGACCGCTATGATTATGACTTAATGCAAATATCAACGTCAATTTCCCAAATTGTCAGTTGGTTGTTACAGCGCAAAAGAGCGCGAGCTTAAAAAAAAGAGGTTGCACTTACACTAAAAACGTAATCGATACAAGAATTTGCATACTGTAAAAAATGGAACACCTCCTACTGTCGCGTCCGCTCAGGACGCTGGCTAATAGGACAATGTCGATTCTGCACACTATTAAAAACAATAAAAAAGAAACATAAAAATTGAAGGCCCAGCATTGAATGGTAGGAAGGAAGCGTGGTAGACGGATTACATAATAGACGTCGGAGATCTAGACAAAGGTGAAGAATAAGAATTCAGAAAAAGAAAAATTGATGTAAAAATAGGAGCACTCAAGTCGACAATCATGCGTCTTCGACAGGTATTTAGTGCGGCATCGTCACCAGATGAAATGGCGGGCAAATGCCCGGCTACAACGGCAATTAAGTAAAAAACAAAGTCAACGTCGTCAGTGCGAATGGTCTGTGTCGGGAAACGCTTTTGTGCGCGACCATCCCTGTTGGGATCGATGGCTTATCAGCTCGAATTGTTGAGAGGCAGTGCCGGCGCGGGGACCTCGGGGCGAGACGTGCGAGCTGGGTGAGCAACCAACCAATACTTTACTATTGACTACAAAATATTATTGACTACTTCCTGTCGCTTACTACCACCTTGTGAAACGACCTTCTTGTAATGATATTTTCGAAGGGATACGAGTTACGACATTGGGTCAATCGACGGACTTTGTAATAAAATAAAACAAGGCATTTACGACCCGGGTGCTGCGTGTTTTAAGAAGAGTAGTGATATTCGGATCGGCTAATAAGCTCATAAGCCCTGCCTTTTTAAATAATAATGAAATCCTGCCAGACGGTGCTCAACAACGATAACGATGGTTGTGGTTCTTCAAGGGAGATGCATGTCCAGATGTTTTTCGAGAGAACATATCAGCCTACGTCACTACCAAGTGACGAAGATGACGGTTGAGCAATATCTCTTACGATGTTAAAATTATTAATCTTAAGGTTTCACTGTTCACGCAGATAGATCAATTGGAGAATTGTCTATTTTCAGATGTTACGGTTACAAGTATAGAAGAGCAGGATGCGGTGGAAAGCGACTTTGTGGGTTACAGTAGCGGCGGCGGCGGTCGCTGGTGCGCTCCATCTAACTATAGAGAATAACATTGACCGGAACATCATGGTCTCTACTGTAGAGACGGACGCTCCGCCAGTCGTGGATGTGACTCCCAATGATATTGCACATAGAGAAGGTGGCGATACTAATGAAACTTCTAGCGACAGCGAAGGCGACCCAAGTGCGCAAAAATCCTCTGACGCTTCTGAAGCTGGTGATACTAATGACAGTACTAATTCCGAAGGTAATATAAGCGACGATGTTGAGGCTCTTCCACAGCCTACTGGTACTCCAGAAACCAGTGAAAATGAAAGTAATACTTCCGAAGAAGGTAATATAAGCGACGATGATGAGACTCTTTCACCGCCTATTCCAGAATCCGGTGAAAATTCTAAAAGTAGCGAAAGTTCGGTCCAAAATTCTTTTGTCGAATCATTAGAGAACGAATTGGAAGATGGCGATATCATTAGTACTGAACACGGCGAGGTGCAAGGCTTCTACATTCACCCTCCATTACGCATTCAAAGTTTCTTAGACATACCATACGGATCAATTACAGGACTTTTTTCGGTAAGTTTACTTTTCAATTAAAAACCATGTTAGGTTTGCTAAAATTTTTTGAGGTATGAATACTTTTTTCTAGCTTCGTACAATACAATGCAATACAAAATTATTTATTGCACACCAGAGAACACAAGTACAGATACAAAAAATATGGTAGATAGTACAAAGGGCGGTCTTATCACTAATGTGATCTCTTCCAGACAACCTTGGTATGGAGAAAAGCACAGGATTAAAACAAAAGACAGGTAGTGCACACAAAAGCATCACTTATAACAAAAAATATAAAAAATACATACATCTCCACAACAAAGTACACACAAATCCATAAGTAAAGGATAAAAACTAGACAAAAGCCCAGAACCACAGCACTCACAATTACCCCACTACAGACATTAGATAATGCTGCTTTACTTTATTTTAAAATGTGTGCAGTGATTCCGCACATCTAATGTCGCGGGGCAAGGCGTTATCTTCGTAGCGAATTTGTTTGTATTTTCATCAAGTACATTTGTGAAAAATTCATGTTGTGTGAAATTATTGCTTGCAACATTTCGAGCTTGCAAACTTTAACTCATCATCATCATACTTTTATTTACGAGTTCCAAAAATTGAATTTTACGAGGAGATTTAAGTAATCGTTATCTTTCAGCCACCCGAGGAGCCTGAAGTAAGGGACGACGTCCTACGAGTCACCGAGCACGCCAAGCGATGCCCACAGCTCCAAGACGGCGCCCTCGTGGGTGACGTGGATTGTTTGACTCTCAGTGTGTTCGTGCCGGAAAATGCCAAGAACGCTAAAGTACTATTTCACATTCACGATGGCAACTTTGTCTCCGGTAGCGGTGACCCCACAATCTACGGGCCAGAATATTTGGCGGCTGAAGGAGTAATCTTAGTCTTACCTAACTATAGACTCGGTGTCCTTGGGTTTTTGTGCCTACATAATGACGTAGCTCCTGGAAACGCAGCACTGAAAGACTTGACGCTAGCATTAAAATGGACCAAGGAGAATATTGAAAATTTCGGCGGCGATCCGGACGACATAACCGTCAGTGGAGATGGCACAGCGGGAGCTTTGGTCGGTTATCTCGCGTTATCTTCAAAATCGAGGGGCTACATAAGTCGAATTATCATCGAGAGCGGTTCGACATTAGCTCATTGGGCTATCGACCGGAACTCCGTTGCGACAGCCGAGGCTACGGCGGGAAAAATAGCCACAGCAACCTCTGATCCACTGGAGTCTTATAGAACGGTAAATGTTCAAACTGTAGTATTAGCCGCTGCTGACATACACTTTAAACCCTGTGTAGAGTCAAAGAGCACGGAATCTTTTTTAGACGAGACGCCGTGGAGTATACTGCAAAATACCAAGACGAAAATCGAGATCGATATAATGATAGGTTCAGCCGAGTACGCGGGCATGCATGAGGCAGTGAGCCATTCGACAGAAAGTCTCTCGCAACTGAATGAGAATTTTCACAATTTTTTGCCGGACGATCTTAAATTCAAGGACACCAGGGAGAGAAACGACGTGGCAGACGATGTGAAGAAGCAGTACTTCGGAGACTTAGATGTGACCGGACAGACCGTGGATAGACTGGCGCGGTGCTATACGGACGCGTCGTTTCTCGGGCCGCTGGTCCGTACAGCGAGAGCGTTCGTTGACAGGGGAGCGAAGGTGTACCTGTACGAGTTCTCGTTCGTTGGGGACTTCAACAGGGAGTCGCACGCATTAGGGGACGCTGTGGAAGGTGCGGCGCGCGGAGATCTCGTCGGCTACGTCTTCACGCAAGACGGGCAGACGCCGGATGACGGCTCGCCAGAGGACCGAGTCGTGAACGAAGTGGTCAACGCGTGGGTCACCTTCATGCAAACTGGGTAAGCACAGCTATGAAGTAATATTTGAAACGACTCTATTGAAGAACATGCAGTCTGTCCTAGGCGCGGATCCAGGATTTAATTGAGGGGGGGGGGGGGGGAGGGAGGGGGGCAAAAATCATCAAAATTATAGGTATCTTCTAATTAAATTGAATGAAGAAAATTGAATTAGCAATCGGAGCACGCACGAAACTTTTAACATTATGGTTATTAAAAGCTGGGGTGATTGCTAAAATGAATATTTGAGCGAGCGTATTGAGCTCGGAATTTATAGTTTTGACATTTCTGTTCTAATCCGTTGGAGTGATTGATAAAATCAATAAAAAAATGGAGCGAGCGCAGCGAGCTTCGAATTTTTGGCCTTTTGACTCATAAAACCGGGCGCGCGTGTTAGTCAGAGTCGGGGCTGAGTGCTATTGCCCCCCCCCCCTCCCTTTCTCCTGGATCCGCACCTGGTCAGTCCACTAGGTGGAAAGTAATGTCTAAAAGTAACAATTACCATTGTCCAATCCGTGAAGGTGTTTAAGGCATTTGAATGTATATGTGTAATTAATAATTTTTAAAATTTTATTTGTGTGATATGGTACTTACAAAGGTTTTCAATAATGAACGGATTTCTCCATCCTTCCGCATGCTGAGGCGTACAAATATTTAAAGGTTAAACGTTAACCTTCTAATTTTCATGAGTTACATAAGATAGCCCAAAGTTGCGTCGTTGTTACGTGGGGTGGAGTTTATCATTCGGGTAACACTAACACTAACTCAAGGAAATTCAAGAGACCTTTCAGCCTCTGGAAGACGTCCAAGAGTGTGGGTGGTTGGTTGTCCTAGTATGTCTGTTGGTAGTATCTAACTTTGACCGACATATATCAAGAGTAGTTTTTTTATTTACCAAAAGTGATGACACCGCACGACACTATTGTTGTTTGATATTTAAAAAATTGTATTGGGTTTTGTGGAAATGGTAATAATTTGAGTAAATTTTCATGATTATTTTAAATTACACATATTTGTCAGTTTATATGTTATCCATATGCCTATTACGGACCTGACAAGGGTGTCTGTTACATCCAGTCTTATGAAGCTTTCGTGTAGGAACGTAATCTGACCAGATATTTTTATACCACTATGGTGGCAAACAAACCTGCCAGATGGTAAGCAGTCACCGTAACCTATTGACGTTTGCAATACCAGGGAAGTCACCCACGATTTGCTGTACCCCTTAAATATCTTTTCAATCCTTTCTTGAAGAACTAACTCTATGTTGTACTCTCTAGGGAGGTAATTCCACAAACTTAGTGTGCGTGGGAGAAAGGTCCTTAAGAACCGCACAGCTCGCGACTGATTTGGCTCTTAGGAGTGAGGATGAACTCCCTGTCGGTGGCGAGCGTGCGATGATAGAATGTAGCATGTCAAACAGTTCCTCAGAACAAACACCGTTGTGCAAGCGATAGAATATACAAAAAGAGGCGATCCCTTCGCTGACTCAGCGGCTCAATACCACTTGTGAGCATGGTATTATCGACAATTCTCACAGCGCGCTTTTGGATCGAGTCACAATTGCTAGATGTCTAAAACCCTTCGATAAAATATTTCTATCCGACCCCACCTAACGTCGGATAGTGGGATAGAAAGATGGAACCAATTTGGATAAATAAAAGAAGCCAAGAACCATCTAGCTTAATCTGGTTTTCTAATGAAGAAACCTGCTTCGACATCTGTCCATCTTCGGGACTACAATGCTACAGATGGATACACAGTATCTGTACACCGCGTCAGACACATATTTTGACGACCTGAGTGGTTCAATGGTCTGCCACGCAAGAGGTCCCGGGTTAGATTACCGGCCGGGCAGAAATTGAAATGAGGAATTTTAATTTCTGTTACGGGTCTGGGTGTTATATGTATAATAAGTATGTATTTAAAAAAGTATTTAAGTAGTATATCAGTTATCTAGCACCCATAGTACAAGCTTTGCTTAGTTTGGGGCTGGATGGCGCTGTGTGAATTTGTCCACGAATATTTATTTATTATTCGTGAAGGAGTTTTAGAAAGGCCGAACTATAAAGTGCGGTGCAAACATTGTATAAACTTCAGAAAACTCGATGTACCGATAAGGGAAGCAGTCCAGCCTCATAGCAACCAATTTTTCAAAGTTTCACAACAACAAAAATTTCAAAACACTATTCTCTTTTTCAAGGAAACCGTCAATCGGTGAAGACTTGGATTGGAAGGAGCTGGCAGAGGATGAAGAGCATTACCTCTCTATTGGCTCCGAGATGAAGCCCGAGACCGGGCTGCACGTCACCCGGATGCAGTTCTGGTCGGAAATATACGCCAAGCACTTCATCGAGAACTCCGCGATTCAGTTGCGCTCTCTAATAATTCTCTCTCTCACAGTAACGATTTTAGCAATCACCAAGACATTCGAAAGTATCTGACGACGAACTATGGACAAGAATAACGCATTGAATGTTTGTAAAAGATGTATTTGTGTAAGTTAAACTTTATTAAGCCATATATCTTGTGTATGTCACCGTTTATTTTGAAAACAATAGGGGTAACTATCGAAAATTTGTGAACTTAACTAGAATTGACTAAGCCATACAACTTAATGTATTTTTGGGAGAAACACACAAACATTACGTTTAAATTCGGTTGGGTTAGGTTTTTGTTATGACGAAACGTCGAGATTACGAATTGCAATTCACAATTTTTCTATAGCTTATAAACTAACTAAGGTAGATCATAAACTAACGGTTTTCACAATGCAACTGTGACATACACAAATACTCGTACAACCCGCAAGACCTTCATGTAATTAATTGTAAATGGTACGTTAATTTAAATATATTTACGCTCTATGTGCAATATGTTTATCAATTACTTTGCGCGTAAATTTACCCCGGACATGATCCACCCGATCACCCGATAACTTATGGCGAAGGTCGGCCCGAGCAAATGTTTGGGTTGCATGACGTCAGCTCAACCCAATACCCTTAATCAGAATCGCGGAAAGTGGCCGTCCATTTTGCTATAACACGCACGAGTGTTAATTAAAAACACTATAGACAAAGGTAAGTAAGGGTCGCTACTCACCGCGTCTACGGCCGGCCGCTGCGGACTCCGCGTGTTGACAGCGGGCCGCGTGTGCGTGACTCACTCCGGCGGGACCGGACTGACCGCGGACGTCCAGTTGTTTGGAGTAAGCAACAAGTTGTTTTGACACCGGCGGAGTGCCAGAGTGGCGGAGTGGCGGCGGGCACCGCGCGGTGTATCGATCATTCCGCGAGTGGCTGCGCTAATGGTGGGACCTGGCCGCCTGATGCGATATTAATTCGGTTATAAACTCGCCCCGCGCCGCGCCGCCCGCCGACACGCACCGCAACTTTATAGCTGTCGTT
Organism: Blastobasis lacticolella; assembly: GCA_905147135.1. Classification (NCBI taxonomy): domain Eukaryota; kingdom Metazoa; phylum Arthropoda; class Insecta; order Lepidoptera; family Blastobasidae; genus Blastobasis; species Blastobasis lacticolella. The sequence continues at coordinate 17,078,904 of LR990059.1, forward strand.
ACCGGACTAATAACGCTCAATATTAAAACTATATCCGCAGCGTTGTAGCTACATATGCTGTTGCTATGGTAAGTACCGGGCGCGAGGGTGCGCCGGGATCTGTCGAGGCGACCGTCCAGATTCGCGTGTGGATACTGATAAGCCGACGACGTTGCAGAATGGTCACACTCGCGTCACAGTGAGCTCCAGTCCTGTCTGTGACGCACACGCCGGGTGCGGACGCGTCGGCTCGGGGAGCTGGAGCGCTCGCGAGTGAGTCACGTTGACGCATCTACCCACCGCGACGGTATGAAGAGTGAATTTGTTTAGACAGGTAGGCAAGATGTGTTGCAAAGGATTTCTTTTACGCAACCCCGGACAAACCCGTAAGCAGCCGCCTGGTGAGAGGTGACTGTTACTCATAACATATATGATTCACACGTTTAGGGCTCACGGAACAAAAATATATTATGTACAACCGTTATGTCACAGTAAGGCCTAAGCTGGCATGCCTCCTGCCAGTAACTATAACTACACTGGCAACGTTACCCTTAAAACCGGAAGGACCACAATACACACATTGTTGTTTGGTGAGAGAAAAATACGGTAGTAGGTACCCGTCCAAATAGCTTTCTAATCTTTGACAGCGTTCCACCACCGATTCCATCAAGTAGATACCCTAGGTAGTGAAGGCGACTATGTCCTGCAAGAGCCAACGGCTTACGATGCGACGTTCAACACCGGGCGAAGTGGAGGAGAAACAGCAGGAAAGCGGAGTCTGGCAGAAGCCAGGATTTCCCGCTCGGATGTTGATAATGATAGGGTGAGAAAGCGAAGTCAGGTAGAGTCCAAACAGCTTGGATGACGATGATGAGTAAGGGTGACTATGTGGTGTGCAAGGGACGGCTGATGTGGGCGCTCGTAACGCAGTGGGCTGCGGATTGTTGCTTGGAGTAATAGCTAAAGAGGTAGCCGAAATTCCACCAGCTATCTTAACAAGCCTAGGGTGATATGGTGTGCGCAGGCTCGCGGCGGATGTGGGCGCGCGCGGCGCTGTGGGCGGCGCTGGCGGCGTACGCGGTGTGCCGCCGGGGCGCGCGCGACGTGCGCACGGCGGCCGGCGCGGTCCGCGGCTACCTGGACGCGGCCGCCGAGCCGCCGTACTACGCGTTCCTGGGGGTGCCTTACGCGCGCCCGCCGCGCCGAAAGCCCTCGTACCGGTTCAAGGTCACCTTAACGGTGGCGAATGCCGCCATCTCTCCTTTTATCGTAAATACGGAGGTATTTGGCCGTTCTAGGGCTCGGGTGCGTAGCCTTCGTGATGCTCAGCTTAGGCGGGCTCTGTTTCGGTATCTGTGGCTACACGAGCCACCGCACTCCGCGTTTCTGGGGTTAAGGACACATCCGCTATCAATAAAGAGGTGGCGTGTGTCGCCTTCCTTTCTTTTATTGAAGCCTTCGAATTTCGAGACACAAGAAGTGGACATACTTCCACGCTTATGGCGTACAAATCTAGCTATTCGCACGAATCGCTTTGGCTTGAGCTATCTCGGGTGGCATAGTCGGACTTGTGCCGGGCTTTTGCAGGCGGTTGCTTCGATTCGCAGCCTGTCTAGATTTGACCCGTCAACTTTATGGCGGATGCGGGGTTTCGGGTGTGGATCTGGAGACGGGACCGTGTGCGTGCTATTGTCTACGCGCTAACCTCAGTTAAGTATGAAGCGAGGGGCTTCGGCAGTGGTGACGACCAACCTACTACAGTCCGTTTCATTCCTTCTACCTAACTAAATTTAGAATTTTTCGAGGTGGCGAGTGCCGCCCTCGCCCTAAGGTGGCAAGTGCAGATCGCTATCGGCTCGCAAGCGGCTCGGGGCCGCATCGCAATTAGATAAAAGCGACGCGACCTCGCCGGGCAGGGGGGCTGTGTTTCATGTCTGCTCCGATTGCGATAATGGTCTGGTGAACTTGACAATATGTATCGGTGCTTGCTTCACATCATTCCTTTTTATTATTTGTTTGCCAATTATTATTATTATTATTATTTATTATTATTTATTTAAAACAACTTTACAGTATTACAGTAATAACCAATTCACTGAAAGCTAAAGATATATCAGTATCTATTACAAAAAATGACTGTATGAAACTCTTTCTTTATCTTGCGACGCCTCAGAGTTTCCAACTTCTGTATAGCGTGAGGTCACAGAGGGATTTCAAGTTGCCCAAAAGTGCATACGACGCGCAGCAGCACGACCACACGACTGTTATCAACCAAAGCATTGTCTTAACACGTCCGCCGTAAAACTTGATTCGATCATGTGATCTGTATTAGAAAAACCCAAATTGTAAGTAAGTAGGTATTAATAAATATACCATACACTTGCTAACAGCGCCTAATAGCTTCAATGTACAGCGTACTGCTGTCGCTTGGGATTGAGGGAGCCTATATAATAGCTCTAAAAAGCTAGCAGTACAAAGTGAGCAAAAATTAAAAAAAATGTGGTCAAAATTTGTTGCTAATTTGTGGCTAATTAGTTGCCGAAAAATCGATTTTGTTGCTCTTGCCGATTTCGGGAAATCGTCAACAATGCTAGCTTCAACATAAGCTGGCATGGACTTTAAGATAAAATCATAAATTAAATATACAAAATCACTACAAATTAGTTGCTAATTAGTTGCTATAAAACCGAACTAAAAAAAGTACAAAAAAAATTTTTTTTTTTGCAAATAAAATTTTTTATTTGCTTTGCTAACTTAAATGTCGATTTTTTTATAAAAAAAAAAACGAAAAAAATTTGTTGCTCATCTCAGAACTGTTAAGTATCACTTGCAGAACCAGCAACTAAATAGACACCCACAGATCGGGTGTCTATAAAATTGGTGACTAACAAACCGGCCATGCTTGCTTGAATGTCGATTTTTCCGGTGAAAATCAGAGAAATGAATTTGTTTCTCGTCTCAGAACTGTTAAGTATCACTCGGAGAACCAGCAACTAAATAGTCACCCGATTATCGGGTGTCTAAAAAATTGGTGTCTAACAAATCGGCCATGCTTGCTTGAATGTCGATTTTTTCGGTGAAAATCAGAGAAATGAATTTGTTTCTCGTCTCAGAACTGTTAAGTATCACTCGGAGAACCAGCAACTAAATAGTCACCCGATGATCGGGTGTCTAAAAAATTGGTGTCTAACAAACCGGCCATGCTTGCTTAAATGTCGATTTTTCCGGTGAAAATCAGAGAAATAAATTTGTTGCTCATCTCAGAACTGTTAAGTATTACTCGGAGAACCAGCAACTAAATAGACACCCACAGATCGGTTGTCTAAAAAATTGGTGGCTAACAAACCGCCCATGCTTGCTTGAATGTCGATTTTTCCGGTGAAAATCAGAGAAATAAATTTGTTGCTCATCTCAGAACTGTTAAGTATCACTAGCAGAACCAGCAACTAAATAGACACCCTATGATCGGGTGTCAAAAAAATTGGCGACTAACAAACCGGCCATGCTTGCTTGAATGTCGATTTTTCGATGAAAATCAGAGAAATAAATTTGTTGCTCATCTCAGAACTGTTAAGTATCACTTGCAGAACCAGCAACTAAATAGACACCCACAGATTGGGTGTCTAAAAAATTGGTGACTAACAAACCGGCCATGCTTGCTTGAATGTCGATTTTTCCGGTGAAAATCAGAGAAATGAATTTGTTTCTCGTCTCAGAACTGTTAAGTATCACTCGGAGAACCAGCAACTAAATAGTCACCCGATGATCGGGTGTCTAAAAAATTGGTGTCTAACAAATCGGCCATGCTTGCTTGAATGTCGATTTTTCCGGTGAAAATCAGAGAAATGAATTTGTTTCTCGTCTCAGAACTGTTAAGTATCACTCGGAGAACCAGCAACTAAATAGTCACCCGATAATCGGGTGTCTAAAAAATTGGTGTCTAACAAACCGGCCATGCTTGCTTGAATGTCGATTTTTCCGGTGAAAATCAGAGAAATGAATTTGTTTCTCGTCTCAGAACTGTTAAGTATCACTCGGAGAACCAGCAACTAAATAGTCACCCGATGATCGGGTGTCTAAAAAATTGGTGTCTAACAAATCGGCCATGCTTGCTTGAATGTCGATTTTTTCGGTGAAAATCAGAGAAATGAATTTGTTTCTCGTCTCAGAACTGCTAAGTATCACTCGTAGAACCAGCAACTAAATAGTCACCCGATGATCGGGTGTCTAAAAAAATGGTGTCTAACAAACCGGCCATGCTTGCTTAAATGTCGATTTTTCCGGTGAAAATCAGAGAAATAAATTTGTTGCTCATCTCAGAACTGTTAAGTATCACTAGCAGAACCAGCAACTAAATAGACACCCTATGATCGGGTGTCTAAAAAATTGGCGACTAACAAACCGGCCATGCTTGCTTGAATGTCGATTTTTCGATGAAAATCAGAGAAATAAATTTGTTGCTCATCTCAGAACTGTTAAGTATCACTTGCAAAACCAGCAACTAAATAGACACCCACAGATTGGGTGTCTAAAAAATTGGTGACTAACAAACCGGCCATGCTTGCTTGAATGTCGATTTTTCCGGTGAAAATCAGAGAAATGAATTTGTTTCTCGTCTCAGAACTGTTAAGTATCACTCGGAGAACCAGCAACTAAATAGTCACCCGATGATCGGGTGTCTAAAAAATTGGTGTCTAACAAATCGGCCATGCTTGCTTGAATGTCGATTTTTTCGGTGAAAATCAGAGAAATGAATTTGTTTCTCGTCTCAGAACTGTTAAGTATCACTCGGAGAACCAGCAACTAAATAGTCACCCGATGATCGGGTGTCTAAAAAATTGGTGTCTAACAAACCGGCCATGCTTGCTTGAATGTCGATTTTTTCCGGTGAAAATCAGAGAAATGAATTTGTTTCTCGTCTCAGAACTGTTAAGTATCACTCGGAGAACCAGCAACTAAATAGTCACCCGATGATCGGATGTCTAACAAACCGGCCATGCTTGCTTGAATGTCGATTTTTCCGGTGTATATCAGAGAAATAAATTTGTTGCTCATCTCAGAACTGTTTTGTTATTCACAAATTTTTTAGACACCCAATCTGTGGGTGTCTATTTAGTTGCTGGTTCTGCAAGGATACTTAACAGTTCTGAGTTGAGCAACAAATTTATTTCTCTGATTTTCATCGAAAAATCGACATTCAAGCAAGCATGGCCGGTTTGTTAGTCGCCAATTTTTTAGACACCCGATCATAGGGTGTCTATTTAGTTGCTGGTTCTGCTAGTGATACTTAACAGTTCTGAGATGAGCAACAAATTTATTTCTCTGATTTTCACCGGAAAAATCGACATTTAAGCAAGCATGGCCGGTTTGTTAGACACCATTTTTTTAGACACCCGATCATCGGGTGACTATTTAGTTGCTGGTTCTACGAGTGATACTTAGCAGTTCTGAGACGAGAAACAAATTCATTTCTCTGATTTTCACCGAAAAAATCGACATTCAAGCAAGCATGGCCGATTTGTTAGACACCCGATCATCGGGTGACTATTTAGTTGCTGGTTCTCCGAGTGATACTTAACAGTTCTGAGACGAGAAACAAATTCATTTCTCTGATTTTCACCGGAAAAATCGACATTCAAGCAAGCATGGCCGGTTTGTTAGACACCAATTTTTTAGACACCCGATCATCGGGTGACTATTTAGTTGCTGGTTCTCCGAGTGATACTTAACAGTTCTGAGACGAGAAACAAATTCATTTCTCTGATTTTCACCGAAAAAATCGACATTCAAGCAAGCATGGCCGGTTTGTTAGTCACCAATTTTATAGACACCCGATCTGTGGGTGTCTATTTAGTTGCTGGTTCTGCAAGTGATACTTAACAGTTCTGAGATGAGCAACAAATTTTTTTCGTTTTTTTTTCTATAAAAAAATCGACATTTAAGCAAGCAAAGCAAATAAAAAATTTTACTTGCAAAAAAAAATTATTTTGTACTTTTTTTAGTTCGGTTTTATAGCAACTAATTAGCAACTAATTTGTAGTGATTTTGTATATTTAATTTATGATTTTATCTTAAAGTCCATGCCAGCTTATGTTGAAGCTAGCATTGTTGACGATTTCCCGAAATCGGCAAGAGCAACAAAATCGATTTTTCTGCAACTAATTAGCCACAAATTAGCAACAAATTTTTACCATATTTTTTTAAATTTTTGCTCACTTTGTACTGCTAGCTTTTTAGAGCTCTATATAATGTGGCATGACCTTGGGTAGTTGAACGCTAACTGATGCTCTTACGGTTAGGGAAAACATCGTAATGAATCCTACACATTCAGGCGACTAAATGCGTAACTATGATCCAATCTTGGCAGATTCCCCTGGTAACAGGGTCACGGAAGTCAGATGATAGTCGCTCCACTGCAATTATCTGATCTGTCAAATCCTGGATTAGGTCAAGGCGGACTCCGGGCCCTCGAGCACACTGTCACATGAACACCAAGATGATAATTTCCTACCCACAAGAGGTTAACAGATAAACCAACTCAGGCGCCGGAGCCGCCGCCGCGCTGGGACGGCATCTTCGAGGCGACGCATCGTGTGCGCTGCCCCCAGCGAGGGGACGAGGACGCCGACGAGAACTGCCTGGTGGTGAACGTGTTCGTGCCCGCGCGTGCCGCCTCGTGCTGCGCGCGCCCGGTGCTCGTGCACGTGCACGATGGCGGGTTCCAGGACGGGTGAGCGGTGCGACGAGCGGGTGGCTTGTCATTGATTCTTTTTATGTTATACGGCAGACAAACAGGCAAGCGGGTCACCTGATAGAAAGTGGACACCGTCGCCCGTGGGCATCAGCAACACCAGGAGAGTGTGTTGGTGCCCGCTTCTGAAGCGACCTCTAATATACCTCTTGAACGATCCCATGTCATAGTCCAAAGGAAACACTATGGCTGGGAGCTCATTACACATCCGAATCGTACTAGCGAGAAACGTTCTTTGGACCTTCGCATGGTGACTAACAGACGGGCGAACAACGTAGGCGTAGTTGTGCTGAACCCAGTATAAGATGAGCTGGCGTCTCTATAGATGCGCATAGCAATGTTTGGCCCTTTTCATATGGCTTGGGTAGGCCGATTTGCGGTCTTCTGTAGGTACGTCCGTCGCCATGATTTATACGATCAAAGTCCTGCCAATGCGAGTTAGATCGTGATTATCTGTTTGTCTGAACCTAGACAGGTTTCATGGGTCGTACTGTGCTGAGTTGGGATTATTTGGACGCAACAGTTATTATTGTTTGGACGAGTGTTAGAAGTTTGATGTTGGTATCTATCATCATCTGTTTCTTTGTGACTTCGTAGCTCCCGAACAGATGGAACGATTTCGATGAGACTGTTTATTTGAAAGCCTGTTTGGTTTCAAATAAACCAAGTCGATTTTGGTCTTTTATGTTTAAAAAGACAATAAAATCGAGGTGTTTCTTGGCCTTGTTTCATCATAATCGATTCAGTAGTATGGATTTATTTTATATTTTATTCGGAAAACAAAAACAATAAGCGAAATGGTATTTATAGTAATAAATATTTGAGTTTGTAGACTTTGTCGGGGTTTTCCGACATCTGTATTTTGTACTCGTACACTGTGGGCGTAAAAGCAACATCGCGCGCGATCCATTGAAGGCTTGTGGCTCTCAATGGACGCTGCCGCATCATTTCCCGAGCCTCTCACTATTTTGCAGGAACTAGCCATGTACCGGGTACCCGGTTTGGATCCGTTACCCGGAAAATCCGGCAGTTTTTCAAGGAACTGGTCGGGTACCGGATAGAATAGAACGAGTACCCTATGCTAATGCTAATTAACCAGTTATAAAAAACACATAATTTCCAAATTAAATTTAAATTAAAGAAATTAAACTTGTTGACGGTTACTGCCAAGGGGACATTAATTTGCACAAATCATTTCTTCAAATGACCTGGATTTTCCCAAGAGCCCGTCGTACCTTCTCGATCGTATGTTTGTATATATTCTTTATCGTATCTACGATATCCTTGATTTTATACCTTCACCTCTTCGTGAAATCGCAGCCTTCGCATAAATCACATTTAACATTTTCATTTTACGGACATAGCTTAGATACGTAGCGCGAGAAAGCGAGCGATTTTGACGTGGTTTTTGGACGAGTACCCGGCTAACCGGCAGCCTGGACCGCCACGTATCCGACACCAAACCCATTACCCGGTACATCTCTAGCAGAAACCCATTTATTTAGTTATTTATTGCTTCATAAGTTACGGTTCCTATTACGACAACCAACAGAAATAACAGTAGGCCTACCATGAGTTGCTACAGTAAAAACGGCTTACTTTACTACTCTCGTTCCGTAAATCCCGTTTCCACAGTAGTAAACGTTAAGTCGGTACCATGAGTTTCACATACGTTTCCCGTTTAGTGTTACGTGAAAACCATACTAGCCACAGTAAAAGCTAACTTCAGTGTAGTTCCGGGGTATAGGTCCTTGACAAGTGTTGTTGATTATTAGTAGTCAGTGTCACAAAAACTTGTTTATTTACAAACAGAGGTTAAGTTTTAGCAATGCCTAGGCACTTATTTAAATCCTGTTAAATTGATAATAACATATACTTTATGTCCAAATAAAATTACGAAATCATAGACGATCCCCGAAATGAAGAAGTCAATAACTGGTTGAAACTGCGCTTACAGTTTGTCCACCGGGTTTTAAGTAGTTTTAACCCACCGGAAACAGAAAAGATTAATACTGCATAATTATTGGTAAGTTTGATCTATATCTTAAAGTATATATACCTAATTTCAACTAAGTAGACATGTTGTACTGAGTAAACTTATATTAGGTATTATTTGTCAACAGGATCAGACTCTGCAGTCATGGTGGTGCAGTAAATTCTCAGAAATGGACGCCTGTAACTTTGAAAAGGAACTGCACTTACCCTAGTTGAATGAAGTTCGGAGGCACGACCACATGTGTAAAAAAGAAAACTCAACATCGGCTAACAACATTTTTTTCAAATTGAAGATGCAAGTGGTACCTAAAGAGCAGTAATTCCAGACTTTAGCATTAGTTAGTGCAATACTATATTAAAAATTGTTTGTAAAAGTGAAAGTGGTTGTTAAAGTTTAAGTTCTGATTTTTTAGATTTTGAATAAAAATATATTTATACCTAATTCATAATTTGATTTTTATTTTCCTGCTATAATTACTAACATTAGTGTAGTATAGGTATAGTACAGCTAATATAATAATAGCCCTGATATTTTCTATTATCAATACAATCCCATAGTTATTTCCCAATAATAATACCTAAGGTTAAAATTCTTAATTACCTAGTGTAAAACCCCAACCTCTCAGACCAGAAAATAGACAGCAGTTATGTGTACTTGTGTGTACTCAAGGCTGGAATTTGGACCGAGGCTGAAGATCCAACGGCATGTCAGGTGTAAAGATTATGGTAAAACCCTCCACTAATGTGAAGGAGGCCCAAGTCAAACTGTTTACCATTAAAGACTTTTATGTGTGTGATAAAAATAAAATATAAGATTGATTTTTCTTATTAATTTAATCATTCATAGTATGGCACATAACATAATTTTTATTACAATATTGTTGTTGGAAGCAGTTGTGTGGCTTTATATAGAGCATAATGAAAAACAAAAATATTTGATAATGTCATCAACTTAAAAATATTAGTTCTTATATGTAAAATATATAAAACAAGCCAGCGAGTAACTTATCTTGTAAATTTCACTTTTCAAACATTTTATTATTAGGTGTTATAGGTTAATAGACAAGTAGGATTTCTTCTGATATGTCTATACAACATTGCAGTGCTGATAATAGCTTTCACTTCCATAACACATACTACAGTTTAGTTCACTGAATAATTTTATTAATTTTGCACCAAATGTCCATTTTGTTTTTAAAAGAAGGGGCGGTTACCTATGAGAGCCTACTGACCCATGTCTGAGAACCAATTCCAACTATTCACAATTCACAACCTTATGGTATAGCAAGTGATAAACAACATTAGTCTTAGATGGTGTGCAATTTATCCTTGTGCTGTGTCCACACAATGCTTCAGCACCTTTCATATTAAACATTCGACGAAAGTTAAGCTTGTAAGTCTTATTGATGCCACCCTGTATCCTTGTTTCTTCCAGTGTGGTGAGGTTCAATTCTTGTAGTCTTTCCTCATATAACTTCTGTTCCAGGGCAGCCAACGAGTAACTTATCTTATAAATTTCACTTTTCAGACATTTTATTATTATTATTAGGTGTTATAGGTTAATAGACAAGTAGCATTTCTGCTGATATGTCTATAAAATATGGCAGTGCTAATAATAGCTTTCACTTCCATAACACATAAGTACTACATTTTAGTTCACTGAATGATTTTATTAATTTTTCACCAAATGTCCAACTTGTTTTTATCAGAAGGGGCAGTTACCTATGAGAGCCTATTGCCCCATGTCTGAGAACCATTTCCAACTATTCACAATTCACAACCTTATGGTATGGCAAGTGATAAACAATATTAGTCTTAGATGGTGTGCGATTTATCCTTGTGCTGTGTCCACGCAATGCTTCAGCACCTTTCATATTAAACATTCGATGAAAGTAAAGCTTGTAAGTCTCATTGTTGTCACCCCGTATCCTTATTTCTTCCAGTGTGGTGAGGTTAGATTCTTGTAGGCTTTCCTCATATGACTTTTTCAGTGCTGCCGATATCTTGGTGGCTCTTCCCTGCACACTCTCGAGAACAACAATGTCTTGTAGAGAGTTTTAACACTTCTCACCTTAGAAAAAATAGTAAGAGACGTAAATCACAGTGTGTGTATTAAATTATTCATTTGTTTTCGCATATGGGCTTCTTGTTGGCGATAAAACGTATTTTCATCAGCCGCATGGACTTCGGCAAACATCCTCCAAGCAAAATATCGCCTTCCAGACATTTTTGGCACGAAAATAATAACTATCTCCAAACGAAAAATACTTCTCACATTAAAAATTTTTGGGAGTGCTGTAACCACAGTAGTTTCGGTAATTTACTAAAGCATCTGTCAAATTTGTGACTCATGGTACGGATTTGTATGCAAAGCGCTGCGTAAACCACACTCCCCACGTAAACTGAAACGTATGTGGTAAAGTCAATTAACCAATAGCAACTCACGGTACGGATTTTAGTTCCGCTACTGCCCGATAGAGGCGCTGTACGAATTCTCATAGAAACTTTTTTACGTTAACTGTACAGTAAACGGGAAAGCAAACTCATGGTAGGCCTACAGAACACATGATCATACAGATCTGTTGATGGAAAGTAGAAACTGTCAAGTCAACCCATGTCCATGACATTTAGCATTCATGGAAAGCACTCTACTTACGACACTGCGGCAGGGCTGATCTAGGAGGCAGCTAGACAGTTGATACTAATCCTTCTAAAGTATAAAATAGTGTCGCTTTTCGGATGCGGAGGAGTGTTCGGACATCCGACCAAGGTCGGCAATATTTTATTTGCTACCAGTCACAACCACGAGTATCTACATTGTAGCTTCACACAACTATATCATCATCACCACAGCCCGTAACAGTCCACTGCAGGACTTAGGGCCTCTCCCATGAAAGGGGAGGTTATTGCCATAATCTCCGCGCTTGGCAGGCGGGTTGGAGATCGCAGTGTATTAATATAACAATGGAAAATGCTGCTGCCCATTTTCCAGTCTACGGATACTCCAGATCTTTTGCTTCAAAATCATTAGTCGCCTTGTACGACACCCATGAGTGTAAGGGGTTGGTGCTATTCTACTCTGCCGGACACCACACGACCGACTATATAGTAAAGCTTGATTACAGTAGCCATTATTCGCTACCCGTCCGTCCCGGTTTTACGTTATATTAAATAATCGGTGAGGAGTACGTTTAATATTAGGTAAGTAAAATCGTCTTGGCGTTAATATCCCGGACTTCGTCCATCCATCGATAACTCACTGTGAACAAATTGCGCAGGATAGGGTGAATGGTGAATTCTTGTGTCGGAGGCCAAGAAGCTTTGAGTCAGCGAAGTAAGTTTCGGTTGTGCACTCGCTTGCGAAGGTCCGGGGTCCGTCTTGACCATGATCCCGAATTTGGCGGGTTTGATAATTACAAGGAGAACCTGACCAGATTGGATCATGGTTCCATATTCGATCGCCTAAAGATAGTAGGTTTTACCACCATGGTTTGCCTCGCTGTAAGAGCATCGGTTAGCATTTACCTAATGTACATACCTTAGAAAAGAGTCATTGGTACATGGCCGCAGTGGAATTAGAACCCGGTACCTCTAGCTTACGAGTCGGATACCTTAACCACTCGGCCACCGACGCTCCTTTGACATTAGGTTATTAGCCTTTAACCCACAAGCATTAGACGGCCTTATTGGTTCAGTGGTTAACATCTGCCAACCAAGAGGTCAAGGGTTCGATTCCGGGCCGAGCAGAAGTTGACCTGTTGAATTTTAATTTCTGTTACGACGGATCTAGGCGTCGATATATGTACATTAATAAGTACACAATATAGCAATATACTTTACATAGTATAGATAAAAAAATTTGGAAAACCTCTTTAGCAAGCCATCGAACCTGTGACTAATAGTATCTCATACGTGAAACCATTTCTATTTACCAGTGACCGTACCACGTACCGCTGGCAAACAGCGGCCGCCCCCGCCGCGTGGGCGGGGCCGTCGCGTGCCCAAATGTCAGGGTTTAACCGGCAAACTGACAGTCTGATTGACGCGCACTAATTTGACACCGAACCTCTAATAGTTTCGGAAACATCCCATCGCACACGTGTGGTAATATTCCGAAATATTGTTGCAGATGGGGCGCATACCACCCGCCCCCGAAGCTCGCCGAAGAGTTTGTGGTGGTGACGTTCAATTTTAGGCTGGGGGCGCTCGGGTTCCTATGCCTCGGCACGCCGGGGGCGCCCGGCAACGCGGGGCTGAAGGACCAGGTGGCGGCGCTGTACTGGGTGAAAGCCAACATTGGCAACTTCGGAGGAAACCCCCATGACGTCACCGTGTACGGCTCAGGAGCCGGCGCGGCGTCCATACAGCTACTCCTACTGTCGGGAATGACCAGAGGCCTCGTGCACAGAGCCATAGTGGAGTCCGCGTCAGCCCTCGCCCCGCCCGTGGTCACATACGAACCCTTCGCGACTGCACTAGCTAATGCCGTATCACTAGGATACGAAGACAACGGTGACGTTGAGGAATTAGAAAAGTTTTACAAAGAAATGTCTTTAACCACCATACTGAACGCATCGGTGTTGTTCCTGCCGTGCGTGGAGAATAATTATTACCACTCGCACAGCCTGATTGATATCGACCCGATGCAGATTTTGAATGAGGGAGAGTTTCATAAGGTACCAATGTTAATTGCTTATACAAACGCCAAGGAAATAGAGCCTATAGAGGATAATCAAGAAAGATTTTATGAAATGCCAGAAAATGTTGAGGACTTGCTACCAAATAATATTGAGTTTGAAAATGATTACACGAAATACAAAGTGTCCGATCTAGTGAGAGGTTATTACTTTAAGGAAATGTTCAATGAGAATCTTGTTAGAAACTTTATAGATTATGTCAATGACATATTCATGGAGTACCCAGTAATGAAAATGGCCATGCTATATGCCTCTGACAATACGTACCCTGTATATGTCATGAAGTTTCTTTATAGCAAAGCGAAATATGGAGATATAAAGAAGTTAATTTTCTCAGAATTCAGTGACAACAATGACGATGAACAAAACTTGGTTGCAGACAAGTTAGTCACTTTGTGGAGGAGTTTCATGAAAATGGGGTATGTATTCCTTTCATTAATCTACATTCAAACTTCATTTAAATCTTTGGACCCTGAAACTGATTCTACAGTCTTAGGAGCCCATTCGCACCCTGTGTGATGGCCTATTATTGTTTAAATCTAAACCACATTTTCAAGTGTGGAAATGCTCTATCAATAGCATATAATATATGTATATTATCCTACATTGTTTCTCAGAGACCCGACACCTCTTATCAGCACCTTAGTACCACTGATATGGCAGCCAGTAAATGCACAACAGGAGAAGAACATGACAGACATTAGCAAAATAGCTTTCTTGGTATTCAATGAAAAACTACACATGAACGAGCCTGACAAAGCACAATCACTTACATTTTGGGACTATATCTATGGAAAGTTTTATAGGAAGCACCAGTTTGATTCACCAGAATCTGAATTTGAAACAGAAGACAATGAAGAAGTATCAGAAGATAGTCAATGATAAATTACTGATGATTTAATATTGTTACAAGGAATAGATAACTGTCAAAGTAATACAATACAATAATAAATAAGAATTAGGTCAGACCAGAAGATAATTTAAACTAAACATTGAATAGATAATTACAAGTAATTCTTAGTAAAGGAAAAGAATGCAAAGTCCAGTTATAATAAAGCCATTAAACTGTCAATTGTGTTTCCTTTCACTTCGCAATTACGCACAATTAGAATCTAATCAGCGTGATTGGAATGAATGTAGATCTTAGAAATGTGAGTTGTGTTTTGATGGTTGCTTGTTTTGATTGTGATACGACATTGTTGATGTGATATTCGCACTGTTCTGAATGAGATAATGCGTGCCCGGCAGTGCGTCGATCCCCCCTTCCGTCCCAAGATCCGGAACGTGCGGACCAGTTCGACATCCTACTTCATTCAATGCCACAACTAAACGGCGGCACCCAGGAGGCTCTGCCTCTTAGATGTACTTAATTACGATATCGTGCAGCTAATTACCACATTATAATCGATACCAGCTTCAAGTGAAGTCGATTGCACGGAATTACATCGACGTCGTCAAAAACAAATAATACCGTTACCTGAACAGACGAAGCTTCAAGGCGCGGTAAAGGCAGCTCCTGGTCACAGGCGCTGTTCGCACAATAGCATAGTTGCACTAGACATGTATTTCAACAGTTTACACACAATTATCACAATTTTTCTTATATAAAATCAACAAGTAAAATACAAAAAGACAAACACGATCCCTTCGTCCGTCACATTTCACTTGACAGCCAGCCATGACATTTCGTTTAGAAATTGAATTGAATGTCGTTTACATTTTTAATTTTAGATAGGCTCAGGTTGTAATGGTCATACTGACTGCATTTTATCCCGAAAGATATTGAAGTGTAATGTAGTGGAGAAAGATTTTATTTACATATCTACGAAATGTACAAAAAGCCGTAGCATAGAAATTACAATGAACAAAACTAAATACTCAACAAAATCAGAAACTGTTTTACTGCCATCTGTCGTGTTTTGCACAAACTAATGTTTAACAAAGATTAGTTTGGCTACTTGCCAATAGATAGCGTTCGGTTTCAGTGTCGCAAACCGTGTTCAATGAACACTGTTCATAGCATAAATATTTTTTTAATATACGGAAGGTTCCTGGTTCATAGACGCATCTTCTTCAAGGGCTGACTAACAGGGACCTTCTCGTGCTTCCCGCTTTCCTGAGATTCTTGATCCTGGCCCTGAGAGCTTTGATTATTCTGTTATTATTAGCGAAGCGTATTTTTTATTCTATGCCGGAGAGGCTTTTGAGCCTTCAAAGGCTTTTTTACATTCCCAGGAATATTTGAGTTACTAAATGGAAAAATAGTAGGTACCAGCCTATATAATATAGGCGCTCGCAAGGTTGTGGCGAGTGATAGGTTTTAAGTATATACTACTTTACGCCGATGATCTAAAATTAATACATAAGATTAAAGATGCTTCTGACATTATTTTACTCCAAGCCGACATTGATTCACTTCTGAAATGGAGCAATGACAATAGCCTTTCCTTCAACATAGCTAAGTGCAATACTATGACATTCTCACGAGCACGGCATCCCATTGTAGCTACTTACAAACTTCAATCCGACCCAATCACCCGCGTAGAAATAGTCAAAGACCTAGGAGTTTTATTTGACCCCAAATTAACTTTTAACACCCATATTTGTGAACTAGCTAAAGCATGTTATCGCCGACTGGGCTTTGTAATTCGTAACTCTAGAGATTTTACTGATCCCTCTGCAATAGAGCTTATTTATACCTAGCTAGTTAGGAGCAAAATTGAAAGCGCTGCCATAGTCTGGAGCCCACATGAGACGATTTACAAGCTAATTCTCGAAAAAGTGCAAAAAGCCTTCTTACGGTTTCTTTATAAGAAGAGGTGCGGGTATTATCCATTTCTTTACCCAACAAAATTTTAATTAGGAACTCTGAGTTTTAACTCCTTAGAGGTAAGACGTAGTTTGGATCTACTTATGACTGCAGTACGTTTGTTACGAGGCGAATCAGATTGTTCCAACCTGGTTGAGCGAGTTTGCTGTCTATCGGTTCCCAGGAAACACACGCGTCCCCGCGGTCACCAATTGATCGAAGTGGAATCTGTACGAACTGTTTCCCATTTTAACTCTCCGTTGGTAAGAGCACGCATCCAACTTAACAAATTATTGCGTGAGGTACCAGACTGCGATCTGTTTGCCGATAATTTATTGAATATGCACACAATAATAGCAATGTTTACTGAAAATTTTACCTAAATTATAAGTATTTTGTATATAATAGCTGTAATTTATAACCTAATTTGTGCAACGCATTAGTCTAAAGCTGTAATGTTGTACAAAAGTATGAATAAATAAATAAATAAATTATTTTTCTATAATGTTTGCATTGTCTATCTGCAGAGATTTGTTATAAGATTACTTATGTCGAGGTAGTAGTAGTTCAGTTTGTTTTTAATAGGTACTGTGAAATGAGATTATGTAGCTCAAGTACTAGGCACTTTGGCGCGTGGTAAACAAGCGAACTAACATTTTTCCCTTGATACGGTAACAAGATGTGCGACAACAGACGCCCCTTTGAAATGCTTTGTACTAGTGTCATTTTAGTCTATCGAAACAGAATTAAAAATAAATTATAATTTATTTTATGAGGCTCTTATTAACTCAATGTAGGTAGGAAATCTTCTCTACAACCATTGTTGAAGACCCCGAGTACTATTATTATAGTCATGTTCTTATTTTTTGTAGAGATAGGTCTAAACGTAAAACTATAAAACCGTAGGTAGAATACGTAGGTATACCACGTACCCTAAAGTAAAAGTAAAACCACATAGCAATACAATACAATACAAAACCATTTATTTCTCTCAAACTTTATACATTGTACAACATTCGAATCCTTATTGAGAGTTGGAGTCTGTAGTAGGTTAATGAAAAACTGTGTTACAGAAATATATATATGGCAGTATAGGTACCGTAGGACTATAGACAAATACATTAATCTACAAATCTTGGATCATGGTTACATAACGTTACGATCAACGGTTTCCTGAGAATGTTCCACGCAGGATCAAATCTCGTCGAGGGTAACCAGTGACAGCGAAGGGAGTAAATGATCCCAAAACAAATTATGAACAGCGGCAATCTCTCCACAGCTGCGTTTAAAGTCTTGTCCACAGCTCTCCATACTAGTAGAGTGCTTTTTATACCAACTGCAGATTTTCTCCATACAAACCGCCGTAAATTACAATTCCATTCGTGCTACGCTACCTGTACGAGTTGCAGTCGACCACCGTACGATTATTTTCTTCTTGCCTCGTACGACCACGGTATGGATTGAGTTTCACGCAGTAGTATTCCCAGGCAGTTACGACATTGGAGCCTTCAAGAAACGAACCTATGGCAAGTCTATGGCCAGTAACGCATTCGCGACTCCCCGGATGTAACGGGTGTCAATGGGTCAGGGGGATGTCAGGGGACCTGCCAGCTTGTTTTTAGACTAGCCAGGCATTTGACCACCATCTCACCTGGTGGTTAAGTGACGATGATGAAGATGGAGCATGTCTATCTAGGAACAGCCTATTCACTCTAGGGAGGTTATGGTGAATACGAGATGTGGTTCTTCATGAAAGGAATGAAAAGGTTTTGACGGGGTCGGTAGCTTGTGAGTGATGCCCCTGGTATTGCAAACGTCTATTGGCTTTGGTAACTGCTTACTATCAAGCAGGCCGTAAAGCGCACTCCACATGCGGACAGTTCTACGGGAACACGAGAATGTAGAGGGAGTATTCGCCTATATTCGTGTAGTCCCGCGCGTGTTTGGCATGTCTCGCCTATTTCATAGACTTAATAGAGATAGTTGGTTGTCGTCTCGATTCGATCCATTTTATATTTATATTCCTAGCGCTTTTTCCCGTAGCAGGTTCGGGGTATACTACATCAGCTGCCATCACCTCTGTGACCCTGTTTACAGCAGATTAGCGATATTACACCGATGAATCCATATAATGTCAACGCGTTTTGACACCCACCACATCCCTAATAGGCGAGAATGTAGAGGGTCGACCAAAGTCCCGGCAAAAGTTCCGCGGAAAGTTTCGGCGGACATGTGGAGTACGCTTAAGCTTGATTGTCACCTGTGGTACAAACTGTTCTATCACTATGAACGTGCTATTGCCTAGTCTATGGATGGTAGTCACAAAAATGCGTCTTATTGTCACACATAAGTTTATTCTTTATCAAATGTAATTAACAATACAAAAGTTACACAACTACGTATAGTATTTAACAAAATAATTACTTACATACTAATTATCACGATAAATTCATTCATATACTATATTATTAGTTTTTGTAATGTACTTAATGGCATTTTATTTCAGGAATCAGGATGGCAGCAATATGGAAAAAATATTTATTGGTAATAAATGGAATGTTTGTTTTGTAGATAAAATATTTCTATTTACATACCTAGTTCTTGTAAATAAGGTTGAGCAATCAGATATTTAACAAATATGTAGGTACTACTACGTCACCCATCGTTCCATTTTAAATTTTCTTTCTAAGATTTTACTGATAATTGGCTCCTAATGTAGACTATTAGGCGCTGTCCTAATTGGCAACGGCCGTGCGACGGGCGGTTTTGAGGTCTCCTAATGGTCGGGCGACGTCCGTCGTGCGACCATGGTCGCACGACCGTTCCCAATTAGGACGGCGCCTTAAATATCGCCAACTCGGACGCGAAAGCCATTGGTCGAGGTGAGGATGCCGAAGACTGGGTAAAGTTGAGAATAAAAAGTAGATAAGCGGACCCTGGCAGAAGCCGGGATTGATCGTTCGGATGATACAAAATGTAGACTATTTTATGCACGTGCTTTTTTATTTACTTTATTGTCAGCAATTTCTCGCTCGTACGGTTCGGATGTGGAATGAGCTCCCAGCCGCAGTATTTCCTTTGGACTATGACATGCTCTCGGCAGCAATTCGTTACAGCAATCGGGTCTATTATGTAGATACGTAATAACCGTATGCGTATTTACTAAAATCATGTTTATAGGTATGTACTTACATTTACTGGTATCTAGGGCGATTTTTTTGGGTAAGTAAGTAAACATATTTCATTGTAATGTTAATACATTAAACAAATATTAATAAAGTAATACCTATTACTAAGTATTAAAATTAAAATTCACTTTATAATAAATTCAATTTACATAATGGAAGACGTTGATTTGTTGTTTGTTTATACATATTAATAAATTTACTAGCAAAATTTCTAACGACCTAACCCTTACAAAATAACACAAAAGTGAAAACAATTCGTAATTATCTTATTACTTTTAACAGTATAAAAGAAAAAAAACTACTTTTTATATTACGTAACTCAAATAAAAAAAAAACAGAGTCTAATGAGCTTGATTCAGAATTGCTGTTAGGAACATATCTAATAAAGATCTTAACAATAACTTATTTCACGCAGCATGCACGTTTTAATATAGGAATGTATCATTGATATGAGTTTATGTCAAAGTAAGTAGTGCAGGCAGGGCTGTAAAAACTGTATCTAGATATTACAGATTTCAGAGCTAAGCTAAAAATAGTTCATATGCTGAGATTAAAAAACGATACCCATACATATAGGCTGATCTTAATACAAGGTATATGTCGCTATAGAAAACGTCATACACCAGCGATTTTCTTTGCAATGTAATTTGTCCGTCAAAATTAGCAAAAAAATTTCGACTATTTGTTGGTATCTGAATGAGCTGAAATTGTTTATACCTATGTAACTTGGACGACAATGCATTAATATGGTACTATGGAGCTGGTCTGACGATGAAGTCAGAAGGTGGTCATAGGAACTAACGCAATAAGATATCCCGTCGTTTTTGGGCCCTTTGGAATGGTCTTGACGAGTAGGTACTCTACCGCGCACTAAAAGCTTGTCATGTAATTTTGTTTTCATTTAATAACTTATTTCCTGCTAACAGATGGCGCTTAGATAACAGATGAACTCAAGAATGGACGAATATGGAGCATGCCTCACTGGAAACAGACAATATATAACTTTCATAGCCGTTGTGTCATTCATACCACTGTTGATACTTTGATACTGATTACAATCGTCTTTGTGTACAACGTCGACCTAGTAAATCTAGGTTTCCTGGATGTTACGCCATGTAATTGGGTGCATATTATTAGAGCGAGTTACCGCTTACCATTGATATTGAAAGTTAATTCTACTCAGATCATATAAAAAGGTCGAATTTAACACAAACCTGCACGGACAACACAGCTTAAACTTTCGTAGAGCTCTTGGTCTTACAAGTTGCTCCAACAGTCGGAACAATATTTGTATCCATGTCGCTGCTGCATTGCCTACTTCAGATTCCTACAAAACGACTGGTCGTTTTACTACGCTGCCAATTTAGAGAGTTATCCTCTGGAACTTAATTAAAACAAGTCCATGGTAACGATCGTAGGTACAGACATAGCAGCATTTGGTAGACTTGCAGTGCAGCTAACATTATATAAAAAGTGGTAATTTACAAATGGTTTCACTGTGAGCAGTCTAGTGACCTTGTCAACGGGAACAAATGTTTGATAATGATTCGGCTAACCGTTTGGTAAATTTCTACATTTTCTGAGCAATATGTTAAACGAAACCTGTATCTTTTCGTGTCTTTATACGTAGGTATTACGTACACAATCTTTCTACGCCTGACTCTCCCAAAATTTGTCATTCATCAACTCAATAATAACCCTCAAAGTTATGATATCAAATTTATTAAAAATTGCCGTATTATACTTGGATCCAAGTGCCTCTAGTCCTTTCGATGATACCTATCATACCGCACTGATAACTCTTAGAAATACAGTGCAGCATGATCCGTAGCAACGACACGTCAAGTTTAGGAATCATCACTGACAGTGTTCTGTCACGTCGACGACGCTGGCCTTCCGCCAGCCGAAGAAGAAGTAGCCGACGCCCAGCCCCAGGATGAGAGCCAGGCAGAGCCACACGTTGTACGTCATGAAGACCAGCATCAGGGTGTAGGAGGCGAACGATTGCACTATGTGCAGTAGCGTCTGTATCATGTGACCTGGTGACGTCATTGAGTATCTGGAATGAAGATGGTGAGGTTAGCGTTAATATAGAGTATCTAAGCGCCTGGTTCAAATTACAAATCACCAGAAGGCTGGCCTCTTTTTGGGTCAGCTTTTAAGCCTCGCTATTTAACGAGGCAACGCGGCCAGCTTTCTGGGGACCTTTCCGAATTCGGGGGACCTGGGTCAAGTTTTTTATCTTTAGTTTAGTTAGAATTAAGGTTTTTGGTGTTAGAGTAAGACTTTTTTTTTAATGTTAATTATTGTAATTTAAAATGTAAATAAAGTGTTTTTCAATGTAGATTAAGATCCAAGGGCCCCAGACGTTACTTTTGTCTACGCAGCGACAAACGAGCAGACAACCCACCTAATGTAAGCGGTAATTTGCGCCTTTATGTAACAAAAAAGTAGAATTATAAGTTATCACTATGAGGGTTAAGATGAAATGCCTCATGCCTGTAATTGCGCTGGCTATCCTAATCAAACCGGATCACTACAATGCCTGCATTGTTTCTTGGCGCAGAAATAGATAAAGCGGTGGTATTTACCTAGGCGCGAACGTCATCGAATTTCGGGATACAGTCCATTATCCTATCACATGATTATTTTATGAGTATCAACATCTGTTGGATGTACGGTGAACGTATGTCTACCGGCTAGCTGACACAACACCATCCCATACATTTTGTTACTCAGATAATAAGTAATGTCTGGGGGCTTGGGATCTTGGACTAAGGGTAATTTTATACCTACTTCACAAATTATTTATTGAATTGTGCCCGAGTATATGCCTTAGCGTAAGGAAACAAAATGTAGGCAAATATGGCATGTAATTGAATGTCACCCTCTAAAGTGAGCTGTTTGTTTACCACTCTTCTAATTACAGTTTTCCTTTAATTTTGTGTCATTTGTAGAAATATCTGTGCCTGTGGTTTTAAATTGAAGAGGCGGTAAAGTTTTAATTTAATGCTTTCCTTTGATACCTATTACCGCCCAACGGCCTTGGCCGGTCCCAACCTGGCCGTGTGGTGTCCGGCAGAGCAGAATAGCATCATCTAAGGGTGTCGTACAAGACGACTAATCTTTTCAAAGAAAAAGATCTAGAGTTTCCAGAAAATGGGCAGCAGCGTTTTCCATTGAAATTTTATCCAAAGAGGTGCGTCAGGAAAGGCCCTCGATAGTCTCCGCCTACCCCTGTGGGTTAAGGGCGCGGGTGTGTTTGTATGTACCAATGTATTTATCAAATATATCAAAATCCGTTTAAACAGCTCTGTCCATCCTTGCAAACTTACGCATTTACAATATCACGTCGCCTTAGTCCTTATTTAGCCTATATCCAATTGAAAAGGATTAAAATTTAAACCTTAACAATACTACCATAAAAGTTAATTTTCGATATTTATGCGATAGGCTAAATAAGCACTGAGACGACGATTAGAACGTCGGAAGTAGGCTTAAGTAGGAAAGTAGGACACTCACTTAACAACTGCGGTACCACTGCACGGCGCACCGCTCCCGCACTCCGTCTTGGTGATGTTCACGCGGGAGTCGCCCGGCGCGGGCTGCGCGCGCGCATGCAGAGCCTCCCGGTAGTACTTCAGGCCCTCATACAGGATCCCCGCGAGGAAGATGGCGACGGCAGAGCCTAGCAGCTCCCACGCGGTGGTGGTCATCCATCCGGGGAAGAGGATCTCTTGGCAGACTCCAACGTGGAACTGGAAGGTTAAGGTGTGAGTGTTAGTGGTGTTGTGTCTCAACGAAGCAGGCAGGTGGACTTCGCTTTCGTCCGAATCTGGGCAAGAGGTTGGGCCAAAAACGCTCCACTAGCGTATTAGCGTCGTGGCAACTTGGCTGGGAAGTGGAGTTGGAGGGAGTTTACTGGCCAGGACCATAGGATAGTATATCTAACCTAACCTAGACGCATCCATAATTTCCGTGTATTGCGATGTCCATCACGGTGATCACTCTCTATCAGATGACCAGTTGGCTCGTTTGTCTCTCTCCATTATAAAGAAAGTAGATAGCTTTTGGGCGAGACTTCGTCTGCGTGAAATTCAGTTATAACGCTCCAGACCCTTTTGTTTCCACATTAAATTTCGGAATAAATTGTAGTCTATGCGCTATTATTATTAGTATCTATTTTAAATTATTGTGATTGCTGTGAAATAAATAAATGAATAATAATCCGTTCAGTAGTTTTTTCATGAAGAAATAACAACATACATATATTCTTACAAACTTTCGCATTTATAATATGCATATGGAGAAAATTGTGTAATGTAACTTAATCGGTAGAACGTTGTCATAAAAACCTTATCAACGCTGAGATATTTTAGTCACGCTTTAACTCCATTACTGATTCGGTGATTTACTTGCAGTTGATGCTTTCATACAGAAACTGTGACTCGTGGAAATTATGCCATACACGGAGATGCAACAATCGACTCATACCGCTCGATTTTGGCACAGAATTAGGTAAGCGACACGGTTTTGGCGCGAAACGCGGAACAATGCCAGCCTGCGCGGGCGCAACGCCCACAGATACGAGTAGAATTCTGGCAAACCAAACCAAGCTGAGAGCCCGTTGTACAGTTTCGTTTTCTTTCGCTTGCTCACCTGTTACTTGAAATGCTTCTAATGACAGGTAGCTTATTACGATTAGCACCCCGTGACGGTATAAATTACAATATAATCACCATCTTGGCATCAATATCCCGGTATTTTTTGTGGAGAAGGTAGCTTACTTTCCAATCTTTTTGATCCGAGTTGTGATCTCGCGAGTGCCCACGGTACGCTTTGATAATGTTCCAGGATTTGATTTGAATGTCAGGGTAACTGTCATTCGAGACCTATTTAACAGGGGAACCTGACCAGTGTAAATGTGGTTAGAAATTCAGTCGCCTAAATATGCAGGTTTCCTCACGTTGTTTTCCCCTAACGTCAGAGTATCGATCATTTCTTCAATCCTTGCGGAAACGAGTCTGGAACGTTATACCCGAATTTTAAGCTGTCGAAGTGTCAGACAAAAGCTAGTTTTTAAAGTAAATCCTCATTGCCGCCTGGCCATCGCGAATCGCAAGCCTACACCTACTCCGGTGACACAGAGACATGGTTCTCGCGCGTTTCTCGCGGACCGTGACAATGGTCCGCCGCAAGGACGCCGATTGAATTTCAATGGCGATTCGTTTCTGTGATGGTATTTGCAGTTTATGGGTGACTAAAGTCGACTAAAGCGTGACCAGCGATATATGTGGTGCCGCCATACTACGGCAGTTTTCAGAATTCTTTTCTTACATCAATTCCTTTCTTACAGAAGACAGAATTTACCTACAATACTTGGAAACTGAAACGGAATATATACAGCTTTTAGTACCCAGTGGATGTTATAGAGCTGGGTAAGGTGTCTATTTTCTCACGCAACTATACTGCGGTTTTTTGGGAAGCCTTTTACATTTTGCACAAAGCTAGTCTCAGTGCCGGTATCAGTGAGGAGCCCCCGTGGGAGACTCCGATGGAAGGACGGATACAAGAGCTAACGGCTCACGACGCGAGGATGCCGAAGACCGGGCGAAGTGGAGAAGAATGAGTAGAAAAGCGGACCCTGGCAGAGGATAAGCACTAGGACGATGATGTTGATCACAGAGCTGTCTGTGCATTTAAGCCAATTAAGTTCCAACTATATTAGATTACTAATCATCTTGGCGTTATTCCCCGGTTGTGCTCTCACGCACGAGGGCCCCGTGTCCGCCTTGACCATTATCCAGAATTTGGCAGATCAGATAATTACAGTGGACTGCCAAGTTTGAGTTCAAGTGCGGAAAAGGAGCCCATTAACATATAACCAGTGGACTGACATCCGTGATCCTGCTACCATGGGAGCCGGACCAGACTGGATCATGGTTACACATTCAGTTGCCTTAATATGCAAGTTTCATCACGATGTTTTCCTCAGTATGTATGTACAACTCAGAAAAGAGTCATTGGTACATAGCCGCAGTGGAATTTCAACCCGGTACCTCTCGCTTACGAGCCTGATACCTTAACCGCTCGGCCACCGACGCTCTTTGCACTATATTACATTGTTTTACATAATTGAACACGGCAACAAACCTAAACTATCTTGGTAACAAAACTGAAACAAGTTATCTTGTGGGAACCATTGTGAAACTCGTCAGCAGGCCCTGCGGTTGTCCTTTGCGGTTGAATGTTCGTCAACTGCAGTGTTTATCGCAAGAAATTAGGTAGTGCAACATTGTTGCGTGATAAAACAACAATGTAGCAGTACGTAAGCGCACGTGGTTTGGCGCAACTATGTACTGTATGTTGAATGGAACGGAACTCGTACACGGGCGAAGATAATAATTATGTCCTTATAAGTGGTAGAAAGGGTGTCTTTTGACACAGGCTTTGCCTAAAAGGAGACTCCAGCAACGATAGATTTAAGTACTCTTTGTTATTGAAATAAAAATTTATTTTATTATAAACTGTACCTACACATACACGAACATTTGCGACCTGAGTGGTGGAGTTGGTTGACGGTATGCTGCGCAGAGGTCCTGGGTTCGATTCTTGGCCGAGCAGAAATGGAAATGATGAATTTAAATTTTTGTTACGTATAAGTATTAAACCCAATGTTATTGTGAAAAGGATAGACTTCTGGCACGTGCGTGGTAAAAAGGCTCACGATGCTCTAACGTTAGAAATGCAATGGTGTGGATGAAATCCCATGTCGAGGGTGCTGTGCCGTCTACCTTAGTTGATAGAATAATATTATGTGGGTATCAGGTATGGTGGAAATCGCTTCAAAATCCGTTGCGTTGTTTAGTTATGTAGGAGTTTACAACAAAGTACAAAACATAAAAATAATAAAAAGTATGTAAGTAGTTTATCAGTTATTATCTAGCACCCATAACACAAGCTTTGCTTACTTTGGGGCTAGATGGCGCTGTGTGAATTTGTACACGATTATTTATTTATTTTATTTAATATGGCATTACTAGCAGGAGTTTCGTTTATTTTATACTACGTAAGTGTTAGATACTCACCACCATGGCGTGGTGTGATGAGCAGCCATCGTCGTTATCATGGCCGCCATGGTCGTGGTGGTGGTCGGGGGTCATGTCCATTGTGGTTGCTGTGATTTACTCTGGTTGCGGAGAAACTGCAATAATGGAAGAAATGGATTGAATGGTTACATCATAATCATAATTTTCATTCACATCAACCATTTTGTTAATTAATATTGTAGTAGTAGATGTTAAGAGCGTCGGTGGTATAGTGATTAAGTGGTTCAACACAAATAAAAATACGTTGTGAACCTGCATTTTCTCACTTCCCAAAATTGACCTACTGAGAAGATGACTAACCCAGCAAATGACTTGGAACGAACATGACGTTCTTCTAAATTGACTTCTTCAAGAAAATTACCTGCCTCGCCAAAAGTCAGTATCCTGCTCCACAATTTTTTCCGAAATATTTTTATTTTACAGAATCTTAGATGTTGTCTCGGAATATAACCCATTAGTTCAACGTCCTACATGGCCATCCTCGTTATCATCCAGTTTCCTGCCTTCCCGGTATGTGGTCGCCTATCGAAGACATTTGCCCCTTCACCACTGTTTCTGCGAAGTATGTCGTTTTCCCTTCGGCAATTCGGTTTTTCGATTCGATGGCTATGTCAGTGACCTTACCGTAGTAATTTCTCCTCCTCCTCTCCTAGTAATAGAACCGGTCAATGCATATCTGTTGCGGTTTTCCTGCTGATTTGTTTAACATGTAGTACAAAGGTCTGTCTTGTTGGGTCATCTTGAAACGGGAAGTCGGTGAGCATACGACATACGTAATTGTATGTGACATTACGTAATTTACGGACATGATAACGTCTAGAGAATAATAATGTTGACACGTACAGTCTGGGGCAATCCACAAATATAATTCGATTTAATTATGCATCAATTGACTACCAAATTCACTCGATGTTTAGTGCGTATTTTCGCGTATGCATTGCTTGGAAATACATTGTAAATATGTGATATATAAATACGTGACACTTTTTCAATTCGAGTTGTTTATTGTACCGCTAATATGAATCGTTTCGTTGCAAAGTGTTGAGGAAAATAGAGAATATCTTATGAAATATTATAGTTTTGCCAAGTATGAAACATGGTCTTAGTATTTATATTTATTCTATGTATCCAATTCGATACAAGGACACTTAGCCCGTTCTATTGTTTATAGACTGATTGCTTCGTAATTATCATAATTACTTATTCCACTGGCTTCGTTATTGTATTGTTTGAACTTGTGTACGGTGTGATTGACCTTCCGTTTAGTTTATTTTCGAGTTTCTGAGTTTGGAAATCTAGTTTTTACAAAAAATATCCAATGTAGTAATACGTATATTATGTGTTTACAGTCTATAAGTTGGTTAAAATCGAATTATATTGGTATAATTACTTGAATAAAAAAACGTAATTTACAAAATTACAGAGTGCGATAAGGAAAATGTAACAGCTTATATGCCTCTGGCAGTCGTCTTTTCCTACAATGGATGGGGTTATTCTACTTTGCGGTCACTGTTCGTCTAAAACCCAGGCGGACGTGGAATGGAATGAGCATGAGTAGCCGTTTTGGCGGATCATGATCCTCATCTCGGCGTAATGTCCCGGTTGCGCTCCCGCTTACGTACGTGAGGGCCCGGGGTCCGCATTCCTACTCTTCCTGGCCCACTTCGCTCGGTCTTCGGTATCTTTTATGGTTAGGTTGTTGGCACGCACGTCATTCTTGACGACGTCCAGCCATAGCTTCTTCAGCCGACCTCTCCTTCCCGAGCCTGGCGGAGGTGGCGTGGCCGCTTTGGTGGGTCATAGTCATAGCGCCTAAACTATTCGTTTTATAGGCTTTTACTCTAAGACGTAGACTTAAGCTTACGTAGTCTATTTACGATTGCAATACCAGTGGTACCACAGATTTACAGTGCAGCACGCCAATGTCTCGGTTGTGAGTAATGTCCGCCTTGACCATGATCCAGGAATTGGAAGATCAAGTAATTACAGTGGAGCGACTGCCATCTGACCTCCGTGACCCTACTACCAGGGGAACCTGACCAGATTGGATCATGGTTATACATTCATTCGGCTGAATATGCAGATTTCATCACAATGTTTTTCCTCGCCGTACGAGCGTCGGTTAGTGTTCAAAGTACCTAGTTGTACGTAATGTTTAATGTACATAACTGAGAAAAAAGTCAATGGTACATAGCGACACTAATAGGGTTCGAACCCGTCCAACTAGCAAAATAGTTTTATAATAATCCTTTATAAGAATGAAATCATTATAAAAGAATAGATTTTTACCTTTACTTGCCTTGTATATAACTGCTTTAAAACTAAACATCTTTAAGTGCAATTTGCTTTGTCTAATTTACTTTGAAGAATAGCACGTTTAAAAACTTTTATAAGACCATGTTATCTTACAAGCGTGATACATTTCTAAGACATTTCTATAAAGGAATCTTAAAATTATCAACATGGCCACAGTAGATATATTGCCTCAGGTTAGGGTTTAAGAAGAGCGAAAGGCTTATAATTAACTACACGAGTGTTAAATAAGATATATCAGCTTGAGACTAATCTTGAAAGCGGGCAATTGCGCTTTTAATTGTTCTTACAAAGTTTAATTTCATTAACATTTAAATTTCTTAAATTAAATATATTAATAAAATTTCAGAAAGGATTTATTATTTATCCACTCTGCCAAGTTGTTCATCAATATAATAGCAAAATATGGCTGTCAAAAAAATTTATTAAATAAAATATTAAAATAAATTATAGGAATAAAATAGGAAATACATAAAAATTAACTTTCATGGTTAGGTAGTTTGAAAAGTTTTATAAAATCCGCCGGCACACTTTTTTGGTCTCTTGAACAGATTGCGATAATACTCTTACATTAAGATCAAGAGAGGAATACAAGGGGCATCACACTTAGGGCGGCAGGAAGATTGTTGTAAGAATAATAAATAAGCTTTTAATGAAACCATAATACAACAACCATAAGAACAAATTATTTTACAAAGTGCGCCCAATTCCACACCAACAGACGTTAGAAAGTATACAACAGAGTAAAAAAATATGGTCTTAGGATATTTGTTAGACCAAATTTTACCAGTTAGGCGGTACGAGTCGGCCCTCTTAACTATTAGGTCACCGACGCTCCTAGGAACGCTATCCCTTGCTGTTTATCCTAGTCTATGTACGATTGCAATAGCAGTGGAACCACAGATGTACAGTGCAGCAGGTATAGTGATTTTCCTAAATGCAGGTGTTCAACTTGCTACGTTATGCAACGCGGCTTTCACCGCAGGGCTGCCTAGCGCAAGCGCAGCCAGCATCTGCGCTTGAGACAATGGCTCTTACGGCGAGCATTGGAGCATGCATCAGATTGATGCAATCCCTTAATTGAGATTCGTAAAAAGTTGTGTTCTTACGGAATGAAGTTAACTGTATGATCAATTGATTAATGTGTTTTTCAAATAATAATAGCGTGCGTGTACAAGTTATTTATAATCAGAGGCGATTTTCCAAATCGATTTGTTTTAGGCCTTTTAGGTAGGTACTAAGGGTACGGTCAATTCTGGCAGTAGCCGGGATTGACCGCTCGGATGATGATGATGATGAGGTAGGTACTAAGGGTAAACGAAATTGATGAACGTTTCGGATGAGGAAAAATTGATGTGGTTTTCCTCCTTAATATACTTCTACAGTAAACAATATGTTCACCTTCATGAAAACCGAAAATAACTACATATATGATACATAAACTGTTTATTGCACCACAAAAGTTATTAAAATTAGCTTGAAGTAGTTGTGGCGAAGACGGCCTTATCACTACAAGCGATCTCTCAGGCCAGCAGAGGCATATCACGAGAGAAAGAGAAAGAAATGAAACAAAAGTTAGACAAGCACCAAAACCTAACGACAAGGACAAATTTTAGAACCGTAGTATTTGGATTACTGACTTATCTAAAATATTATAGATATCATTTAAATCCTAACCGGGTATTGCCTAGATCGTCGTGAATGAATGCAACAAAGTGTCATTGGCACGGTTTCTCACGGTTGCGCAGTTCCTCAGAAAACCCCCGCATAGGTACTTATTAAAAGCCACTATCGCTAATTTCTTCCTCATTAGTGTACTTAATATTATTCTAATCTAATTAGATATCCATTATCTAGGTATGCGTAGCTTAGGATCGTTTCGGTGGCAATGATTGTTGTTTACCTATATAATGTTGTATCGACCACTTAACTACAGCTAATCTGCCAGATTAAGGTCAACTTCTCTGAGTCTCAATATTCTAATATCATCATCGTCATCCTAGCGGTCAATTCCAGCTTCCGCGAGGGTCGTCTTTCCTCCTCTTTCTTTTCCATTTCGCTCGGCCTTCGGCATCCTCGCGGCATAAGCCGTTGGAAAATATATCAAATAAGTGAGTTATATTACAATAGTTATCTTACTTTACAATAGGTACAAAACTACTCATTTTAACGCTGTGTAAATTATTAAAATCGCAAAAGAGTAAAGTACATATCAGCGTATTTAGTTAATTGTGCTGAACATGACCTTTGTTGGCATAATTACGGTGCATTTACAATTCGAGGTTTGATAATCTCGTGCACGAAATTGTGTTTGGTTGGGATTTTTGGTAGCTATTGTTATTTATAGCAATTCACAAACACGTATTATTTGCAGGCATTATCTAACTATTGTTAGAACACTTGACATGCATTTGTGGGTTCAATGCACCGTTGTTATGGAACTGTGGATAAATTGGCTGTTGATCATGCAGAAGTGTCCACATTTGGTTGATTTCTGTGTATTAAAGTGTTTTAATCTATAGGTAATATGGTTGATTTCTGTTCAGGCCCTACATTGACATATTCCATTGTCGTGGGCACCTTTTGACTTGAATTTCTACCGCGTTGTTCACGTTTGACAGGCATGTTCCGAAAAAGACATAGGTATCAACCATTTTGTGTGTTATAGGTACGATATTAGTAAATGGAATGGGTCCACCCTAAAAAGCTAGTCTTACCTACGTACAGATACATTTTTTGTAGTAGATAATAGGTGACCTTAACAGTGTGGTTGTTGGCATGAAGAGCATAACAAAAAAAGAGCACTATGCGCTAGCTACTAATCCGGATTGTACCGGATAACCTGTTATTGCTGCGGCAGCGACCTCGCCGCGAGCTGCGCGGGCGCCCTTTTTTGCCGCGCTGCAATTTGTGCAGGTTATTGACAAAATCACTTTCGCTCTTTCAACAGCCCAATGTTGTCCACTGTTGAGTTGTACTCCTCCTTCCTCTTTATTTTTTGCTAAGTTGGGTCAGCCTGAAGGCACCGAATATTGAAAATAAGTGAAGGCGCGGTTTTGTTTTTTTATTTAGACTAGCCAGGCAGTTTGCCGGGTGGTAAGTGACAATGCGGCCGAAGATGGAGCGTGCCTGTCTAGGAACAGCCTATTCACTCTAGCCTTAAAGGCGTCCAAGTTATAATGATCAGGAAACACGCTCACAGGCAACGTTTTCCATAATATTCTGTCTCCGTGTCTTATTAAATAGCGTGTACATATTAATTAGGCAAATCACCCACATTTTTAGTGAAGAGAGGTAGGCCATAGAGCGGTATCCCGTTCGAATTGGATCCGCCCGACTGGGGATGTACCTCTACCTGACAGAATACTGCAGCCAAACCAGTTGCAGCCAGGTTTCCAGTGTTCCATGGGGTAGGGGCTAGGGGAACCTTATTTTTCTATGAGGGGAACCGTGGCTTCGTCAGTGGAGGAGGGTTATAGACTATAACGCACTTTCCATCAGGCCATCAGGTCGCCCGCATGCCTGTTTACCTACCGCATAACATAAAAAACATCTTCGGTTTAAAATTGTGTAGGGCGTATTTTTATTTCATTGTATTTTTCGGTTTCGAGTTTAGTTAGTTAAGAAAGCTAAAAAAGAGTCAATTTACAGTCAAACAGAACTCCTTTTAAAAATCAAGTATTGACTCTTATGAACATTCCATTCCATTGAAATCGATCAGCTGTGGCGGGCGCATGGCGTAAACACCGGCGTGTGCGCAGCCCGCTCACCTTGAGGCGGCTCCGGCCGACAACAATGTACACACGAAACGCTTTTGCTTTTATATTACTGTTTAGGGACCCAATTTTGATATGATTTAGATATTATTGGGTTGTACAGTAGGGCGTTAATATGTAATATATGTGCGTATTTTACATAACATGTGATTTAAAATTACAGGGTTTAAGGAAAAAAATACATAACGGGAAATATTACATTTGTTTGTCATACAGGAAATTGAAAAAATTGTTGTTTGTTTATGCCGCCAAAGAGTACTAGTATTAGTAGATGGGCTCGGACGAACGGTCAATTCAAATATACGGTAGTCCCGTAACTACGATTGTCCTGTGATGGTCTTATTAAAATATAGGTCACGACCAAAATGATAGCTGCAAACTATAGTACAGTTATCCAGCCTATAAATAATGCACATCAGCTAGTTTCGGATTCGTCCGGATTTAGTCGGGTGCGACAGAGACGACGATCTACGAAGCCGATCAAGCCAATGGGAATTATTTACCTTCGACATATGTAGTTATTTTGTGATTAAATCACCACCAGCCTGATCAGTGCATGGTTTGGAATGGTCTCATTCGCTCCCGTGGGTAGCAGAACGACGTTGGCCACTCCCTCAGGTGGATTGTCTAACCGTGAAAACAAAGTCTGCCCACTGTTAGATATGAGACTAAATACGTAAAAACAATTAGTCACACATCCTTGAGAAAGAATTTTAATAACAACGAAAGGGACTTCCTGTAATCTCTCGGTCCTTGGCAGCGATTAGGCCGCATTATCAGATTCCTAATCCATTGTTTGTTTTATAGATCGATATCTATTTATGTAAGTATGTAAACCATAACGCAAGTAACCAATATCTGATACCTGCAGTAAAATTCAGAACCAAAGGTTACTGAATTTGTAACCACGGTCCAATTCCCCTGTTAACAGAGTCAGATGGCAGTCGCTCCACTGCAATTGACAGACGGACCCTGGGCTACTGCGCGCGAAAGTCAACCCGGGATATTGACTTCAAGATGATAATTAGTAGCTACAGAATGAACAGCACCCCAACATACATTAAATGCATCATGGTGAGACCTGTTACTCTGCGGCTGACTGTACTTACATCCGAACTACGGGTTGAGAAGCTAGCTCCGCTGTTACAACTTACAAGCCACGATTTCAATGCAGGTTATCCTCATATTATGCATATGAGCTCACGATTTACAAACGCTGGTCAGTGTCAAGGGTGCGCGCGCGCACGCGGCACGTAAGGATGCGCGGCGCCGTGACGTCAGCAGCGACTCGTTCGCAGACATCATCGTGTTGTTATTGCTTTTGTAACTTGTACTAAGTTATAGATGTATTGTCGTTACTGAAGCTATGATATCACAGACTATTTGTTTATGTCAAAATCTTTGTATGATATGAAATTTATTTGAGACATTGCAGAAAAGATTGAAGAGGCTCACTGGCGATGGTTTGGTCACAAGATCCTTGCGTAAGACCCCTGGATACGTAAGAAATACCTAATCCTGCCGGTATCAGGATAAAAGTTCTATGGGAGGCCCAGTAATGGATTTATATAGCTGAGTCGGATGCAAGAGCCGCGGCATACGACGTGAGGTTGATGATGACCGGGCGAAATGCTGAGGGCGGAGAGGATAGCGAACCGAGCGAAACCTGGCAGAAGCCAGCATTGACCACCTGGACGATGATTATGAGGAACATGAAAATAATAAGTAGCCTAAAGTTCATAAAGACCATATTTGGCAACTCATGGAAATAAAACGGGCTCTACATCAAAGAGACTTAATAAATCTGTTTTTTGAATACTTTAGCTCGATGGAAATAAATTATTGTGTAGTCATTACAGAGTTTCAATATTTATACATTCACGAGATTGTAATTTCAATGTTTGCAATCGAAAAGATAATTAGAAGTGAAGTTAATATTACAATGGTGTCAAATAACATTAGGAAGCTAGTACGGAAGGTTATAACTAGGTAGGATAATGAATACTATGATTAATATGTTATGGCAATCGAATAATAACATAAGACTATTCAAAAGGCAGTAGGAGTTCTATTTATGTTATATTTTATGTAAAGAGCTTTTGGAAGGCTTGGTGAGCTATAGAGGTACCTATACGATATAGAATGTAATCTAAGTACCAGCTTTTGGCCGGGACTTCGTGTCTAGTTCCCGCGGGAACTACATTAAACTTCGGGTTACACTTCTAGAGTTATATGGAATTATACGGTACTATTTTTTTTTGCCTGCGACTTCTGCGAAAGACTATGTCTATGTTACTCGCTGATAATGTAGCTTTCTATAGGTGAAAGATCTTTTAAAATCGGCCGAGAAGTTTTTGAGTTTAGCCATTACAAACACACAAACATACAATGTAATCTTTTCTCTTTATAATATTATTCTATTTAGTTCACAGTATTACAGCATATAAATTATGTTTAGAAATGTTAACATTATGAAGTTGCAATGCCAATTACAAAACTGCAATTTATAATTTGGTGATTAATATAGCTAATACACCACATCAAATACAATAAAATCATAATAAAATTAAAAACTTAAGATTCTCTTTATGTGTGTGTATAAGTATAGATAATAGTTTAATACTTTATGCCCTGTTCCCGCTGGAACTACGTTGACTTTCAGGTAAAATATCTAGAATACTATGGAATCATAAAATATATTAGATATAATACTACAAAATTTCAACAAATTCCGTACAGTATTTGCGTGAAGGAGTAACACATATCCAAACATTCATCTAATAGAAACTAACCTTATACTTCGTCTCAAAACCTGTTAGCACACAAAAACAACTATTCCCGGTTGGTCTATCGATTACGCTCGTTACGTAGATTGTTCTAGAGGCGATTTCCGGGGCCTGGACAGCCAATTTAGCTGTTAGTGGTTAGCCTAGAGTCTAGACATAATTCGCTGGTACCGGCAGCCTAGGCAGTGTTTGAGCCTGGGGGAGATCTACATGACGGTAGCTTGTTGTCGATGTAAATGTCCCTGGGAAGCTGTGTTAAAATGTTTGTTATCTACTTACATTTGGACTTTTGTAGGTACTAGGTACTTTTGAATTCTAAAAACTTTTAGGTATCATTAGCCATAGAGACCGACAAGTTAGCTACCTGTACGGAAGAGTGATATTATTTTATTTTCGACCTCTGTGTCATTTACACCTATAGACGCGCCGAAACACAAGATTGTAATTGGCACATATACAAATAGTGCGACCTATTTATCTGACCAGGTATCGCTGACTTTAACCACCGGGTCAAATAAGTTCGTGGCACTCTAGATATTTTTCAACAAAGCTAATCTTACGCATTGAATCGGATCCGATCCCCATTGGATCGGAATATCCGAGTAATTGTTGTCTGAGGACGGTTTAAGGACTGGAAACGTCCAGGAACTTTAGTTCTTAGAAGTTACTCTTTATCTTATAGAACTTACTATTTAAGATAGTAACTTTATAGGAGCACCCACCTGGAGAGCTTGCTCGTTCCTCGGGCAAAGGATAAATTGCTACCCAATGAGGCAACGCAGCCAGCTTTAACTGTTCCCAATAGTCTTTCCAGCCAAATTTTCGGACATAAGTCATTTCCTAGGCCACAAAACTTCAATGAAACACAGCACACAATATAATCTATTTTCCAATAATGATTGATTAACTATTGTAATTTAAATACTAAACAACATAATGAAACTAACATAAGGATAAGAAATAAAATGTAATAATAACGTTTTTTCTGAAGGCAAATTGCCATTTTTACCGTCATCCGAGCATTAAATTGCGTAATTAATCATAATGCGAGTACTATTGTTCCAAGTCTTATTATTATTATTATATACGGATACACTAGCAGTTAATGCTGACACGTGTATATCACTGCATTCACTGCACTTTTTCGCCTTACTTCGTTCGCTTTTTGGTTGCGCGGCCGAGCCAACCTTGGTCGGACGTTCGACCCGCGTTAGTATCAACTGTCTAGCGGTCTCCTATATCGGTCGTATGTAGCTTCCTTTATCAGTGGACAATGATAACTGTGATTGAAACTTATACTATTATAATGAGGAGAAAAGATTTGATTATTTGTATGTACTGTTAAATCGAGAACATGGCCCAACTCTTGGTCCAACAACGCATGACGTTAGACGATATAGATGCCACCAACTTTATGCAGAGAATTTAGAGATACCTAGGGAAATCGGTATAATATAACCCAAGGTATCCTAATGTTGTATGTATGCGCGTAACTTCAGAAAGGCTGCATCTATTTCACAATTCTGTTGTGTTGTTTTTGTAATTGTCAGGAGTGAGTACGGGACCCTACAAGTGTACGTAGGAAAGTGGTAAATTGATACCACACGAACGAAGACGCACCGGGCAGCTAGTGTTAAATAGAAACCCCTCAGCATACATTAAGTGCGTGCTGGGGTTGTCTGTTCATTCTACGGGTGACTGTACATGGTGCGTATCGGTATTCGGTGCTTGCGACACCTGGATGAGCTGGTTAAATGATCCCTTTGTTTTCCGTAGTTTTTATTATGCTTGATAAGAGATTAATTAACCCTATTTCAATAAACAATGTTTAAGTTTGAGTTTGAAACCGCGTGAAATCCGATGAAATTGTGTCATTTGGAACCCTCTCTTTATCTAACTCTCTCATTTAACAGTCAACTGTCACTGTTGTTGATATTTACTTGCCAGCCGTTTAGCTACAGTTACTAACTAGATAGATTTGTTACGAATACATCCTTTTCGAAACCTAAATTATTATGGGAAAGGAACTAAAGTGAACAACGGCAGTGGAGCAGGATTGCAAACATAAACAGACGCAGCGTAGTAAACATTCGACTAATATCCTTCGATGCACGCATCACGGATCACGATCCGTGGTGTGCGCAAGCGCATCCCAACATAAGTTATCGTTATCGATGCTATGTTTACTATCCGTACCAGAGTACAAGACATCATCATCATCTTGGCGCTAATGTCCCCGTTGTGCTGTCGCGCACGAGGCTCCGGGGTCCGTCTTGACCATGATCTAGGACTTGGCAGATCAGATAATTACACTGGAGCGACTGCCGTCTGACCCTGTTGGGGAAGCTGAACAGATTGGATCATGGTCTCACATTCAGTCGCTTGAATGTGCACGATTCATCACGATGTTTTCTCTCACCGTAAGAGCATCAGATTGTGTTTTACTAATGTACATAACTCAGAAAAGATACATTGGTACAATTTTTTTGGACATTGTTACGTCCCATAATTCTGACCCGCGCATTTTTTTCTGAAGTTTCTTCACACGGCTTTTTTACAGTTTTATTTGTATAAATGGATTATTATATCAGAACTACTCTCTACATTTTCGTGAAAAGCAATTTTTACGAGTATAATGAAATTGGATTGACAATTTTATGTACTTAAAGAATGTTATTCTACACTCACGACATCGTTGCTGGCTTCCGATTCGTTATTGGCCGTTTATAAACGTTTGTCGGCTGTCACCGGTGCGCCGGCGCACACGACACTGTTTCGAAAAACAGGACGCCGTGTTATGAGTTAAAATGCAGGGTTTACACTAAATAAAGTGGGTACAGTTTACTAACTGGAGTATCCGTTGCGTTCGGACGAGTTTCTGTGTGTTTTACTCGAACCTACGTATAATTTGTTGCTCGACCGTCGTCCAGGACATCTGGAACCTAAGGCGAATGGGATGGGATGCGGTGTTGGCCTTTGAGGTACAGTACAAGTGTATAAGCACAACCACTTCAAGAAGAAATTATTTTGCAGCTACAGCAGCATACAGGCATTTGACATTATGTATCTTTAAATTTTTTTGATTATTTTTAAATAGTGACATTTATTTTACATTTTTGACATTGACCTATTATTGACCTAAATGTATGGTCATTGTCTGATATAATTTTTTTTAATTTAATTTAATTTATGTGACGATGCGACTAAGGATGAAACAAGCTTGCCTAGACGAGTTACTTACGCCTTACATGCAAGTCATAATATACCTATATCAGTAAGAAAAGAACAGAAGGCAGTATTTAGAGCTAGTCACCAGCCGTGGCGAATCTAGTGCCAAAGGCAAACAAGTCAGCCATTTATGTTTTGCGTTTCTCCCGATTCGCCACGATGGCTGCGTATGCGCAGAACTGACATCGTTCTCAACTTTGAGTCTATGAGTCACTTTATTGATGTACTGGAATTACTGGAAATGTGCCTTTGAATCAATTAACACAAAGCCAAATGTGTTTGTTAAAAAATGTTAATTTGAGTTTAGTGGTTTAGTAGGTTTGAGGAGTATGTAGTACGGAATGAAAGAGCTGCGCTAACTTGGCTAAGACAGGGTTTGTCTAATGAAGACGACAAATATACATTATATTTCATCTTTACTAATGTCTTTGTACTTTGTATCTCTGTATGTAATACTCAATACTTAAATGTGAATTAATGTATGAACTCAAAAACTACTGGACCGAAGCTACGTTATACCCGGATAACGTAGGCTATATTTTATCCCGGTAAAATAATAGGTACCGGCCGGAAGGTTGATTGTTTTCAGAGATTCAAACTGCGCGCAGGGGAAAGCCGCTGCAAACGCCTAGTGTAATATGTTTACAACCATCGGTAAAATAAAATTCAGGTGAAAATACTAATTTACTGTATTGACAATGATCTGCCAAAACACTTTGGATACAATTGTGGAAAAAAAAACATGAGAGAGCGGTGCCAAGCGGTGCTAATTGGTACCGTTATTTCGTGTTTTAGTTACCTATTTATTTTTTGAGGAAGACATGAAACAAAAGCGGCATTGGTCTAGTTGCAGCGTGCTTGCGAGACCGATAATTAAGGTTAAGCAACGCTCCCAGAGTCTGGGATCTGGATGGGTGACCGGTTCAAATTAGGCCAGTTGAACGGGTACTTTTAATATTGTACGTCCGAAATGGACAACACTGTACTTAATAAGAAATAATTGTCAGTGTCGTACAATAAAATATTATTATTATATGCTATAACTACAGCACCGCAACGAGCTCGCCACGTGTTAGATGCTCCTCTTACCGTCTGTGAAGCGATATTGACTTCCTCTGGGGACCTTGAGACCGATTTACCCCCCGGATCTGTGACATTATTTAGTTGTAGACATACATTTCTGGTACTGATTGGAAAGCGAAGGGTGTTTAGCAACTGCAGAGCAGCGATCAGCTGATGACGAAGGTCTGGTGTCGCAAGCGGCGCGCGCGCATTGCGCAAGTCGACTTGTAGACTGATCTATAGTTTGTTGGTCGTGTCATTCCAGTTTTGATATTTAAGAAATTGTTGTTCACATTATTGGCGTTTTATAATACACGTACTTTACATAATTATTAGTATTACATACATTAAGGCACGCCCTTTTCTCCTTTTAAAAAATATTCTCGATTTTTATACGTGGCATGTTAAGACTGACAAAACATGGTGATCTACTGATATAAAACCACTCCTTTCCTGTTACGATTCAACGAAATGCAGATTTCTGGAAACCTTTTGAAGTAAGGTATGGTATACCTGATACGGACAGATAGGTATTCCATTAAAAAACTCCAGTCAGTTTTTTCGTTGAATCTTTGTTATGATGATTTTTGCTTTAATGAACATAACACTATCACCAGTAAACCTCAACACGTGTGTGACACAAGAAAAACATTAATAAATATTATCCAACGCATTATGCCGAGGCTGGTCCAGTTTGGTGCGACGACGCATCGCCCTACTTCCTTATTATGTACTTATTTTGCTAGTTTTAAGTTTTTTGAACGTGTTATTGGACCGAATAAAGATACCTCTTCGTCTATGTCTTGTGGACTCCCGCATACCATCAAGTTCTTCGTGGTTAGTTACTTATGTATGTTCTATGTAAGTTTACATGCGTTATGTATACACTTGCGTGGAATTGAACTCAGAGATTTTAGCGTACACAAACAAACGTTATTTTTCATATCTTAAGCTGGAATTTGATTTTGGAATTTTCATGCCGTACCAAGTTTATAAACTTCCAGTGCACAATCACAGAACACCACAATCGCAAGTAGGCATTGTTTTAGTCGGAACCATATATTAATCGATTTACGACGCGGTATTAGCCCTGGTGCTAATTTAATATAGGCTGGGCTTAAGGTTGCCAACCCTACTATATAATATAGTATCCTACTATATTAGGAGTCTACCTACTATATATTTAAAATTAAAATATAGTAGGCGAAACTACTATATTTAATTAGCACAACATTACCACTTTTCGTAAAACGGAACGCGTCCATAAGATCCTCAAAAAATTTTTTTCTGACGCAAATCGAATATTTCAGAACGATCTTGAGTCTTGACATTTGTACGACGTGACGTGACGTAACTCAAGTTAAGTAAAAAAAAAGTATGAAACTCAATGTAGCAGAAAATATACATTTAAGAAATAATATAGGTACGTACATTTTATTTAAAAACCTACTATATCTTTTTTGATTAATTCCCTACCTTCTATATTTTTATGGCTTCTAAACCCGAAAATACTATATTTAGTCTAAAAAAAGTTGGCAGCTCTAGCTGGGCTACCGCTTAATATTTGTCTAGTAGAAATTTCTTAGAAGTAAAGTGTATAAATCGATAGTTATCTCGAATGTAAACTAGATATGAGATTGTCAAAATATTTATATACCGCCACATTTCGATCAATGACAACCTAAGAAAAAAAAAGACGTATTATTTATTTGTGAAATAGCATCATTGACCATTGAAAGTTGTTTTATTTTATTTTATTGAGGTAAAGGACAAGTGACAGACAGGAATATAACACTGAACCTTACAAATATTATGCGCGTGAACCAAATGGTTTGTCCTTTTATAACCAAACTGTTATCGGTATCTATACTTATAGATTTGTGTATTTCATTTTTCTTGCGTTATAGTGCTGATAAAATATTTGTAGTTGTAGTACTCAGTAGGTTATGTAATCGTAGATTCAGTATTAGTTTGGCATTCACGGTACGCTAGCCGTGCTATCATAAAACTAATCTGTTTCCTAAGCTGTCAAGCAAATTGAAAATATTTATTGATATGGCTTAATTTGACTTCAAGGTCTTTTTCCGAAATG
Organism: Blastobasis lacticolella; assembly: GCA_905147135.1. Lineage (NCBI taxonomy): Eukaryota > Metazoa > Arthropoda > Insecta > Lepidoptera > Blastobasidae > Blastobasis > Blastobasis lacticolella. The sequence continues at coordinate 17,120,689 of LR990059.1, forward strand.
TGAACATTTTTGGTATTTGTATTTTCTGGAATTGTATTCAAACATGCACATTCTTTTTCCAAAATACATCATAGTATCAGCTGAAAGACGCCCACTGCTGGGCAAAGGCCTTCCCCAGAGATCTCCACAAAGGCCGGTCCTGTGCCTTATGCATCCAGCTAGTACCTGCGATCTTTACCAGATCATCGGGACCACGCTGCGTCTTTCGGTACGTGGCCAAAAGACATCAATAAATCTTATGGTAAAGGAACTTTCGATAAAACTGGTTGGCGTATAGGGTGACCTAATGGCAAACTCTTATTACACCCAAAGGTTGAGTCTGGTGGTTCAGCGGGACTATGTCCTTGGAAAGACCCAGCGTTCTTGGAACGATGCCCAGTAGTAACCTAGGCATAATCGAGGATTTTTAAATTTAATGTTTTATTGACGTGTATTGTATTTTTTCTGTCCATAATAAATTAATTAGAGCCCACGTAGTATTAATCTTATTGTCTTTTCACAATAATTGTAAGAATTTCCCCTGGTATTGCAAACGTCCATAGGCTGCGGTGACTGCTTACCATCAGGCAGGCCGTAAACTTGTTTGCCACCTTGGTGGTAGAAAAAAAAGTTCGATTAAGTACTTAATAACCATTCAATTCAATATTCCGTCCTTGAAAAAGACCCACCTATCACAGCCTTGCCACCACGATACAAAATATTTATACCTATAGACTTCAAATTTAATATTGTGAGGCTAACCGACCATTATATTAAGTATAGGAAAACTGATAACAGCAACGCTCTAGCACGGTCCTGCACGGTAGTTGCGCGGTGTCATTACGCTGCGCGTGAGCATGGTTGACGACCCATTTAGTTTGATTTGAGAGAATATTATTTGATTGACGCGACCGCGTTGGGGCGAGCTCGCGGTACAAAATGTACTGAGTGATGGCATATCACAGCAGTCTGCTTGTCTGCTCGTCTTGCGAAATGGATAAAATAAAAAATAATCATCTTAGCGTTAATGCCCCAGTTGTGCTCTCGCGCACGAGCGACGGGTCCGCCTTGACAATGATCCAGAATTTGGCAGATCAGGTAGTAGTGGAGCGACGGCAGTCTGACCTCCGTGACCGTGCTACCAGGGAAACCTGACCATATGGGATCTGAATGAATGTGCAGGTTTCATCACGATGTTTTCCTTCACCGTAAGAGCATCAGTTAGTGTTCAATTAATGTACATAACTCAGAAAAGAGTCGGTTTGAATTCAAAATTGTTTAAACATTTGTATGGACTTGTGCACCTAAAGTGGCATATTTAAACTCACTCTGTAATTACTAATATAGATCAGAAAATCTACGGGAAAAATCAATTTCAATGAAAATCTCAATAATATTAAGTTCAGGTAGTTGAATAGTTACGTATTCACAGAGTCACAAACTCGGGTGACCGACAAACGACCGTATGCGGTGTAATTACAATAATGTAATGTAATGTATAATAAGTGTGTATTTAAAAAGTATTTAAGTAGTATATCAGTTATCTAGCACCTATAGTACAAGCTTTGCTTAGTTTGGGGCTAGATGGCGCTGTGTGAATTTGTCCACGAATATTTATTATTTTATGTATTTATTAAAATAAAAATACCTACTTGTCTGTATATGATAGGCACAGAATGAAGCATTTTCTTAGTTCAGATTCATACACTGCTACTGATTTGTACAGTGATTCACGTTTGTTAAATAAAACGTTATCTGTAATTTTTTTATGCTTCGCGTTTACAAACGAGCAGACAGCCCATCAGATGGTAAGCGGTAACTGTTGCCTATAACATGCATTTAGATGGCAGGCGACAAAATGCAGAATTCCCCTGCAATTCTGCATTTTGTCTTTGTCATTAATTGCAGGGGAATTCTGCATTTTGTCGCCTGCAATCTTGTTGTCACTGTGAGGACTAAGATGAAATGTCTCCTGTCAATGCTGCACATTAAATACTAGACACCACCATCACACAACATAATACGAAAATAGGATAGTGAAGGTTTCATCCGACAATGTAAGCTGAGTGGAATTGTCACTATGCACTTTATACCCGATTACGATTCACATTGCAGCGGATGCCGGCCATCATATCAGGGTCTGCGCTTGCGGCTCTTAATTTGTTTTTGATCGCACTCAAGCAGGAGGAATAATGGCAATATCGTTGAATTAGCGTTTACTATACCTAATAGTATAAAATAATCATCTTGTTGTGCAGTCACGTGTGAGGACCCTGGGTTCGCCTTGACAATGATTCAGGATTTGGCAGATTAGGTACTTAACCCTGTTAACAGGAATCTGACCCAATTGGATCATTGTCGGACATTGAGTCGCCTGAGTTTCATAAACTCAATGCCGAAAGCGTAAAGATAATAGGCAAAAAACGTTTTATTCTAAGAATTTTATGGAATACACAGTGCATATTTCCATTCAACGTACTTCCCAATAAAAGTAAACTTACACCTTAGTCCTCACTGGTTAGTTCCCTTATACGGGTCCGAGATCGCATCTCTCCTATTTCTCCGGGAATCGACTCGTCTACCCACTTAACAAACAGGTCTAGGGACTCCCTATGGGATTTAAGGCTGGTTTGACCAGTTCGCAGAGACTGGAGCTGTGCACTTTATGTCCTATAGACACATATAACAGGGTCTATAGTATTGATCTGCCCGCCTCGAGTCAAACTATTTCAACTTTGATTTTCGGTATAAAAAATTCAATACTTTTTAAATTACATTGGCAACACCGAAAGGGATCGCTTCACAAATAGGGAAAATCAGCGTCGTGCATCAAAATATTGAATTTTTCATACCAAAAATAACAGTTGAAAACTGTTCGACTCTATACTAGGCAAGTGGTTTAAAAATGGGCCCACGTGGGCGTGCTTTCTTTCTGCTTTCAGCCGGGCGGGGTGTTTGACGATGGGGGTTTCACCCAGTACTTAATTATACCTACTTATCAGAATTTTATAAAATTGTATTGCTAACATAGTGGTGTGAGATAATATTATGTTATTAACTAGTTTCTTTTAATCTAATAACAAGCTTTATTATACACATAAAACACATATTTACAGTTACAATACAAATATATCTACATGTTTTTTGGATTCTATAATGATCTGATCAATAAATATATTTAATTTAATTTAAAAATAGAGACCTCTGTATTCTGTAGGTACAGAATGAAGCATTTTCTTACGTTTGATTTGTAAGTACGTAAAAATAACTAAATATATTGAAATTAATTAATGTAGATACAGTTTCCCCTTATTTACGTATACCTTAAAAACAATGTTGAAATTAATTTAATATAGGTACAGTTGCACCCCTAGTTACGTATACTTTACGTTAGTTATAGCTGAGAGAGGTACGGTCGCCCAGGCGCCTGTATTACTGGCTGGTACACTGAAATTGTTACAAAATATTTATATCCCCCCGAAAACTACAATGTAGACAATGTCAGGTAAATATTGGATTTGGAATCCTAGCACATTGAAGCCTTTGTCTTGTATTTACGTCAGTTAAACCTCATCGTATTGTTTAAGTTAACTACCTATCAATTTATAGGGTGAATCAAATCATGTATACGTATTTGCAACGAGACGTGACTAATGCACAAACTCCAAAGACACCTGGCCATTGTATGCACTACGCACTTTCTATGCTTTTCTGGAAAGAATGTGGCGATTGCCCTAACAATTATTGGCCTGAGTCACTTAGGAATGGATCGTTTTGGTAAACAGACAATGTGCGATCTATCTAGCTCAGGCGAAATACAAACTATTCGGATGCAATACAGATGCAAACCTATCTTAGAACTGGTCAAGTACGACTTTGAATTGAGTTCGACGAGCTCTTTTCTGGTTATATAATAATAATAATAAATAAATGACAAGAAGATTTTGATTCTTTGTTAATAATAACATTTTGATGTCAGAGCAACGTGTGATGTACAAAAGTGTACCTCGCCTCGAGATTCCCTTCATTTGGTAAGTTTTATTAGGTAGGATATTGGTTTTAGTTTATATATTTCTGGAGATGTTTTCCCTGGAGAATGCTACATAGGGTTCTTCGAGGAAGGGGTTAAAAAAAGATTTTTGCAGCTTGGTATTGTCCAGGCTGTGGTAACTGCTTACCATCAGGCAGGCTTGCCACCTTAGTATAAAAAAATTAAGTATGTTGTTTTACGATATTTTGCTTTTGTTAAATGAATGAATAGATACATATTTTACATGCTCATAGTCGTAAATATTACACTGAATGGTCAAGTCACATAAATTATTACTAATCTGTAACTCGAATCTAATCTGTAGGTAAGTCGAAAACATTGAATTAACGAGATACCCACATTGAATTCATGTTTGATTTATCTATTTTTAGAAAATATGTGTACACCGGTTTTTCGGTCAAGTTTTAAATAAAAATAGGCTACCTTTTAATATCTGATAACTATAAAACGACTACAAACCGAGTGGTGGACCTTGACCAATGAAGGAGAAACCCGACTGTCAAGAATAAAAAAGAAACATTGTTAAGAAATAAAAAAGAGAATAAAGGTTATTGATAAACGAACCAGACTAGCCCGTGTTGTTTGTATGCAATGAAAGACTACTATGCAAATGATAGCGCAGGTATTATTGTAACAGGTGCGAACGAAATAATAAGTTGAAACAAAGTCATCGTCGCAGAACGTCGCAAAACCGCTTATTACCTACGTAAAACTAAAACCTACTTTCGTTAAAACTTTCAATAAAACTTGATATACCAAATCAATAGGTGTGTATTCAAGAAACGCGGCGTTCTTCTTTCAGGGAAGTGTAATTTGATTGTTTCTCTATCGTTCAACGTTAAGTTTAAAAAAAACTGTAGATTAGTTTATGTATAATTTAGTTTAGTCTTATTTAGTGTTCATTAATTAAGATTTGCATTCGGTATTGCTTTGTTTATGTGAAATAAATCAATTAATTCCTATATGAATAAAACAGTATTTATCATGTAATTATTCAACGTCACACACAATGCGTCAACAAAATAAGATTTCTTTCATACATACACACTCACGCCCGTATCTTATAGGGGTAGGCTACGGTCCTAACACCCCTCTTTGGCTCTTCTACATTCATACATTTACGCCGGTTGAGGGTACAAGCTAATTACGTAATAGTTTTAGTTTATTGCAATGGAACTTTGTTAGCAACTGAACCCATGAAATTGATGATACGGAATCGCAAAAGCAACCATTTCAATCATTGAAATCAGAGAACGGTTGGCAAAAGAGTAACAATTTTTTTTTCTTTTCCTTTTTGATCTTCATTTGATCCACTGACCTCTAATAATACGTGGTGGTCGGTGACTTGATCGGTATAGTTTTATTCTTGTTAATATTTTACGGCTCCGGATCTAAGTGCATGTGAGCCATGACTGATCATGAATAGTCTTTGCGTGGTCTTCGTTGGGGCAAACTAAGCCGTTGTCGGCTGGAAGGTGCCGCGCGCGACGCATTATTACAAAAGTACTCATTGTTGATTATTTCTTTTGTGACTTTCAAATTGTGTATCTTGAATATATATTAGATAAAAATTTGTGAAATTGAAAAAAAATTAAAGATAACGTAATTAGACTACTGCCCTTTTTGGAGACGATCATTTGTGTTATCAATTTATGTCCTTCTCGGGCACTCTCTACAGGCCAGAGCCTGAGACACAGCAGGAACAGAACAGAACAGGGTCCTGAGGAACAGAGTTCCTGCCTCTAAATTTCTTTTTCCTTTCGTTATAAGCCCATAAGCCAACGACGTGTACAGTCTTCTAGAAGGTTACTACTAAAATTCGTGAGTTGAATTTTATGAGAATGCCTAGGTAGGAATTCCAGATGGCTCCACTGCGCTCGCTCGAGGCCGCGAAGGTTGCCCCTTCGCGCCTGTTCGTTCAACTCAGATTGTTTTGCAAGATATCAATTAGTCAAGGAGTTACATTGTTTTTCTACAAATGCTAGTTGTTTTGCAGAAATTATATCGCTCAGCACGTAGTGGCACTTTTGTTATTTGAAGTTGTGTATTTAGCTGCGCAGTTTGTTAAAATTATCTAGGTATCTTCAATTATTATTTAAGCTACAGTTTTACAAAACAATGTCATTTTTTTTATCCAATAACAATACCTCTAAATCTAAATAGTAGGTGCATACAACTTTAACTAGGAAGGTCTGACTTAGAAGGTCGTTAGTTCTATTCTCACGTAACAATAATTCTTACACTAATATTTATGTTAAATAATTGTGTTGACTCTGGGTTTTTAGTACAACACAAAGTGTTATATAGATGAGAATATGTCAATTACCAATCCAGGAAAACCATTTATGTTTTATATTTGTGTTCTACATAAACTTGTTTATATTGTAGCTGAACAATGGATTCTAATGTGGTTTTCACGCTTGTCACGACGATTAGGTATACTACTGTACTTAAGAAAGGTTTATGAATGCACTGAATACGATGAAATTAGCCAAAGAGTCAAAATAGAAAGATCATAACCTACTTTTTATTACAGGCCGTGCGGATAAAGAACAATGGCAGAGATAAAAATTTTGTAAGCTGCATCTAGGCAAAAAAATGGCTATATGTTTAGAAGAGCATATTTTTATGCCCCTGCTGTGACCGCTTGTCTGTTTATCTACCATTTGGTCAACTGGTCGTTAATGTCCAGATAGTGATCTAGCGCGCGAGGGACCGGGTTTCGCCTTGACCATGATCCAGAATTTGGCAGATCAAGTAATTACAGTGGAGCGACTGCCATCTAACCTCCAGGGAACCTTACCATATTGGATCATGGTAACACATTCAATCGCCACAATGTGCAGGATTCGTCCCGATTTTTTTTCCTCACCGTTAAAGCATTGGTCAGTGTTCAACTAATTTACATAACTCAGAAAAGGGTCATTGGTACATGGCGGTATTGGTACCTCGGGGTAGGAGCCGGATCCCTTAACCACTAGGTCACCGACGCTCCTCTACCGCTCGACGTATAAAAAAACATTGTTCCCTTACCGTTACTATGGCCATAGCCGCAAAAAATCCACAATCACGAAATAATTTTGTGATAATATTACCAAATTGTTGTCCATATTACGGCGTGACCACATCCTGTGTATTTTACTATCACTATCAATGAGCTAACAAGCATTTTTTTCTGCCTACAACTACATGCACAAGCAATTACTATTTGTTAGAATTTCTTGCACTTTATTGCACATAAAAGTATTAAGAAATTGTGGTATGAGCTGCTATATTATGTGTAGGTATATATATATATATATATATATATATATATATACCTATAACGCTAGGTTCCTGTCCAAAAACTCTCGGCCCCGTACTTGTATCTAAAATTAGGTCACTTGGCCACAATCTTATTTTACCTAAATTACATGACCAAACAATCAAATTGTGGCATGGCCTAAGTTTAGATCTCAGTACTTTAAGAGGCTAAGGTTTTTGGACAGGAAGCTGGGCCTTATTATACACAAGTGTTTTTGGTAAGACCTACTGCAACTTCTAACCATTAAACAGTCCATATGCATGTTTGTTTTAAACTTAAGGTAACCAAAATTTTTTATCAATTACTGGAGATAAAGTCCATATCGTGTTTCAGCAGATCGTGTTTCGTGAGATAATAAGCCTGCTATGCGTACTTAACTGTGTCGTAAACGACACACCTACAGGAAGGACATCAATATTTCAAATTAATTTTTAAGGAACTAAAAATTTAATTATCTGTATACATTTTTTTATTACCAGTTTTAGATTTTACTGCTGTGTCTTTTATGACACGGAATTTCTAACATTTTCAAAAAAGTATTTTTTATTTGTCGATATAGTGTTCAAAATTTCAACAATCATATTTTATTCAGTTGCAAGTGCACCCACTTCAAAGAAAAGTCAAATTAACCTAGATAGCATTGTAGACCCCGTTTCTATGGTGGTTTCCCGTGGTTACCAGCGGAACTACTAGCATTAGTTAGGCTAGAGACGCCGGTGGTCTAGTGGTTAAGGGGTACGACTCCCATTCGAGAGGTCCCGGGTTCGAATTCCAGTACCGTATATATCAAACACTAATTTCTGAGTTATGTTCATTACTTGATTACTAACCGTTTCTTTAACGGTAAGCGAAACATCGTGATGAAACCTGTACATTGAGCATGAAACCATGATCCAATCTGGTCAGGTTCTCCTGTTAACAGAGTCACGGAGGTCAGACGCAGCCACTCCACTGTAATTACCTGATCTGCCAAATGCTGGATCATGGTCAAGGCGGAGCCTAAACCCTCCAGGACATTATCGCCAAGATGAGATGAAAGAGCTAGGTTAGAGACAACAGCGCCTCTCGCCATAGGAACTAAATTGTAAATGTCGTGTTATCAAACTAGGCGATTGATGCTGACCGCGCTTCCCACGTTTTTATGTGCAATTGTATTGTGTCTTGTCATGGTGCGTATTGCGCCGTGCAGGTGTGTAATACGTAACGTGTAGGTTCTAACTTGCCATTTCATTGATTACATGATGCTGTTTGCAGCTTTCTCGGTTATAAGCAATTTTGTAGAGTTCCTTGTTATTCTAGATTGGTGTGGTGCATACATTAGTATAAGGTATAATATAGGTATAGGTAATTCAGGTTAAATGTTATTTTATCACAAATAGACAAGTACTCGATGTATACTTAGGTCAAAAATCAAGTTTCGAAATTATTTATTAATCACAATTTCATCCAAATTGCGATGTGTTCTTTAGCACAATATAAAGTTTTTTTAATTTTAAATTTTGTATTGTTAGTCACAGTCCGGTTGATTGTTGATTAATTCGCCTTAACAACGCAGAAGTCATCATAACAACCGGCTTATCTAACCACTCGAAATTTATGTAACGAGCAAATCAAAACTCTTGACTATAAAACAAAAATTTCGCAAGGACTACGTTCAGTATAAAATAACCATGCAATAAGATTCTTCGTTATAACGATCAATAATACAAAACTCACCTTCGAATAAACACTTCCCACTGCTTCGAGAGTTAATTGATCGTTTTATGTATACGATTAGTGTTGTGTAAATAGATGTTCACGCGCGTTTACACTATCGAGTCGGTTGGATAAACGGTTGTTCCGTTTTGGCGCGAACGTGCGTCTGCGCGGCGGTCGGCACGGGACTGGTGCGCGGGCGCAGCCGCGGTTGCGACATGGCGCGGTGGAGGAAGTTATGGTAGGGACAGTAGAGTTGTTTGGTTGGGTTGTGCTTGATTTTTGGTTGAGGATAAGTATGCGATAAATCTTACGTTCATGGCGTTATTTAATTGGATCTTTAATATTAATTTTAGCCTTTTCCCACCTGTCACTGGTATATTCGAAAATCTTATTGTTAGATTAAGTAGGTGCCTAACTGAAACTGTTTCTACACCCTGTGCTTACTACGCGCGTGTTGGATTCTTAATTTTACTTTTGCCTAATTTAATATTATACGAACTTTAAATTTGAACATTGTTGATCGGTATATGTGACTTATCATAGAAAACTACAGTTTAGTAAAAAAAAATTTCACGTAAGTGCGTTTAACTTTTTTAAATGGAATTTCTTAAGAAAACACTTCAACGCGCAACACTTTGTATTTCATTTTTGATGTTGGTAGTTTCCTTGTTCGCATAGTTAGTCACATAAACATAACTGTTTCTAAAACATCTAGTCATTACACCGTCTAAAATATCTCATATAGTTAAGCTATCTGCTGCTTACATGCTCTACTGTGTCCATGTACTGCGAACCTAGTTTCAATCACGGCTTATCCCGCGTTATGTCACAGGCGCTGCGCCTGCGCATTGCAGCAAATTGCATCTTCGATAACTGCATACAGTAGTTAAAGTGTAATCTCATGCAATCATGTAATGGTAGAACGTAATGGTAATGGCTTTGGGATACGACGAATGAAAGCTAAAATACGGATGCAATAAATAATAATAATCATCTTGGCGTCCATGTCCGGTTGAGCTCTCGCGTGCGAGGGTCCGGGGTCCGCCGTGACCATGATCCAGGATTTGGCAGAACAAGGAATTACAGTAGAGCGACTGTCATCTGACCTACCAGACGCTGTTAATGGGGAACCTGCTTACGGTTAATCATGGTTACACATTCAGTCGCCTGAATGTGTAGGGTTCATCACGTTTTCCCTCATCGTAGGAGAATCGGTTAGTGTTCAACTAATGAAGTAATACAAATGCAATAATCCCAATTAAACAACAACAAAGCCTTCACTACTACGAACAAAGTATAATAGGTAGTAATGATACTACAGAACGCACGGCGGTAATTTTAATAGATTATTTCAGGTAACAAGGAGTCTATTTCACGTCTGTAACGATTTGCGAACTAAAAATGATATGAATAAGGATATAACTTAATTGCTCACCAAAACAAAAACCCACATATTAAAAAACCGCAACGTAATACACTGATGCTTTTGTAGCAAACTCACTGGTAACAAGTCTTTAAAACACAGCGATGTAGAGCGTTTTGGGATCACCAGGTATTGAAAATCGGTCGTGCGGTTACGTGACCGCTGACCGGTGAGCGGCTTGACTCAACAAATATTACAATGTTGGGAATTCCTCTCATGGATAATTACTTTTTAGTTAGGTATAGGTTGTGGTATTTCAATAGGACAAAATGTTGGTTCAACCGTCTTCTCAATAGGGGACGGTTGAGATAATCTAAATCTAGTTTGAACTTCAAGTCAATAGTGACTTGGCTGCCTAATTTTTTATAACATAGAAATAGATTTTTTTAGCAATTACTACAATGAGGAGTTTTCCAATAGGTATCTAAAGCATTCCTAACCACTCACTAGATGGCGCCCCGACAATTTTGGTAATTGATAATCGCTTCAAATAGGTTCTTAGCAAACACGATATAAACACTGGGTACGTTGTATTGGATAATATTGTATTTGTCAATAGTTTTCAACCATTTTAGAGGTTGTAATAATAATAGAACGTAGTGCCAACTTCCATAAATATCTATTTTTACCTATCGTTTATATTAATAAACATTTTATTTTTAAGTTACGTATTAATCGGCTGCATGAAATCACTGCCACCATCATAACGATTAAAAAATGATTACCAAAATTGTAGGAGCGCCATCTATTGATGCTTTTTGAAACCAACTATCAATACCTACTGGAAAACTCCTCATTAAGTTGTAACAACATCACCAATTTTAGGTTAAACTGGAGTACATTCAATTAAAATTGATGGTGAAAATTGTAGTGTCATGCCAAACTAAAACTTAGCTCAGCATATGCTGTAGATAGAAAAACCACAGCGCTGAGTTTCAGCCGAGCCCTATAGTGTGTGCGTCGTTCGTCAAATGGTTGAGCGATTACGAAGTGCCATATATTTGCCATAAATATAAATGTACTACAGAGCATTTATTACAGGGGGAGACCTGATCCACCTGATCGTGCGTGATCACGACCGCCCATGGACACCCTCAACACCAGGGGTGTCGCGATTGCAACGCCAGCATTTGGTTAGATATAACCAACCACCGCCCATAACAATCCACTGCAAAACTTAGGGTCTCTTCCATGGTTATTGCCGTAATCTCCACGCTTGGCAGGCGGGTTGGAGATCGCAGGGTTAAAAATATAATAACGGAAAATGCTGCTGCCCATTTTCCAGCCTACGGAGACTCTAGATCTTTCGCTTCAAAACTATTTGTCGCCTCGTACGATGCCCACGAGTGAAGGGGTTGGTGCTATTCTAGTCTGCTAGACACCACACGCCTAGATAGCCTAGATATAGGCTAGGCTAGGTTTCAATGGCGGAATGATCTGGAAACACTACTGCCAGTTGCTCGTGCCAGTTGTACTGCCACAACGTGGTCGTAAGAGGCAGGAAGTTTTGTTAAAAACGTACTGAGGTCGAGCGTCACTCGTCCAGGTGGCACGGATAGATTTTCAAATTGGGGCGGGAGGTCGGTAAACTTTCAATACGATTCTATGGTGGGTCAATTATCCGGATGCATAGTGCCGATCGCCACTCAAGTAGTTCGTGCGCGCTGTGAGATCTCATAGTAAAAAATTTCTGCAGAATTTTAAGGTGCCAGTAAATAGTGAAGAAATTCAAAGAGAGACTTTTCATCCGAAGCCCCGAAGGGCCTGATCCTGGTCCTGGTCAGAGTAGCTACTGGTTAGGTCATCTTGGCGTTAATGTCCCTGTTGTGGTGACGCGCGCGAAGGTCCGGTACGTCTTGACCATACACCATGATTTGGCATATCAGGGAATTACAGTGAAGCGACTGCCATCTGAGCTCCGTGAATCTACTACCAGAGGAACCTGTCTAGATTAGATCATGGTTACATATTCAGTCGCCTCAATGTGCAGGCTTCATCCCTCACTGTAAGAGCATCGGTTAGTGTTCAACTAATGTACATAACTCAGTAAAGAGTCATTGGTACAGAGTAGCTACTGGCGTACATCGTACTATCTACGCATCCATTCTTCTCGGGGGGTAATAGACGCTTTGTCGTTGCCATATCATCAAAGGATCGCTTGTTCGTCGGTCGCCGAGCGACTGTCGCTATCTTATCGCCAACAAGTGTTCTCTACCAGATAACCATCGAGACTTGGCTAGTGAGTTCTGTCATTGGACGCATAAACGGTAATCAGGCATCAAGATAACAGTAGCAATTTGTAATTATTTGGAGATACGTAAGTTACGCTAGTTAAATTATGGATAAACTGTTCTGTCTCGTTGACGCTTTGGAATCAAAGATTCCGACGAATTGAAAACCTCCTTTTTTGAAGTCTGTTAAAATAATGTTTTTGTATATGAAGTACCTACATATTTTTTTGGATGATGTGAATTTATATTTTGAAAGTTGAATCTATTTTTGTTTATCCTTTGTTCACGTGGAAATGGAGCTTGTTTTTATCCATATCTCAAGAAGAAATTTATTTCGAATGAGTTGTGATTGTGAAAGTGGTGCAAAAATATTTCTAGGCACAGTAATAAATGAAAGAAGATAAGCTTCCATGGAGCGCATAGAAACAGACCATGATAGCGCGCATGACATAATCAGAATCGGACGTAGGCCGACTCTTACTAAATAAGTAAGCTGCCTCAGAATCTGTCGGCCTGAGAATCTGTCCTACATATGCATCTTCGTGTCCTACATCGTGCAAATGCTGACGCAGACAGATTCAAATACTCTAGCTAGAGTCTGGTACTTCGGTACACTACAATATGGGACATACACATTGCCGAAACCTTAATTTCGATGAAAAAAAGAAGTTTTGAGCCAACCACTATTTGAAGTGTGGTGGAAGATTAAGTTCTAAAGGCCTTATATACGCTTACAAACCGAGTACCGCAGCATTCAGATGCTTTGCAGGTGCAGGCCCGCGGGCCGAAACGACTGATGAATTCAAGTTGATATTTTTCCTCAGGCGTTTAGGCTCGCAGTTAAAAATGTTATATAATGTTATAAAATGCTAAATAGTTTTAATATACTCTGAGAAAATAAATGCTGATTCATAAAATTTCAATTCTTTGCAAAAAAAAATGTAGTGCAATCATGGTGCAATCGATATATTGTTTTATGGTCTCGGTCGTTTCGGCCCGCGGGCCAATACCAGACCGGGCCGAAGCGCCTAAACACTCCAGTCACCAAAAGCACAGAAAAAAACACTACGTACAAGTTAGTAATTTTAATTAGTAGGTAGGCCTAGAACGGTTCTTAGGATGGCTCAGCAAGGTCTAGGTAGGCCGGTTCTATTTCAGACAGGCAAGAGGTCCGGGGACCTGGAACCTCTTACCGGGCTACCATGCCAGTGGCGAATTTTAATTTTTGTTACGGGTCTAGGTGTTGTATATGTATGTAAGTATTTAAAAGTACATAATACACGTAGTTAATCAGTTATCTACCACCTATAACATAATATTTGCTTACTTTGGGACTAGATGGCGCTGTGTGAATTGTCCAAGTGTTGTTTAAACATATTTATTACTGATACAACATTTATTTACTTTTTTAATAATGTAAATAACTTTAATCTCTATTTTGTTTTACCATCTACAAATGAAAACTAGATCAACCTAACCCTTTAAAAAAGAGATTTGCTTTTAGGTCTAGATGTTTAGGGCTAATGATAATATAATTTTCTACATATATTGGAAAGCCGTTGTATCGTATGCTGTTTCATCGATGACGCATACGTAAAAACTTTTAATTATTTGTCCAAAATATTATACGTAAAGTCCACCTACCTCGAACGGCTCTCGGGACGGCTCTGCACAGAACTGCGGCTGTGTTGCGCCTGCGCAACCTATAAGCATTAAGCAGTTGCTAATCAGACGTCCTATGCGACCGTTGGCGGCCAGCCGTGGACGAGATAGTCGCGGAGATTGCGTCCTGTCGCTATTGGGTTGCGGGTAGACTGTTGTTCTTGTTAATTTGGATAATGGCTGGATTTTCTGTGTCTCTTAGTAAATTCTATAACTAACGGAGGCCCGTTCTCAATTTGAAGCTATGTTTTTTTGTTATGGCGTTTTTAGTACATTGCTTGAGGATGCCTTTCTCTACCTGCTGAAATACCTACCTTTATTTATTTGTCTCTCATGAGACCATGATGGTCCTAAGACCTAAGTTTCCAAGTACTCTATAGTCAACTATCAGAATACACTATAAAAAACATCCTGAGCTAAGTCTGATAGTTAAATATAGAGTCCTAATTACTAAGAAAAGCCTTTTTTGGATATTGGAGATAATACTTAAAACTACTGAATGGTTTTTGAAAATTCTTCTATTGATAAGAAGTTACATTATTCCCAGGCTACTTTCTGTCTTGGACAAGTAATAGGATCCAGAGTCTAGTTTAGATCCTCTAATCTAAACGATTATATAAAGAGAAAACATTTGATTTTGTTTGTTGGAGAAAAATAATACTTTTTTATATCATACAATAGACAAATAAGCAAGCGAGCCACCTAATGGACCGCCAATCAAAAACCTACACATTGCTCTGGCAACAAAAAGTCAAATTTCCCTCTTCTGCCAAAGCCGTAGTGCCTCTTATCTCCACCGCATGGAACACTGGAGACCTTACGCACCAGCAGGAATATAATACTATTTTAAATAGTATTCTATGGCCTTCCACAGTCGGGCGGCTTCGATTCGCATGGGATACCCCGCTATGCCATACCTCCCTAAAATATATATACAGTCATGCCAAATTCGTTCATCAGTTTCGACTCTAATCGCAGAAGGGATTCAGAGAGAGAGGCCCACCCTCTGGCGTCTTCCTGGGGGCTCAATACTGCCGGACACCGCACTACATGGGCAGCCATATTGAAAGATGCTAGATGCAAAATTTTTGTTTATGTATATAAAATGTAATTCAAGTTAAGTAATAAAAATAGCATAAGTACGCAATATTTGTGTGCAGCGCGTGCACTGCTTGCAAATGACCTACATTAGGTATTCCAGTGGATGCCTAATTTAAAACGTAACCAAATACCTGCCGGAACAGCTGCACAGCTTTTGTCAATTCAAACAAGTACTTGTTGATGTGAATATCTCAGAATAAGTAATGTAAAATGTTATGGGTCGAATCCAAATTAAAAGCATACTTTGGGTTTTAATCCAAAGAGACCTTTTTTATTTACCTATAATTATATCATGAGATTAATTCAACAAAGGCGTCTGTTTAAATTTCTTGATTCTGCAATAATTATAATTTTAAAATGATCGAAATAATTATGGTCTCAATGTTATTCGGTCATCAGGTCATTATAATGAAGTTAATGTACATAAATATCTTGTTTACACAAATTTTTATTTCTTGAGTAAATTAAAATTAACTTTGCCATAAGTATTTTGCTGATAGAACTACAACGAGAAGTTCTGTTACCTTCACAGTGTATTATTCAAAGGATCTTTGTTCCATAATTATTTATTAGAAATGCATACATCGTAGTTGATTTAATTATTGGCAATTTATTGTAATGGCTGATCGAGATAGCCGATCTTTTATGCGCACGAGTGGAAATAAATACCCCATTATCAATATTCACATTGATAGCAAAACATATGCACGCTTAATAAAAATAAAATAAGTACCGACGCTACGTTTAGTCTGAAAGATAAGGGTGCTGTGTTTAGTAGTTATAAACTTAAACCGAACATGAATGATTAAATTTCGTAGTTTATTGTAGTGGGACAGACTTTTAGGCGAGTGTGCATTACACATGCTGCATGTGATACGTAGACGCTCCTACCCACCCGACCCTACCCCTGCCATATCCCTACACCAATCCTATATAATATTAGTTAGGTGTTTATTTTAGAGCTTAAATAAGTACCAAGTTACTTAAAGCCCTCAAGTATAGCGTCGAAGCGTTGATGGATGGGTAGCAGGTCCAACTCGTAATAGTGAAAGGTACCGAGTTCGATCCCCAGTACCGCCATATTCTTGACTTTTTAGAGTTATGGACAATAGGGGGAAAACATCGCGATGAAATCTGCACATTCTGGGGACTGAATCTATAGCGGAGAACTTAATGTATGTTCATAAAAATTTACATTTACTTAAGAAGAATAGTGATGTTCATAATATTAATACGAGAAATAAATATAAGCTTGTTGCTGGTGCTGTCGTCTAGCCAAAGTCCACAAATCATTTATGGGTCAATGTGTACGCTTTTATTTATTTATTTATTTATTGGAGTACCAACAGCTATAACAAACATAATAAGTAATATAGTAGAATCAATAAGCTAATTACAGGTCCTCGCTAGTAGCAAATAGTAGTTATAATAAGGTTCCAACCGATATTCAGAATTTATCATTGAATAAATTTAAAGTCGCTATAAAAACAAATTATGACAAATAAGTTATTATAGTATTTCTGAATATGTAAATGATAAAAGTGCATGGGACTAAACTGCTGTTCTATACAGATATTTACTTTTAAGATAGTATATAGGACAAATAATGTATTGGTACATAAAACATGTTTAAAAAAAAAAGAATTAACGTAGGCTCTGTGGGTTTCTTGCCGTTTCTTTCCCCCACGGAGAACCACCTTGGAAGCGGCATTAATTTTCCTTCATTTCCCACACATGGTGTCTCCTGTCTGCGGTAGGGTAGGGGTAGGGTAGTAGTTAGAGTAGGTGTAGGATAGGGTAGGGTAGGGGTAAGGTAGTGGTAGGGTAGGGTTAAGGCAATGGCAGGATAGGGTAGGGGTAAGGTATCGGTGGGGAAGGGATAGTATAGAGTAGGGTGGGAGCGACTACCTATCGAATGCAGCATGTGTGATGCACGCTCACTTAAAAGTCTGTCTGGCGGTGGCGTGGGGGCCGGGTCGCTCTTTTCCCTCAAATATGGTTGAATTGGACGATGGCTGGGCCCTGCGTTATACTCGTGAACGGGTGCTGTCTTGGTGGACTGGCTTATTCTTGCTGTAGTTTTAGGTGGATTTTATAATTACACTAGATATATCTATATATTGACGACCTGAGTGGTTCAATGGTCAACATGCCACGCAAGAGGTCCCGGGTTCGATTCCCGGCCGGGCAGAAATTTAAATGATGAATTATAATTTAGTAAGTAGGTAGTTAAAAAAGTATTTAAGTAGTATATCAGTTACCTAGCAACCATAGCACAAGCTTTGCTTAGTTTGGGGCTAGATGGCGCTGTGTGAATTTGTCCACGAATATTTATATAATATATCGAGCGCGGTCCGGCTCTGCCTGGAATTGTCGAGCACGGTCTGAGGGCCTATCGGCTATCTCAGTGGACAACTGAATTTGTCATAAAAAAATCTGACACTACTCTAATTTGGTAGACGCTATTGCCAGTTTTCAACGAAGATGACGTGGTGTAGAATTATCTAGTGTCAAATACAGTTGTCAACTGAGTTAGCCAATAGCCCCGCTGGTCGTGGTTGGCGTAGGGTGGGTTTGCTGCGGCTATAGGGCGGTCAGTGCTTCACTATGTGTCTCCTTCCTACTTTCCTTTTTGACGATTGAAAGAGATATTTAATGTCCTAATCAATAAAGAAATTTTGAATTTTGATAGGGAAGCTTTCTCTTACATCATTTATTCATTAATTAATTTTAAATTTCACCTATAGGTAGGTAGAGCTCGTCTAGTCTAAAATGACGCGCCCCACTACTTAGTTAGTTGATTTCGATGTGTGAGTGCAACCAAACTTGCAATGCAACTGTGCAATCAAACGACGCGTGCTCCTACGTTGGTGTCTCACCGGCAACTGAATGACCAATTACAACGGCATTTGTATATGTATTGCGTCCATATTTTAAACTTGCTTGTGTGCGTTAATGCGATAGTGGGGCGCGTCATTTTAGATTAGACGAGCTCTACTTAGTTTTTATTAATTTTATTAGAATGGTCTTTGAACTGATACAAATGTAAGTGTGGTCAGTACGTACGACGATATTTATAATTAAGTATAACAAATTTTCGTCCTAAATTTTATTTCGGATATATCTATCGGGGACCCATTTTTATAAATTTCTAATAATATTAAGTATCCGTGTCTACCTATATATGAAAACGGAGCCCCGTCCGCTTTCAATTTTAAATTAAACTAACATTTGCACTTCATACACCTATTTACTTACACCATTGTGCTTGTTTTTAACTTTTCAGTTTTATAATAGCAGTCGGGGTTTTAAGCTTTGGTAAATCTTTTTTATTCAAAATTCTACATTCTCCGTCACTCTTCAAATATACCTATTCTTCGATTCATAGGATTTAAGGTATTTTCAGTCAGTAATAAACTTACCTAAGCAACGTGCACAGCTCGAGACGAGCTGTTTTATATTTCAAAAATTAGATATTCATTGCTGATCATACAGATAAACAGACGCCGCAGGAGCCAATGCCAACGTCTCAATGTAATACATTATATTATATTTTTTTCAAACTAGACTATGCTCTTACTTACCTCACTGCTTCAATATCGGAATCACAACTGGCATCCATCGGATCAAGTAGATAAGATCCCCCCGCCATCCCCTCCATTGGATACTACGTCGTAATTCCTTAAAATGACATCTCAAGGTCATTGTCAACTAAAACGAGATTAGGATTTGACATAACCTCGTTTAGTGTGCACTGAAATCGCTTTTTTACACTATGTCAAACAAACATTTATATTTTAATAAAATTACTATGTGCAGCATCGCTAACCAGAATAAATTTCCAAAATATTTCACTTTTATATTCCGCTTACTATAAAATAACACTTCACCTTACACAATTACCGAACAATACTAAATAAATAACAAAATACCAGTTAAACACAAAATAATAGTTAATCAAACACAATACGATATTATCCATGGAGAGTATCGTGAGTCCACTGCGTGCGCCGGCCGGCGCCGCGCCGTGCGCAAACGCTCCCGTGTGCAAAAACTGCACCAACGCCTTTAGCGCAGTTATTTTGCTGAGGACTGCAATTTGGAAAGTTTTCTTAAAATATTGTGTGGTGCCCAGCAGAGCACAATATTGAACCAACCCTCTCGACTCTCACTATATTATCTTGATGTTGGATCATGGTTACACATTCAGTAGTCTGAACGTGCAGGTTTCATCACGATGTTTTGATGGTTAGTTATCAACTAATGTCATCATCATATCCCTCCCCCAGAGATCTCCACAAAGGCCGGTCCTGTGCTTTCCGCACCCAGCTGGTACCTGCGATCCTTACCAGGTCGTAGGTCCACCTTGTAGGAGGCCTACCCACGGTGCGTCTTCCGGTACATGGTCGCCACTCGAGAACTTTACTGCCCCATCGGCCATCTATTCTTTGAGCTATGTGCCCTGCCCACTGCCACTTCAGTCTGGCAATCCTTAGAGCTATCTCGGTGACCTTGGTACAACTGGGATCAACTAATGTACGTAAATCAGAAAAGAGTTATTGGTAAATGGCGGCACTGGGTTCGAACCCGGTCGAGGTACCGAGGATACGAATCGGGCCCCTTAGCCACCGATGCTCCTCTCTGACGGGGTAGAAAAGAAAATTGGCAGCAGCCTTTCCCTTTTGCTACCCAACCCGCCACATAAAATATGACTCTGATATGTGGATGAGACTTAAGCCTAGTAGTGGACTGATATTCGTTGTAGATGGGATGTGCTTACTTCGTTTCGCACATAAAGAAAGTATTCGAATGTATAAGATATTTCGCCAGAAATACCTCTTGTTTACTGGACAAGCCAGGCATTTGACCGCCCAATCACCTGGTGGTATGTGACGATGTGGCCGAAGATGGTGCGTGTTCCTAGATAGGCGTCTAGGAACAGCCTATTCACTCTAGCCTTCAAAGAGTCCAGATTATAATGATCACTTGATCAAGGAACACAGGGAGCAGGCAACGTGTTTCATTCATTAGCCGTACGCATTGCAGAGGTTGAACTAGCTTAAAAGCTAGGTTGAAAGCGGCTAGTGCGAAAGATCCATGACATAAGCATGAAGCGTGCGGCTTCAGCACCATGCAAATCATGCATCAGCTGTTGTAGCACCATGGATCCATTGAATTAATTTCTAGATATCGCATACCTTGACCAGCAGAGTGCTACGAGAGGCAATGACTTGCCGCAAGAACGCCGAAAACCGGCAAAGTGGAGGAAAACGAGCCGAAAAGGGGACTCTGGCTGAAGCCGAGATTGCCCGTTAGCCTTAGTAACGTTTATGCTCATCACACTTATGATGATTATGTTTTATTTATAATTTACGTATGATGAGGTCTTGTGGTGTAGGTAATTAGCCGGAGTTGTATTTGTTACTTCAAATACTTAACTTAATTACTCTAGTCTAATGTTCTTGGCGTGTTTACTGCAATTTCTGGCGTTTACGCCTTTTTTGCCTCATGCCATTTCTATTTTATTTGCAGACATTCTCCGCTTTTTGTGACGTCTATTTTGTGATTTTGTGACGATAATCGGATTAATTTCCTTCCAATATTTTACTTCTTAATTAAAGTAGCTGGTTCCGATTAACCTTGTCCCCAGATGTACTAGATGTCGTTGTATTGCCGAAATGAGTCGTGGGGGCAAGAAAAAGGTCCTATTATTGGTAAAGTCAATACACCTACATTGCACAAGAGTCCAAGGTTCTTCTGTGACGCTCAGGTACCCGAGGACAAGCTAATGCTGTCCTCGCTATCAGCTTATCTCGTGTCACATTGAGCTGACCTTGCAAATTGACTGGAACTCACCAAATCCAATCTAAATAGAGGTAATATCGAATATTAATTGTGCACTCTAAAATTTTCATTATAGAGTGCACAATTTTAATCCGTTGTGGAACTGGTTCCACGGATTCCACGGATCTTCAATTCTAATTCAAAAGACTGCTGTTTCGAATAGGTTGCAGGAAATTCAACGTTGCGGATTTTGACCTGACCGTTGAGTGCTTTTCCCATAGATACCTAGTAGTACGTAGCCTTTCCCAGTGTCACTTTTACCATAATTTGTTTGTATTGTGTAAAAGTCAACTACAAACGCAGTTTATAAAGAAATTCTGTAATCAAAGGCAGTAACTTCACGTTTCTCACCGCTTTTTCCATAAATTCCACCCGTGCGAAGTTGGGGCGGGTCGCTACTAACGTATAAAATCGAATATGCATTCAGATGCAATCATGACGCAAGAATGCAGAAAATTTGAGGATGGATGTTACTTACTTGTGGTTTCTGCGGAAACACAGCATCATTGATTTTTGTGGGTTTGTGTCACAAAAGTATAGAAGACCGTATGTAATTATGGTCAATACGTATGTAGGTAACGGATCGAAAAGTTATTCTTGAACTGTTTTTATCTATTAATTAATCTTGATAATTGATAGTGAGCGTTAGTGATAGGATCTAAGTTCAATAACATGTGTCGTCATCACATTTCAATCCATTCATTATTCACAGCGAAGTTCTAAGTCCACAATAGTGAGTGTCGTACGAAATCCATTCGGTCTAAATGTATTATTATTTGTAGGTACAGTTACTGATTTCAAAAGTACATTTGGGTGTTTTCAATACACGACAGTACTGTCCTACTCCTAGTATCCAGTGAAATCAGCAACCAGCAACACTTATCAGCAACACACGTATCGGTTACTGCAAAACTGTTGCGTTCCTTTGCTGGTGATGATGATGTAGGTTATAATCCCTTGCAGATTGGAAAAAAGCTGCTGTTTTACGAATTTATATAGCTATAATAAAAATTGGTACATGCTAACACTAGCACACGCACTACCTATCTGTTTTGACCAAATTATTTTTGTTGTTTTCATACCAAGGCCATCTGGAATAGATCTCGTTAGTGATAATGATAAAATCGCCTTTGTAATATTCTTCAATATGTTTGATATCTTTGGTATGTACTTTGGTGTGCAATATAAGGTTATGGTGGTGTTATATTAAACATAAAATATTTTCTCATTTAATAAATGCTTGTTGATATTCTGTAGGTGCAACCTTTTGTCTGCGATTTCATCAGCGTTGACTTTGATTAGATGTAGCTTAGCTACCCTATGCTAAATTCTGATCTATCTACTACAATTCACCTATAGCAGTTTAGCCGTGACAGTCTGCACTACGTAGGTATATAAATTTTGTATATTTTGTGATAAAAATTTCTACTAATAATGCAATTTCTACAATCAAAATTAGCTTGTCCAAGCAGCCGGCACGGCATAGCAACGGGTGCGCGCGCGCAGCGGCGGCGCCCGTATCACGTCAATAATTGATATTAAAGCTGTGATAAAGACAATGGGCCGTGTGCAAAGATGATGTTAAGACGACGCTAGAGCCCTATTGACATGGAGAGCCTAATTTGGAGAGACGGTATGCTGTATTAGACCGGTACAGGCTAAAATTGCGATAGATCTAGAGATAGAGTCGACTCTACCTCTTTGGCTCTCCGAGTTCGATTATGATGGAAAGCGTTGTGAAGAGACAGTAGCAAGCCATAATTATATTACCTATTAGTTGTTTTCAGATTTAGTGGTAGAGTCGACTCTACCTTGTTTCATAAGGAAAATGTTTTTCTAAATTCTCTCTGTTTGGATACCGTGAGACAGTATGTTAAAAAACCGAGATTTGAAAATTATGAAATAAAAAGAAATGGTTCAGACTTAGTAAAATTGAAGCTTACTAAGGAGTTAGTACTTATTAAATATTTTATTTAGCTTACTATCTCTATCAGGTAAATTCGAATATTTTCGTGGACAATCAGTACATACTCGAATAGTGGCCGTCCAATCTGCCCGCGACCACTTTGAGGAGAGTATCGGTGCAGTAATTCGTAAACGCGGTCACCATTTTGTACTGAACGCCAAGAAACATGTATCTGGGCGGTCCAACCCAGCTAGTATCAGGATCCGCTTCAAAGTAAATTAAATTATTATTTTTCCACGTGACACCTTTCTACATTTTTATTGAGATAAAAGCAGTCCGCCCCCTTTAATCATAGGTACTAAGACAGTCATCCCTACATACATATACATCTTACGTATTGAGTTCGATGACCAACCAGCGCCTAACGGCTTCTCCTTAACAATAGTTCACGCGGCACCAAACAATACCCACATTATTTCAGTGCCGTGTGCAAAAAAAGGCTTTCAGCGCTTCTTTATCGACAATTTGTGTACTGATTAAGAGATATTACAGTCGACGCCGAGATACCGCAAGGGCATGGAGCCGGTGCGCGGGCAGATTACACCGATTGCGCCCGCGGCTCAGTAACGTAGTGTTTCTATCCTCCTTGCGGCTAAGCTGAAACGATAATTATTCAGGCTAGGAACTCGAATCGAATAGACGTCTCACGGATCCATAAAGATTAATTTTATCTAACACAATTACTCATAAAATTTCCCCTACAGTAAAATCCTTTGTCATCGTGTTTTCTTGCCTTTTAGATTAGTTAATTAATTTGTAATTATTACAAAACAGTATATTCGAATTTTATAATTTTTATAGTGGCATAGTTTACGAATAGTAACGCCATCTAGCATCGAGTAGCTGTAGCTACACCGTTGAACAAGACTCGTCGAAATAACCATAAAAAGCTGCAGTTAGTACACACTAGATGGCAGCACATATAACTCACTTAAATATTTTCTTGTTAATTTTTTTGTTACATTTTCTATTCCATGATGACTGAACTGAAGTGTACGGAGATGAATGTAGTTACTTCATAATTATGACGACAATCCCGGTTGTGCTCTCCAGGGCCCGGAGTCCGCGTTCTTACTTCTTTTTATTGGTGGTTAGTTTGTTGGCACGCATGTCATCGCTTCTTGGGCCAGCCACCCTTGACTGTCTGGTAGCATGGCCAGACATTTGTTTCCTACGTAATTTTCCGGCTATATTATGAAGTTACCATAAAGTTACTATATTGGAAGTAATAAGAAGAAGTACTAGGTAAATTAAATACCTCTTTCAATGACGTTAATAAAAAGACCTATTTATAATATCCGTAGTTTCAAATACTCTCCCTAGTTTTTTCTTCTACCGTGTATACCAACTTCAATAAAATTGTTTTAAGAAATTAGGCGGTGGTAGTTTTTACCAATAAACATACAACATACAAACTTTCGCATATATAATATAAGTAGGAAGAATATAGGATTTAAATAAGTATCATCATTTCAGACGTAGCCCCGCAGGATGCCCATTGTTGGATATGTGACTCCCTCCACGTCTTCCACACCGACAGACTTTATGCTTCTTGCACCATCCTTATCTATTTCTACTGGCAAGCATCTTAATAACGCTTATAGTATGTATTATCATCTTTGCTGACGCCAAGCAAGAATTATTGTTATGAATTAAATCACTTTTTGTACACTAGTTCCACTTTATTTACATTTTTTTTTAAATTACAATTTGCAGTAAAAATTGCATAATAATGGAGTTGCATCACGAAGTGACAACACAAAGTTTTAAATAAAAAAATAAGATTTATTGTATTAGGTTGGTCTAGTGGCAGCATGCTTGCGAGGGAACTGGATGGGTGACCAGTCAGTCAGCACCGTAATGAGCTCGCCAATCGTAAGGTGTGCCTCCTTGGCGAAACGAGGTTCCAAGGTCTTCGTCGCAGGTCAAGGTCACTGGGGACCATTAGCAGATTGGCGTCCCGTGAAGCTATATTATGTTTATAAAAAAAACTATGCCAAGTGCCAGATGGTCGACCTGGCGAGTAAGAATCTGGTCGTAGACGGTTCGGATTGCACGGACCGATGTCCTCCAGATGACCGTGAAATTTGACATAACTCGATATGTTTTCTGATATTCTGTCGGCTTCGCTCAAAGGGAATGCCCAAACAGGGCCCAGGCGCCAGGGTCACCCTAATCATTCATAGTTCGATAAAAATATTGGAAAGATAACTAACTTTATGGCAATTTTTTATTTTGCTCTGTAGTTTCGATTATAAAATCTGACTTAAGTTTGCGGCTTTCTTAATGAATATTCGACTCCTACCAGTTACTTCTTAATTACAGTTGCGGGTTCTAAGACAGCATTAGCTTATTCTCGGGCGTGGCCGAGTGTCAAACAAAACTCAGTTGCTATAAGGGTCGCCGCTGTAGACCCTGGCTAACCAATTGCAGCACTGGGAGAGAGTGATAGGGTTCTCAACTATCTTCGCCATCGTGTGACAATGTTCATGTTTCATACTTATTTTGCTGTCCAATGGTATTTACAATCTACACGAGGTCTTAGTATTACGGCGTTGACGGTACTTTATCTTTCGTAAAGGTACATTTTCTACATTATTTCTATCTGTCTCTTTCGTATAGAAGCCATCGATAATAATAAAAAAAATATAATCTTGGCGTTGTCCCGGTTGTGCTCTTGCGGTCCGCCTTGACCATGATCCAGGATTTGGCAGATCAGGTAATTTCAGTAGAGCAACTGCCTTCTGCCCTCCGTGATCCTGCTACCTGGGGAATCAGATTGGATCATGGTTGTGCATTCAGTCGCTTGAATGTGTAGTTACTGTGTACTGTGTTACTGTGTACTAGTTTCATTACGATATTTTCCCTCATCATCGTCGTAAGAGCATCGGTTAGTATTCAACTAATGTTTTCCCTGAGCGCTACAACTTGGGTCTCTTTGAGACGCGAGATGCGCCATCGTAGACTGCATCTGCACGTAACATCAGGTAAGATGGCAGTCAAATACCTGACTATATTCTATATTAAAAAAAAACTCAGGATAGAGTCATTGGTATATGTCCGCAGTGGGATTCGAACCCGGTACCTCTGGCTTATTGGTCGTAGCCCAATGCGTTGGTCCGATCAGATCCGCACCACATTACATACTTCATTCCACGAGGCTCTGCACTGTGCTGGGGACAGGGGAAGATGGCGTGCCTTTGTCCTAGGATTATGGGGGAGAGAGGTCACGACCCTCAGATATGAGGAACACGAACGGAGGAGGAGGACCTCTGGCTTACGAGTCGGATACCTTAACCACACGGCCATGGAGGCTCATATAGGAGCTATGGATAAGGCCGCAGACTAACTCGAGTTGACAGAGCTCGGATAAATCGGCCGAACGGCTATAATATTACATACCCAATGGCAAAGGATCCCTATAGGTATACTGAATAGATTTCAAGAAAGGTGTGACAACAATGAATACCCCTGGTTTTACAAACGTTATTTTTTCAATAGAACACTGTATAACTATCTTAATTAATCGCTATGTTTTATTATTTAAGATAGTTATAAAGTGTTATACATTAATTTTATTTTTCATTCTATTCTGATGTTTGAAACACACTATAGAAACTAACTATCACAGTTTTAAGAGATCTTTTATGTTAATTTTCACTTCTGCAAAGCCATGACGTGCAAGTAGGCCTTACAACTTCAGTGTTCCGTACATAAATAACTATTTTATTATTAGTCGTAAAGCGGGATTTCTTTTCGTTGCTATTTGAGCAGATCTACGGGTACTACCAAAATCGCAATGGCCGCTCATTAGCAGTTTGACGCAGTTTTTGAATTTTTCTACAATTAAAACTGGCATTGAGCTGCTATTACGACTCAATTACAATTCAATCGTACCAGCAGAATACTAGTAACAGTAGCAGAATACTGAAAATGTGTGAAACTGCCATTGAGCTCCAATCGCGTCATTAGTAATATAGCGGACTTGAGACCCAGGTTGGACCCAGCTGTCTACTTGTTTGTCTCTGCGTAGAATAAAGGAATATAAAAATAAACTCGGTCAAAACTCGGATATCTAGTGCATAAGCTGTGAATACTGCAGCTACCTCTGACAGCATTTTCTCATTTTCTTCTACTTGAACATGGATGCACTATAATATAGGTAGATATCAAATTTAAAAACCAGTTGCATATAAAAAATACAAACAACGCATCCCGCCAGCCTTAAAACGCCGTTTGCCCTGAAAAACTCTGAACATCATTCTGTAGTCGAAAAAACCGAGGACACCCTTGTAATCAATCACGGGGGGCGTTCCCGGGGTCGCAGCGAGCCGGGCGGTGCGCGGGCGCAGGCGCCGCGGCTCGCATTACAAAGCGCCGACAGTGACATGTGGTCAGCAAACGACAGCTTTATAGTTACTATGACATACAAAAAATGTCTGCAGGATCCAGCCACTCTAAGGTGGCTCAAAATTAGAGCTAATTACAATTCAATCGAGCCAAGTAAATTAGCGGACTTGAGGTAACTGTCGCCCATAACATTTAAAATTCCTGCATTTAGGTTGCAGGCCACTAAAATGCAGAGCCGTAGGTGCGTTGTCATTGTGAGGACTAAGATGAATACCTCATGCCTGTAATTGCGCTGGCTACCTTATCCTGCAAACCGGAACACAACTATGGATGCATTGTTGCTTGGCGGCAGAAATAGATAAGGCGGCGACGCAGGCTTGACGGAGTCTTACCACCTGATATATTTATATATTTACCAAGTTTAAGTTGTAAAGTGGCAGAGATACGAACAAATTTTGATAATATTTACTGCATTCTGCAGATATAGATCTCTATCTACAGACGAGCCAGGTCGATTCTCAGATGTGCCTACCGTGTCCCTCCTTAAAAGACTACATGACTGGTCTGTAATTGTAAGATCAATAAGCTGTGTCGATGTGAGAACTGCTCAAACAGATAGGTAACTATAGCATTTGTCAATTTTTGTCGAGGTAATAACCTTCCCTTTTGTGAGAGAGGCCCTAAGTCCTGCAGTGGACTGTTACGGGCTGTGATGATGATGATGATCAGTATTATACTTTTTTATTAGTAAGATTTAGCGTGTCAGTTAAATCCTCGCAGTGATTCCTGATGCGTTCTCTATTTTTGTTGGATGTCCACGTTTATCATATGATAAATGTTAATCAATATAGATACTTACAACTGCACAATCTGCACGCTCAGGAACAAGTTAAACACTAACCGATGCGGTGAGGGAAAACATCGTGGTTAATTGATGATTAATTTGGACATTAGTCATTAAATGTCTCATTCAATCGTCAAAAAGGAGGGGGTAGGACAGTAGGAAGAAAACACACAGTTACCTACACGTTGACTGCCCCAGGGCTGGAGCACACAGATGACCACTAGACGGTTGGGGAAAATCATTTTTAGTTGAAGTTTTAACAGCGAGCACAAACGCCTGAGGAAAAATAATAATTTAGTTAATAAGGCGTTTCGGCCTGCGGGCCAAAATTAGACCAGACCGAAACGTCTGAACACTTAACGTTCAGGTGGGCTCGCCTTAGAATTTAACATTTCTTTATTGAGTAGTAATATTAAATATCTCTTTGAAAGGGTTGAATGGAACAAAGAAACATACTGTGTTCACCACACCCAGTTGGATAAGGGCAGGTAGATGATGATGGTGATTAAATATCTCTTTCAATCGTTAAATGATTGTTCCTGTTGGCCATAGGCGGCGGTGATGTAAATAGGTTTCTATCAGAAACGTGACACACTTGTCTGATTTTTGTGTCCCGTAAAAAATTAGAAATAGTAGTAACTAACAGTTAAATAAATATTTAACACTTTGTGTTGTGACTTCATGATTGAACACCATGATTAAAAACCGATTGCAATTTAAACAAATTTGTAAAATAAAGTGTACAAAATCTGATTTAAATAAATAAATGGTCCAACAATATGTTTTGGCAAGTTTATACGGCGCCATGTAGCCCTAAAGTCAGCAAAGCATGTGTTGGATTTAACTACTTACAGACCCGTAACGGAAATTAAAATTCATCATTTCAATTTCTGCTCGGCCAGGAACCCGAACCCGGGACCTCTGCATAGCAGACCGACTGACCCACTCAAGTCTTTTGTGATTGTATTAATACCAAATCTCGTCATGATATTTATATGGGTTTTGTTGTCAACTCCGTCGATTTTACCTTACACATTATGTCTACATCCCCATCAGCTGAAGCACCGATAACCACTGGAATAAATGAGCTTTTTTAAAGGAGACCGCGACTCGGCGAGCGTAGTTAGTGTAGCACGCCATCCGGTCAGGTGGAGTGATGACTTGCGAAAGGCTGCAGGTAAAAGCTAGACGAATGTAGAGGGTGAATTGGGGTCGACCTATCAGTGGATTCCAGGATCCTATCAGAATCCTCCTGATTGTCCTAGCGGTGGACTACTATAAGCTAATGATTGAATAAAGCATGTCTAAAATAACTCAACTTAAATGAATCAATTCAGAGCACGCCGCTGGTGTAATTCGCCGTAGACGCGCCGTCTGCGATAACGTGAGCGGCGCGCGCGCAGCCGCTAATCAGTCTATTCGGTAACCAGTGTTCACGTGTTAACCGCGCGCGGATTCGATGCGCCTGCGCCGCCGCTGTAATGCTAGCTTCGCCACATTCGCCACCTAGCAGTGTGGCGGGTATAGGAAGGGGACGACCGGAGTGGTTTAGTTGTTACGCAACATCTGTTTGTTACGCAAGAGGTTCCGGATTCAATTCCCGGCCAGGCAGAAATTGAAATTATAAATTTTTATGGGTGTTCTATGTGTAATAAGTATGTTTTTGAAAGTATTTAAGTAGTATATCGGTTATCTAGTACAAGCTTTGCTAAGTTTGGGGCTAGATGGCGCTGTGATTTTGTCCACGATTATTTATTTATGTGTAGTGCCGTTACATTCTACATTACATTACATGCCAAGTCACGGGAGAAGTTACAGTAGGTTTAAGTATAAAGTGAAAAATCAACTTAATCAGTAGTCTCTGTTCAAACTTCTGTATGTGGAAGCAGAGAGCTGATAGAAAATTGGGCATGCAGACTATTTCTAAAACTACACATAATATAAAATAAAATCAAGTAACTTGCCGCGTCTGTTTGTTTGTATGTATTTCTGCTAAGTTCTCCTAAACCAGACAACGAATTTTGATGCCGTTTTCACTATCGGTTAACGAATTTCTTGCGGAAATGATTAGATATCTACAGATGAATACGGATTTCAGTAAATTTCTACGAAAAGGGCTTAATCTGGTTTAAAAAATTGTATTGAATATGAACAGGGTTATTAAAAAAACCTTTTCGGCACTTATGAAGTCACGAACAAAAGCTAGTGTAGGCTGAGTACAAGTGTATTAAAGAAATGCGAAGGGCACTCGGTATACTGGCAATTTGCTATCGGTCGAATCAAGTTCGACACTTAATCTGTGGCTTCACGGTTGGGACGGTTGATTAAGAAGGTTGTTTGATGAAACTGTGCGCTTGCGCAGTTGCTTTGTCACGTTTCTCTCGGACGTCTGTGCGCACTGTACCTACGTTTGGAGGCAATGTGTAGGTATGCTATTAATAGTGTTTGGTTCAGTTGATGCGATATGTTGAAGCTTTTGTCTGGTGTTATATAGTCGAGCAAGTAGGCAATATATACAGGGAATCACAAAAATGACTGGGTTTTGGTACAACGCCTTTGCCTTTTGCATCTTTTATTTGTTTAATTGTAACGACGTATATAAATTCGTGTGGTGTCCGGCAGAGTAGAATAGCACCAACCCATTACACTCATGGGTGTCGTACAAGGCGACTAATGTTTTCGAGGCAAAAGATCAAGAGTCTCCGTAGTCTGGAAAATGGGCAGCAGCATTTTCCATTGTTATTTTTAAACACTGCAATCTCCAACCCGCCTGCCAAGCGTGGAGATTATGGCAATAACCTCCCCTTTCGTGGGAGAGGCCCGAAGTCCTGCAGTGGACTGTTACGGGCTGTGATGATGATATAAATTCGATATAGGCGACATGTTGTCGCTTTCCATCAGATAGGCTTTCTGTTGGTTGTGGTAAACAGCCTACCGAGTGTTATAGCAAACCTCAGGTCAAATAATAATTTTGGTAGAGTCACAATGTCCATTTCCATCGCGAAACCCTCGCTAGCCCGTTCATCGCTGCGCCCGCGCAACGCCGCGCCGTCAAAGCCGCGCCGCCCGCGATTTAATCACGCCGCCCTCTCGAGTGACATTTTAAGAGCGAGCCAAAGTCGCCATCTTGTTTTTTTGCCGCGCTTTTTCTCCGCCCGGCGCGGACGGCCGTCGTCGTAAAATTTGTTATTAATTCAGTAAAATTTCGGATTAGGTGGTATTAAATTCGAAACAAAGCGAGGATTTAATTGGTAATTCGTGTCCGGGGCTGTGTTCGTCGCGGGCGCAATTTCCGCTTATTGTTTTCGGTTGTAAAGTGTTCGGCCGCCGGCGGACGGTAAGGGATTCAATTACAGCGCGGTTCGGGCCGCCCGCCGCCCGCTGCCCACTGCCCGTGGACTTCTTTTCACACCTACACACTATACACCGGTTAAAATTTTGTTTAACAAAAGATAGATGAATTGTAGTAATATGATAAATTATGATAATTTAGGTATAATTCAAAAGCATTTCACACATTGTGGTACGTACTCAGCTGGGTGTGAGATATGGATTTCCGGACAAAGACCATCCCCAAATAATTCTATATCTATGGATCGATCTTGCATTTCCGCTTTCAATGGATTCCCTTAATGAAAGTAACGTAGACATTTTAGCTAATATGTTACCCAAAGGCTTGAGAACACGCAAAAGGTTTGCCATCTGCTAAAGTAAAGTTCTTGTTTGGATTTTAGCAGCAGGAGTCCTACAGACACCAATATTGGTACACATGTCGATAGATGAGGTGAAGAAAAAATAATAAACACATACTCTTTATAAGTATATTTTGAAAGACCTAAGAACTAAATAAAGTTTTGTAGGTATATTATGCCATAGAAGGAGATGCGTTAGAGTTTGCCACAAGGTTTACTCTGTATAAAGTGTGAAGTGGTTCTGGATATTTATAAAGGTCAATTCTTTGTATCACAATAATCCATGAAATCGGTGGGATGGCTATTTTATAAAAGTATCAATTATTTTTATTACAGGAATACAATAATTTTGAAAAGTAATTGTAAGTAGGTACAATAAGTAATACAGTCCAATGCGGCAAACGCAGTTCCGGCAAAATCAAAGTGACAATAAAAATTAACTAAACAAAATTTAAAAGCAGTTAAGTACCCATGAGAACCTTATAGTAGACATCGTATAAATATTTACATCTGTCATTGCACCCGTCAAATACACAATACATTCGGTTAATGATAAAAAATATACTTAAACACTATCGCTTTATCTTACACATTCGACTCGTGACCGTATGTACACTAGTTTAATACTTTTATCGATATAAAATCTATGTGAGAGTGATATCACTGTTCGCACCGTTACGATGCGGATTGCGTCCGACGCACTGGCCACTGTCACTAGGGGCTCGCACTTGCCACTGGAGCCGTCTCCCGCACTGGACTCCATTCCCCAATGAGGACTAAACCCTCAGAAGACAAGCCGATGGCACACGCAGGATAGAAGTTGACAGGTTGAGACATTCAAGTGACGTTTGCAGGAAAAAATCCAATCATCATCTAGATCGGGCTTCTAGGCTCCTCATCAGAGAAGTTTGATTTTCATTCTGCATCTGTCTGCTAGACTTTTCACTGGACACTATCTTCACGCTGGTCTAGAAACTTGCTACTCGGTTTTTATATCAAAGAATACATCTTAGTCCAAGCATCCTGATGCTGGTCGCCTACTATTAGGTTTCTCTTCTTTCTCTGACAAGATCATCAGAGAAGTTCCTCTCCGTTTACGCAACCTGCTTCTAATTTAGTAGCGCGCTTGGCTTCTCGTGAGGGAAGATCCATCTCCATTCCGATACCAGGTTACTAAACTCCTCACCAGAGGAGTTTCATTTCCGTTCAAGTATCCTCATGATCGTCCAGTCACCAATCTTCCTGTCATTAGAAACCCAATTCCAATTTAGTAGCTTGCTTGACTCCTTGACGATCCATTTCCATTCAGAAACCAAGTCACCAGACTCCAGAGCAGTTTCATCCCCAGAAACCTGATTCTAATACAATTGCCCGTTTGACTCCTTGAAGATCCATTTCCATTCAGACACCAGGTCGCCTGACTCCAGAGAAGTTTCATCCCCAAGCATCCTGATGCTTCTTGCGGTTACCCTGTCATTGGGTCCTCTATCCCATCGGTGGCCACAGCTGGTGCGGCCCCGGTCACCGGTCGTGGTCCGTGCGGTGCGCGTGCGCCGCGCGTCAGAGCGCGTGCGCGTGGTGCGGCGCGGCGGGCTGCGGCGGCGGGCACAGCGAGTGCGGACCGCCGGCGGCGTGCTGCCGGCCCTGGTGAGGGAATACCAGTGTTATTATGGTTCAGATGGTGATATTGCGAGTTCTTAAGAGAGGGGTGAAAGGTTTTTACGATGTCGGCAGCGCGCGGGTGGTACCCGTAGAATACAGCGGGTATGACCCACCACTGACCATCAGGCAGGCCGTAAGCTTGTTAGCCACCTCAGTGGTATAAAATCGGTGATATTTTAATGGAAACGACGAAGAAGCGAGAGATGTTCTGTGCATAATGTTGAAGAGTATATTAAAGATAGCAAGATTGACCAAAGTAGTAGTAGACCAAAATGTAGGAGGGGACCCTTGAACTGTCTCGGGAACCGATTGGCACACCGTGACGATATATTATTATGATGTTTAATGTAAGGTTTGATACCGTGGAGACAAAGGTGTGGCATCCGCTTTTTAAACATCTGATTTTTAGGATTTAGGATATATACAAATGGCTGCACCGTCACTCACTGCCAAGAGAGCGACCGCCTAACTTGAATCGAACGTCGTCATCTTGTTACAATGTATTGCCATCTCACTTGCCCAAACCGTCACTCTCTCATCAGCTCTTGATGCTGTTGTCGTTTATGTTCAATTTGAGTAAGACGGCGGCTCCCTAGGTGTCATAGTGGTGATGTCAAACTGGCGTATTAATAAAAAAGCCTTATCTACCCACCTGTAGGTACACATAGTAGTCATAGGGTTGGTGCAGCGGCCAGCATCGCTGCGGCGGCAGCGTCGCAGGGTACAGCGGCGGCACCGGGTACAGTGCACCGCCCAGCTTGTTCCTTAGTATGCGGCTGATGCTCGACACTGAGGGCACGTTGTATTTGTCGCAAACGCCGTCGGCGAGCAGCCTGTCGCGGATCTCCCACGCGAAGATGCCAGGGTCTTTGGCCTTCAACTGCTTTATGTAGGACACGACCTGGAGATGGGAGCGTGGTGTCAAGTGGTGGCTAAGGAATGGAACACGTTGCCTGCGTGTCTGTTGTCTGATCATTATAATCTGGACGCCTTCAAGGTTAGAGTTAATACGAGTAGGTTATTCCTAGACAGATATGCTCCATCTTTGTGTCTCGTCACTTCCCACTGAGATGGCGGTCAAAACCCTGGCTAGTTTAATAAATGTGTAATTTTGTATTGTATTGTATTGTATTTTATTATAATCTCATGACATTATTATTATTGTTCCTAATATGATTAATTATTTAGTTAACTTTCTACGATGAAAGGAAATGTACGCTTGTTCCGATTGTATACATATTTTAAAGGTTTTTATAACCATCATTGACGATCTCTATTATAGATTTATATAAATTACTAGGAATTTGATAATTAAATATAGGCTGTAAAATGAGATATAAATAAATCTAAATCTAAAAAAAAATTTTTTTCGCCCCAGACACTCACAAGACGTAGAAGACGACCTTGTGAAGGTCATAAGGAGCGGATGGAGCAATAACTTTGTGATAGGTAGGTACTACATACGGTACTACTAATATATTTGAACGATTGACGGTAGCGCTAGTTAGCTAAGTGGAATGACATTTACTGTTTACTAATTTAGGTACATCTATAGTTCTGATTTTATCTACTGAACAGATAAGTTAGTGGCACCGCAATACAGTACATAAATCTCTATTTCATTTTCATCCGTATAAAAAATTAAAACATATTAATTAAAATAATAAATAAATAATACACAAAATTATTGCGGAAAAAAGTGATTGTATAACAAACTTATCTATGTTTAACCAAATGGAGATAATTAAACTGATTTTAGTTTTTAAGAGAGTGGGCGTGAGCTTTATGTAAGTATGTAAGAGAGTGGGGTTTACAAAACGAATCACTCAGTTTGTAATCTCCAAGTTGCGGCGTTACCTTCGGCGTGGTGACTCTCGGCTTGGAGCCCCCGATCGCGCCGGGCAGTATGGAGCCGGTCTCGTGGTACCGCGCCAGGATCTTAGACACGCAGCCGTGCGAGACGCGCAATTGCCGGCTGATGTCGCAGGGCCTGGGTGAAGTAATACAACTCGTTAATTTGAGGATTGGTGTTGATATTAAGAGCCCATTCACAAGCATTCGGAAAGCGAAGTGTAGGATGCTCTGCGGCAAGATAGAGTGAGGATTTCATTAAGGCTGCAGGTAGTTGTTGGATTTGGTAGGCCTTAGACAGTAATTGATGATTTTTATCTTATCGTAACCACTAAAATTCGTTTTCGAACTAATAATAAAAATCACGAGATATTTTAAATTTACATTTAAAACACTTATTCATTTCTCGAAGTAAATAGGAAGATCAAATTTAATCAGAGGTG
This sequence comes from Blastobasis lacticolella, assembly GCA_905147135.1. NCBI lineage: Eukaryota > Metazoa > Arthropoda > Insecta > Lepidoptera > Blastobasidae > Blastobasis > Blastobasis lacticolella. The sequence goes on from LR990059.1 coordinate 17,156,790, forward strand.
TGATTCTGTCTGTCTTTAAACCCTGTTTACCATAACCAATAATGTACACTTAGATTTCAATCGAACCAAAAGATAAGCGGAAGCTGGACACGGCAAGTTCCTTGTACAGCAGACGACTGATCATAATCCTGGTCCTGGCGCAAGGGCCCATGATCCATGATTTGGCAGATTAGGTATGAACGTCACCAACCTGATCCCAAGTTGCGCGAGCTCGACGATGCGCAGGCGCACCGCGTTGGGTAGCGGGCGGCCGTTCACGAACACGCCGCCCAGCTGGTTCACCTCGCCGTACTGCTGTGCGCCCGCGCCGGGGCTGCCCATCGCGCCGCCGCTCGGATCGCCTGTAATTGAGGGACGGTTATATATGCGGGATATTTTTATAACCAATGGCAAAATTGTGGAACTTTAATTGTAGCTCCCAAACGGATGGACCGATTTGGATGCGCTTTAATGTATTTGAAAACCAGTCTAATCGAGATGGTTCTTAGGTTTGTTTTATTTAAATCGATTCAGTAGTTTAGAAAATCATTCGGTATATGTAAACTTGTTTGAGGGTTATCAGAGTTTTCTGCCGGCTACGTTATTATTCTACTCAGTGACAACAATACAGGAAAATTGAGGGAAGGAAAGGTAGAGGAAGACATAGAAGAAGTTATGTTCAGGAAGTAAGAATAAGGGAACCAGGAAATGAAATTAAAAGCATTGACGATACCTCAGGGGTCACTATAGTAATATGGGGTAATATAGGCGGTGGTGACAACTTTCCATCAGGTGGCCCAATAGCCTGTTTGTCTATCGTATGACATAAAAAAGCGGACGATGAACTGAAAGAAACGGTGACATCTCCACAGACTTTTTTTTTATGCCACTAAGGTGGCAAACAAGCTTGCGGCCTGCCTGATGGTAAGTAGTCACCGCAGCCTATGGACGTTTGCAATTGCAATACCAGGGGCATCACCCACGCGTTGCCGACCCCGTAAAAACCTTTTAACCCCTTTTCTTGAAGAACTCTATGTTGTACTCTCCAGGGAAAACCTCTCCAGGTAGTTCATTCCACAACCTTAGTGTGCGTGCGAGTAAGTTCTTTTGGAACCGCTCCAAGGTGTAAGGATGAACTCCCTGAAAAGAGCTCACTGACAAGAGCAGGGCTCTTAAAATGCTGATTCAGTGACAAACAAGGCGATTGCCCACTTCGACAAGGTTCCATTCAAATCTGATTGCGCGAATAACTATAGGCTTTCATGTCTCTATATAAATCGTGCGTGGACGGTCACATCTTAAATTACATTACGGTTAACATATTCATAATTTCGAAGACTTATTTCTCAACAAGAATACTGTTTCTTGCAAGAACACCCGTCACAAGATTGAAATTGAGACTTGACAGAACTCTCGACTGTCATCTTGTTACCGACTCTCATACGACTAAAAGTTACATCATCAAAGCTTTGTAACTGGACACGTGTCGCGCTCGTCCTCCGGCGGGGAGCGATTTGACTCGCGCGGCGCGTTCGGAACCGTGGCCCAGATTAGAAAAAAGTTACTACGTGACCATGGGGCACGTAAGCTTGAGTAGTGTTGGTTAAGCTTGAGTAGTTTTTGTTTTAACTCAAACCAAGGTCGAGGAGAACATCAAGATTTGCACTTTGATGTTTTAATTTTCTTTTCGTATTTGCATCATGCACATAGGCGTAGGAAGAGAGGGGCCGGGTGGGATGATGGCCAGGATGGGGTGCTCACTGGCTGTACATTGGCGATTGACTAGGCTTCATCGGCCACCTCAGGGGCCAGGCCCCCCTAGAAAATAGCCCTAGATACGCCAATGATCATGCAATAAAGTTCAGTGGACTGTCCAACAATTATAATGTCTACTCTAATACATTTCAGCTAGGACCTTCTAATCGTTAGATCAGACAATGAGATAGCCTTATCTGCTAAGTATTTCCAATAATGTGATAGGAAGGAGGTAATGGCAAAACCCTGAAGACTGAAGTGAAGGGATCTTTAAACGATTTAATATTATTGGAACTGTCGGAATATCTCTTTTATGGATAAGACCGCCTTTGGACATTGTATTAGTTTATATCTGTATCATCATGCGTTTTTGTGCAATACCGAGTTCCTATAATACCTATATAATGATCAAGCTGCATTTGACAAAGGTCGGTCAGAGCTGGGCCTTTGAACTAGTGTCAAGGTCCATTAATCGGCTATCACCACAACCTTCGGCCGAAGCCGAAGCCGAAGCCATAGTAGAATCTCCAAGAAATTTCGTTCAATATTGGCTACAAGCTACAATGAATAATATAAATGATTTAGAATTATTAATATTGAAGGTTTATATTGATTGCATAGTATAGAAATGTATGTTAAATCATCTCTAGAAGTTGATCTAGTGATGATAAAAAATTATCTTGTATTTTATTTATTTGTCAAAATTAGTAAAAACCTTCGCTTCCACCCGAATCCCGGCCGAAGCCGAAGGTTTCGCGAAACTCTTTTTTTTTTTGCCGAAGGTGGCCGTAGCCGAAGCTTCTGTCGGACACTACTCCGAACGCAGTTGTCATGCGCGAGAGTGGGTGTCGCCGTGACGTCACCGCCACCCGACCCCCTTTGAAGTGAGCGGCGACCGCGGCCGGTGCCCGGAGCCCGGGGTGACCGCGTCACCCGAAAGACGAGCCCTCGTAAAACAGCGTCTTGTTAAAATATTTTACGGTCACGGTCTTGGGTTTCGCGCTAACAATGTGCACTATTAGTTTGTGCACGGCTGGGGATCTGAAAGTTTTAGGCGCACTTTTTGGGCCTTGACTCGTGCCTAATCCAGGTTGAAGGGACGACAAGCTTTTGGGATGGAATCACGTGAATAAGCTACATTCTACATTTTTTTTGTGCTCTCGCGCACGAGTGCCCGGTGTCCGCCTTGACCATGATCCAGGATTTGGCAGGTCAGGTACTTACAGTGAAGCGACTGCCATCTGACCTCCATGACCCTGCTACCAGGGGAACCTGAACAGATTGGATCATGGTTACACATCCAGTCCCCTGAGTCTGTCTTAAATTTTAATTTCAGGGAATGAAACAACTGTTGACGGAATTATCGGATTTTTTTATCTTGATTAAGTTTAAGGAACGTCGAATAAAGCGTAACAATGTAGGCGGTGTTTAAGGTAAGGGAAAACATCGTGATGAAATTTACATTCAGACGACTGAATGTGTAACCATGATCCAATCTGGTCTGGTTCCCCTGGTAGCAGGTTCACGGAGGGCAATTGGCAATCGCTCCACTGTAATTATCTGATCTGCTCAATCCTGGACCATGGTCAAGGCGGACCCCAGGCTCTTGTGCGCGAGAACACAACCGTTAATGCCAAGAAGATGATTATTTAATGTAGGTAGTGTTTACAAATTGTGCTGCCAAATTTGAATTTCATTATTTAATAAAAGAAAACAATTTTCAGCAGCCCAAAATACTCCCACCCTCTCCCTCTCCAAGCCTATTAAAATGATTGCGTGACTGACAGCCGCACAAATGTGACCAAATGACAAAACAAGAAACTCTTTAATCCTATTTATAACCGCCGAGCCGAACACTTCGCTCCCATTCAAATGGCGTGTCGGGTTTCTGTCAAAAACAATTAAATGCGCTTAAAAAGTTTCAACACACAAATGTCATTAGGGGATTCCTTTGACACGGTGCGCGCGCGCGGGTTGTGTTGCATCCGACTAATCAACGTCAGCGTCAGAAGTCGGCGTCTGCGGCCCGGGAACACGGATTCCAATTACAAATACACAGCCCACTTACGCGTTTACCAATTACAAATGTAATCGATATAAACAAGTAAACATTAAGTGAAACATCGAAATGTGTAAACGGCTAATACGGTCACGGAAACTGTTGTTAACATATTTTACAGAAAGTATATTGGGCGCCTATATTAAACAATATAAAAAAATTATTGTCTTGGCGTTAATGTGCGGGTTGTGCTCTCGCATACGAGGGCCCGGGATCCGCCTTGACAAGGATCCAGGATCTGGCAGATCATGTAATTACAATGGAAGGAGGACTTACTAACTGACCTCCGTGATCCTATTAACAGGGGAACCGATTTGATCATGCTAACACATTCACCTAAATGTACAGGTTTCATCACGTATTTTCCCCTCATCGTAAGAGCATCGGTTAGTGTTCAACTAATGTACATAACTCAAAAACAGTCATTGGTACCTGGACATGGACGCACTGGGGTTCGAATCGAACCCGGTACTTCCCCCTTACGAGTCGAACACCACCCACTAGGCCCATATTATACTAAAATTGATAACTTGTTTAAAAACAAGAAAGCCCTTAACGCTATTAGTCTCCCATCCCAGATTAATGATGTAAAGAAATGAGACGTTAATCTCCGGATCTGACGCGAACAACCTTTCGCTCACATTAAACGTGCTGTTAGATTTGTGTCCACAAGACGTGTCACAATAAAAAGGATAACACAGACCGCGGTTTATTTCCACGTCCATGCCCGCTAATTTGTAGTCGGGAGCGTCTGGGAGTGACGTCACGTCTTGTTGTTCCTGCGTTGACAATTTGTCACTCGCGCTGCGCCCGCGCACCGCTTTGCTCTTATTTCGGTGGCAATTTGCGACATTTACGGGCGACGCTGACGCATGTTCCGCGATCGGTTAACGGGCGGCCGGCGCTGACGGGTGAGCGGTTAAGATTCTATGAGTTATGCTCGTTCGGCTTCCTATGAACCGCCTTTTAGATTGCGTGAAACATCGGAATAACTCTACAGTCTATAAAACGCGAGTCTATTGCGTAATGGTGATTTGATAGCGGTGAATGGATACCGACGTGAGGAAGATATTAGAATGTAAACGTTTGTTTGCAAACTCTTTATAGAATATAAAAACAGACCAAAAGAAAAATGTACACATTGTAAAGGTATGGACTGTCGTCAGTCGTCCCGTGACCTTGATGCATGCAACTGCGTCGAAATATCGGGCTACTTGTCAACAAGGTTCGCGGTAGGAAACCCGGAACATACCTTTAAAATGTGCGACAATAACCGCAAAAATTTAAAATATTATTAAAAGTCTACAGTTTTAAAATACAGAGGAGATTATTGTGGTAAGTAAGGTATAACTAGTGTCATGTAATAAGAGACTTGGCGGGTCACGTGGTTCGACTTGCGCAGTAGGCGATTACCTGCGCGAAATCCCCTCTACTGCCATTTGACAAGTCTCTTCTTTCATGACGCGGATTATACTAAGTAAAATTAAAATTTCAATGTAGCGTCAGAAAAGTTAGATAGCTAAGGAACCTATTTTATTTTTTAAGATTATGTTTTTTACTATTTTATGTTTTGCATATCCCAGCATTGTCCCGTAATCCCGAAAAAGGCAAGTGACCGAAAAGCTGCGCCCGCCGCCGCAGCGCCGGCGGCCGGCGGTGGGCGGGGCGCACACGTGCGCGCTGCCCGCGCCGCCTTTGACTTTGGCAGTATCGCACGGATGGAATAAAAACTTGTCATCGTTTCAGAGAAGAACAATTTTTAATTAAAGTTTTGGCCATGACGTTTCCTGTTGTGTCGTGGTGTGGGATTTTCTTTTCAATGTTCCGAAATTCATATTCAGTTTAGGTCTAATTCAATTTACTATTTCCTTGAGATTTTACCACGTAAAAACCACCGTACATCAAGTAGGTTTAATTAAATTCATCATTCAATTAAGGTCATAATGAAATTATTGCTATGCCTTGCGCAAGTCGCGAGAAAAGAAATTAATCATTTTAATTAAACCGTTTTTCATTTACATAATATCAACATTCAGGCGCGACTTTTGATACATATCAACTCGACAATGCGTGATAAAATTATGAATGATTTTTTAAGTAGCTACAACTAACTCACTCCTCAAGGAAAACACACCCAACTCTCCTATATCATTAACCCATGGTGTTGTCGCGTTAACCGCGGAGTGTCTGCGGACAGCGGCCACACATGCGCCCGCGCACACGTGCGGTTCTGCGAACGGCGCGCGGCCGCCGCATCAAAGACATCGCCGACTGTACGGGATGGCCATACTGGCCATACACAGCGCAACACAATGTTGCATACCTTGTAATTTCATTGTAGTCAGTCTTTAGATGTTTCGAAGGTAATTATCGTGGTTTCTATATTTCCATTTTCTTCCCTGGTAGAGTAATGTTTCATCTCATTTAGAGGCGGTGTCCATACGTCATTTGGTTGTTTGTTGGTCCGCCACAGATGTTTCGATGTTATCCATAATTAACTATACTTTTTAAACTTTTTTGGTTTATATTCCACATAAGAAACCTATTATTGGAATTGCATGAAGCAATTTAACAAAACTAAAATTGCTCGATGGTGGCATGCATGGCTAGCAGGTATGTTACCGATTCAGTCTATTGAATCGCAGCCACCGCAACTTGGGATTTTACAGCAGCAAAAGTTAGTAAACCAAACTTTAATGAAAAATTCTAGACCATTAGATTGGGGTGGAACCTTGAGGATGTAAATCAAAATGACAGTTCTCGGGTGAAAGAAGGAGTGATCCCTTTCTGATCGCGCATGGGTTATTGAAAATTTTAGCAATACGATGGAATAGGATTTTGTTGATGGAAACAAAGCTTTTCTATTTTTTTTTTTTACTGCTTGTCTCACAGCATGCAGTGAACATTCTAATAACATTATTTTATTAAGCGGTTGACGTTGAAGCGACATGGGTCTAACACAGTCGCTCACAAACTAATTATTTGTACCTTATTAAGGTACCTTTGTAGTTATTATAAGATTTGATCGTATTTGTTAGAAATAGTGGAAGTTGTAAACAAACTGTAGAAATAGGCCTAGAGAACGCCAATATCACAAAAATAACGGTGTCTAAATTAACATCAATGTTAATCCGAAACATTTATTTCCATCAAGCTTAAAACCTAAACAAACTTTGTAAAATGTAAATTATAAGTGTGAGTAATAATGTGCCAACAATATTGTTTCGAACAATCTTCTGCTCCTCTCTTTTCCTTCCTGTTTCCTAAAAATACAAAAACAATATGAACAAAGAGAATGTTTGTCATTATTTATTGTCTGAGTTGATTGATATAAGAACTGCGATCAACGCATTAACGCCGTTTATCTTCTCACAGTAGTGCTGTGCGGGAAATGCAAAATTGTCGATTATCGATCTTTTGGAATTAATAAGAGCCCAAGCGTTGATCCGATTCTACTTTGATTTTGAATGTTTACTAAGAAAGTGTGACAAACAGTTTTTAAAATGTTTAAATACTTAACTTAATAACTTTAACGACAATGATTTATAGAGTTTACAGGTTAACTGAAAGAACTTTCCTTCTAGAACTTTTAATAAAAAGCAGTTTTGGCTATTCCATTTGAGCCGTACAACGATTGGCCAGCGCCTCGTACATCCGCCAGCAATAGACGAGCATGTGAGGTAAACTAGAGCCCAGAGGTTGGTGATAGGATAGGAGAAATTTTTGATGTTCTTATTATAGACAGTTCTAGTTAGGAAACTTTAATGGCTGTGTCACATATCTATGCCAAAACCTAGGAGCGGCTATACCTATGGATCCATTTGGTGCGTACGCTCAGCCACCTCGACGTCACATGCTGCGCCAGCACTGGCCTCGCTACCGGCTCCTTTGACTCTCGCTTCCCGACTAATTGGTCTCAGAAAGAGACCGCATCACCCTGAAACTATCGCAACAGAAAAGGAGCGAAAACAATGAGGCGGGAAACATCTTTCTCTGCGCGGCTGATTTACGAGCAGCCTTTGACGCTCGCGCGCTGACAGTTACTAGTGTTTTCGGCGAATATAACGCGTTCATTAATTCAAGCGCGACTTCACAAGTTCCCATAGCGCCCGGGATAAAATAAATGCTCCACCGCGGTCGCCGCGACAAAGCCGCTAGCGTCCGATGGCTTGCCGCCGTGGCTCGCCGGGGCCGCGTCCAAACGCCGCGCGCTGAAATATCGTAATTCGTGTCGTTTACTGTATTCTTCAAGCGATATATTACCGCTCCTTTCAACTCCGGAGACAGCGGCGCGATCAAACGCTCGCTAGATTTACGCAGTCACTCTCGCAATTATTTATCGATATCGATATTTATGGGGGAGATTGTGCGGCATTTGAAATGCGTAATAACACGCTCGCCTATTATTTTAATACGAATAATATATTGTTTTTATAATGGGAAGGTTTTTTAATAAATCCATAACGGTTGCCTTATCAGGCCATGTAAATGTAATAGTTTGATAGAATGGTTCAATGTGGGGCAGGGCGTATACGTTGAGGGCCTCGTTATGTTCGCGGGGAGGAAACAGCGGTGGAGGCAATCGCGGAGACCTAGAATTTAATGGGCGGTGCCGTGGGAGCCGCTGCGCCGGCGCAGTTACAACACTAGCCTCGTAGATTTACAACGGTCAATGCGTTTTACTTTAAAACAGTTCCGCGGATTCATAAAAATATTAATTATGTGTGTGTGTAATGTTGTGGAGGATGCTAGAGGTGCGTATAGGCGAAACAGGTACGTGGAAATGAGTGCCAAAACATGTCAGGAAAGAGGTTCTGCGCTCGAGAGAGAGAGCTCGGAGCTCGGAGTCAGATGCGAGAGCCAACGGCTTGGATGCTGAAGACGTGCAAATAGGAAAAATAACTTGTAGGAAAGCGAACCCTAGCAAAAGCCGGGATAGACCGTTAGAACGCGTCATGCTTCTAGGCACCACCCATCTGATGATTCAGAGAACCACCAGCAAGCGGATCGTACGTTGGCGCATTCGTTGCGGACGTCAATTGACATTTATATTGGTAATAAACTTGGCATTCGCGGTTCATATCGGCGCGGCTGGTTATCAGCAAATAATTGTTGGACGCCGCGCCGGAGTCAGCTGTTTGCCTTCTCATTTGACTTGAATGAGGTAGCTGAATATGAATGTCGTCGGGTGTTTGTGGATGACAAACAGGCTTGCGAAAGCCGGGGCTGCGCGGGCGCCGCCGTAATGCGCCGCTGTGTTTGCCAACGGTTTCACCCGAGATTTATTTGATCGCGGCGCTGACATAGTTTTAGTGATGACCCTTGAAGAAAATTTATTCTCTACGACATTGTTTGGTGACGCGCTGGCGCAACCGCTGGCGTTGTGAATGAAATTTGACGAGAAATTGTTACTCACTCGTTTGTCACACGAATGTTTGTTATGTTATCTCCCGTTTATAATTCGGACAATTGGAATCAAAATGCGGAGCTATTTCACGATGAATTAAATGTCGGGTTGTTTTGTGGCCTCATTGTATTTTACAGCAAGAGACAGCGGGTATAGGTATGTTTGCCAATAAAATATTATTAAGTATCTTCTTGCTCTTATACCTATAACAAGATAGAATCCTAGGAATATATAGGATTCTTCTTTCAAATGCAAATCAAAGATAATTTATTGGTTTTTAATCTGTAAATATAGATTTAGGTTTAAGTTTGTATATAGTTTGTGGCAGTGTAAATAAATGGTTACTTTGATCAGAGTGAAAAACAAAAAAAAAATGAAATTATTACATTCATTAATATTTTATTAAACTAAAGGGATTTATTTAAGCATATCCCTCGCTCTAAATTGAATAAAGGATTTCACATTTTGTAAAAATATCAACCGCAACGCAGACTAGAGGTTTTACTCTCTGTTATGACGACGGACGAGCCACTGGTAAGTGCAGTTTGCCTACTCGAGGCTAAACCAGCTCCCGAAGGCCCTCGAGCGGCCACACACGGCGACAGGCCGCCGACAAACGCCCCGCTACGCAAACAACCAGCAGCACGTAGGACAAGCCGAATAGATCGCGACAAAGCAGACGGAGTAATGATTGGGTATAAAATGACCAAACCAACCGAAAAGCGTCGAATACCACCGACGAAGTTTACATAAACTCAAATATTTCCGAAAATACTGAACCGATTTTAATGAAACAAAGGTAAGGACCATCTCGATTAAATTGGGGTTTAATGATAGGAAACCGTTTCGGAGTTAGGATGCTGCACAGACAAACAGAGCCACAGATACACAGATGATGCACAGAACATCAAACTTCTTAGCCCCTTTTTTGTCAGGGGTGAATTATGAAGATGCGTAGATTCCAGTCAGTCAATGAAGACTTTCCGCGAAAACAAAAATGGAAAAGATCACGAAATCGGAAAAAATCACTCTGTTGGTGTAAGTAACGATGCGATCAAAGATGTAGAAACACAGCCTATTCATTCTGGAATTAAAAGTCTGTGTCATGTATGTGTAGATTTAAAGATAAATACTTCACTAAAAATTATATACCTAGTTAAAATTCCTAAAATTGAAGACTGTTACGGACCACATCGTTATTCCGAGTAAGAAAACAAAGGATGCACACTATTGAAGGCGGTAAATAATAAATGGCTACGTAAATTAACTAATGAACGAGCCCCAAAACTTCATGTCTGTTGTCAAACTGTTGCCTGTTTATTCTAATGATGCAAATGAAAAATCGCTGGTGGCAACCCGCGGCCGGTGCCCAGCTGCCCTTATTAACCCCGCGACCGCCATAACTCACGTCCCGCTAATTATCGACGTGGCACGTGCCGTGCGCTTGCGCACCCCCCTCCCCCACCCTCACCTCCTTACCCCTCCAAGTTCCCCTTTCCCCGCGCAGTCCCCCCTCACCCTAACTCACCATCCACACCCAATTTGTTAGTCCGCGGTGCCAGCTTTATGGGGTAGCGAAATGATTCTGATTTGTTCGGAGCTATTTCGGTATTTCCGCCGATGCCGTATCGGTCGCAATTAGAGCGGCCCAGCTGGACGCGAGCCGCGACGCGGTCGCCGGAATGTTCTACGTGCATTTTTCTGACAGCCTGCCATGGGCCGAATGAAGTATAGATTGCACATCGGCTAGTTCGCCTTCGTAGAGCATCGTCTCTGTCGAACGCGTGTGAGTAAATCATCACAGCCCATAACAGTCCAGGCTTATTAGGTCTGTGGACGCCGCAAACGATCGCAAAGTATGAAAGAATAGGGGGAGGCCTTTGCCCAACAGTGGAATGATTCAGGGTGATATAAATAAATTAATAAATATCGCTTCTGACCTTAGAGAGTGACGGCCAGGGTTCGGTGCCCACATTTCTAAAACGCACCCGCAGTTCTGCATTTTTGTCACATGAAAAGCTAAGTTGTATTTTTTATACAATAAAAGGAAACCAACAAGCAAGCCTACCTTACGGTAGGTACCTAAGTGAACTCCTCCGCCCAAGAACATCCAGAACACCATTAAGGTCGCGAAAGCGGTGTCCCTTTGAGACTTGTTTATGAAAGAGTTATGAAAATCCAGGGCAAACTACTAATTATATGTGCTTCAGTAGGATTCGACGAAGCGTCGTTACCTCGTAGACGTTATGGGCGACAGTAACCGTTTTCGATCAGGGCCACAAGTCAACTAATTAACCGGATCTCAATAGCAGCTCAAAGGCAGTTTAAATTGTAGCAGAATACCAAAAAGGCATCAAACAGCTGTTGATCTACTATTGAGATTGAATTACAATTCAGTCGAGCCATAAGTAACAGTAGCAGAAAACCAAAAACGCGTTAAACTACTATTGCGATCCAATTACAATTCAATCGAGCTATTAGTAAATTAACGAACTCGAGGCCCATCTCGTTTGTCATTCTGTTCTAGTAGGTACAAAAAATAGACCTGTGAGTGTAAATAAAAAATAAATCTAAAACAAATAATCCCGTTGTGTGCGCTGCGCGGGCGCAGTAAGGCAGGACAGTAGCCGCGCGGGGGGCGGGCGGGGGGCGTGTTTGCCGCCATTACGCTGTTGACTCGCGCGCGGCGGCTAATGCGTGCGCAAACACTCGGCTCGTACTCGGGCTCCGTCGGCGAGACTCGCGGTGACATCCATGGTACGGAGTTTGTGTGAGAAAATGGATGGGTTTGGGTCTTTGTATTGGGAAGATAGAAGCAGCTTTAGCAGCCTATGAGGCGATATTTTCCAATCAAGGAATCGGTTTTGATGTAACGAGATTAAATTTAACTAATTGAGAAAACTGTACTGAAATCGGTAGATCCTTTCGGGAGCCATGCAACCACATGCATACCTACCTATAAACAAACATTAGGCCCAATACACAATGTCTTTCAATTCCTAGCTATATGTAAACCCTATCCGACTTTTTCTATCGGTTAGGTTATTTAACGTATAGAATAGAGAATCGTTTTGAGTCGGAAAAGTCGTAAAAGTCGGATAGGCCCCGATCAAGTTAACATATAGGTTCTCAAATACTTTTTAAACTACTGAACCTATTTTAATGAAACAAAGCTTAGAACCATCTCTTAGGTCCTTCCGTTCGGGAGCTACAATACCAAAGACAGGGACACAGATACATACGTCAAACTTATAACACCTTTCTTTTTTCGTCCGTGGTTAAAAAGGAAAGTCTTTAAGCAAAGAACTTAACTCACCATAAAACACTTTCATACACATTAGTTTATAATGATAACCCGCCCATTCAATGAACTAAAATATAGTGAGACAATGAACTGCGTCGCTCTGTTTGCGGTCCGGTAGCGGCGCCGCACGCCCTCTTGAACGGGAAGCTGCGCGCGCGCAGCCGACCCGCTCCGCCGCCGAACGGCCTCAAACGACAACTTTTAGCTTTTTACCGACGAGAAGTTTATTTGTATGTACCTACTGTTTGGTTAAAGTTGTGGTTTGGAATACCTTACGTATTTATTCAAGTCGGCATTACTTGAATAATGCACATTACCTAGTTCGGCTTCGCAGAGCATAGTCTGTATAGCCTCTTAAAAAAATTACCAAAAATCTTAATGAATTATTTTTGTTTATTAATTTTAGTTATTTTTTATACGGCAAACAAACAGACATGCGGGCTACCTGATGGAGTGGTCACCGCCGCCTATGGACATCAGCAACACCAGGGGCGCTACTAATGCGTTGCTGAACTGAACTCTTCAGAGTCTGAAGAGAGATTACGCACAAAGAAAAATAACGGACAATATGACAAGGAAAAACAATACAAAAGACTTATTTCTCAAAGATATAGGTATCTTACAAAAGACCTACGGAAGAGTTTTTAATTTTAATTTTTATATTTACTGTCTGGTAATGTAGGTACGCAGGCTAACCACTCACTTAAAATAAATCGGGTGGTGGGCAGAGAAGATAATAGCACCAACTCTTTCCATAGGTACATGAAGGCGACAAAGAATGTATAGATAATTTACAGACAGAGTAAAATTTCACTATAACCTATTTTAAACGATACAATCGAACAAACATACCTAGGCTACACAGAGGCTCAACACATGTAGGTATATTTTGTTCGACCATTCAAGGAAAGTTAAACATGGCGCCAATGGTAGCTAGCACAAAAAATACAGTAGCGGCGCTTAGGCATACAAAGTACCTACATATAAGTAGAGGATCCGAAAAAACACAAACACGATTAGCGAAATGCGGATTTACAAATATCGTGGACGAGAATTGTTTGACCATACTCTCGATACTGAGGCCGAGATATTGAGTCATATTTGAAGTGGTTAAGGTGCATTTTAGACTAAAAAGGGAACGGTAGAACTCAAAGCAGTAAGCAAACAGTCGGACAAACGGCTAATTGACAGGAAATTGTAACATCATTCGTTGTTTGCGATTGGTGTTAGGCCTACTCTGCATTAAGGGTCCCGGCGGCGTCGGGTTACGGTTGACGAGACATGATGTGAAGGATTTGTGTACTTTAATGTCGTATTAGATGGGTTAATAGTTTAAATACAATTTCAGAACATAGTAGACCCTAAACCTACATAACTTAGAATTAAAAGCTGTTGAGAACGCTCAATTATGGCTCTTTAAATTTTCTAGAGCGAATGTTTTACGGTAATGAAAACTGGTATAGTTTGATAAGTGATGTTTTGGGATTTTTGTAACGAACTCAATATAGAACTAAGAACGAAAAAATATTTTGGAAACTAGTGCGATAGAGACGGGTAAATAGGTACTAAATTATAAAAACATGGTCTCCTGTTAATTATGTAGTTACAGCTACCCGTTTGAAAGTTCGCGAAGCGAGTAATAAATATGCTTGGACAATTGACACAGCGCCATCTAGCCCCAAAGTAAGCAAAGCTTGTGTTATGGGTGCCAGAAAACGGTTAAACTACTTATATATTTAGACACATAACAGAAATTAAAATTCGTCTTTTCAATTTCTGCCCGGCCGGGAATCGAACCCGGGACTTCAGCGTGGCAGACCGTGTCAACCAACTGAACCACTCAGGTAGTCGAAGCCTAGATGATAATTTAAAATAACTAACGTTAGCTAGGTAACTGTGTTAAATAATCTACTCTTCTTCTTTCCACAAAGAGAAACTGAATAACCTACAAATATCGGTGGTCGGGCCAAGAATAGCAGGAAGGCGGACCCTGGGCCCTCGCGTGCTGCGCGACATAACGCCAAGATGATGATAATGATGAAGATCGGTGGTAGGTATTGCACATCGGCTAGTTCGGCTTCGTAAATCGACGTCTGTCGCTCGCGTGTGAGTATACACGAAGCCGAAACTATCCGATGTTCATTATTTATTTACCTGTGATTTGTGCAAATACTTCTGTTTTAAAACATTGAAATTAACCAGTCCGATCACAGTGCTCGCTGGTTTCTGCGCGCGCGCCGTCGGCCGTTGGCCAACACCGGCATTACGAGAATAAACTCCATTAAGAGTTTTGAGGGTATGGTACTCTTAGGTATGGCTATCCATAGCTATGGCTAACCATAAATTCAACTCGTTCGTGGCATTGGTTCCGACGAAAGACCCTCATGAAGGAGGATTTTTTTCCGAAAGGTGTTGTGTTACGGCGATTTCGGGTTAACTGCGAGCGCCGACGTCACAGACGTAGAACAAATGTGTATATGTCGCAGCCAAATGGTTAAATTAGCCGGTTAATTAAACGGCTAGCTATTTAAGCAGTTATTTAATTGAAAATTGGCCAAATTCATGAACTTTGAAAGTAAAGTCAAATTAACGATATTGCCTCGAGTTTACGGAGCTCTTCCATTCATTGTCATAATGCTAACCTAAACTAACCGAAAAGAAACCTAATGCAAACTATTATTATACTTTGAAGTTATTGTGGGTAAGTTAGCATTGAAACAATGTGTGGAAGAGCTGCGTAAACTCGAGGCAATATCGATCTTTCAACGTCACTTTAAAATCTTATGAAACTGGCAAATTTTCAACTAAATAATTGCTCAAAAAGCTAGTCGTTTAGTTAACCGGCTAATTTAACCATCCGGCTGCGACATATACACAAGGTAGATTAAGTTTAAAATGTATACTTTTATATATTTATTTATTTTTATTTATTTAGGACAACCAACAAGACTTACACTAACAAAGTTATAGCATTAAGATGCTAAAGCTGCTAAGATCTTATAGCTAAAATATTTTCTCTTTCTAAGTGTAGCCTTAATTATAGGTTACCACGACAAGGAATATAGACAACTTCGTTTAACATATTACTTAACGTACATTATTGTTTAAGTTACTTAAAGTATTTTAAATATATTTTTTGGAAAGACGATGTTAAGTAGGTATTATAAAATATTAAATGTTTAAATATGTAGGAAATATCAGCAAAGTGGACGGCGGTTTATTAAATTTTGCGATATATACCTAAGACCTTGAAAACACCTATCGGAGACCTGTTAGGGTTCAGCGACAGATAGAGAGGTAGAGCTCGTCTAGTCTAAGATGACGCGCCCCACTACTTAGTTAGTTGATTTCGATGTGTGAGTGCAAATATTAATAACGACACTTCATCTGTGTGGGAGCCAATGAACGGCGCGTGCTCCGACGTTTGAATCTTACCGGCAACTGAATGACCAATTACAACGGCATTTGTATATGTATTGCGTCCATATTTTAAACTTGCTTTTGTGCGTTAATGCGATAGTGGGGCGCGTCATTTTAAATTAGACGAGCTCTAATAATTTTCTTTTTGATTGTTCCAGCAAAATCGTAAAATAGATCTATGTCCATAAGTTTGCTCTTTTTATTAAACTGAAATTGTAACCGATTCAAAGTTGAAAATTTACCTAGGTTACTCCTAAAGCCAGCGATGCAGAATGGAACAACCCGACTTTGACGCACTGATCTAGAGGGAGCATTAAAGTTCAACTTTTCAAGAATTGTAGGACAATCAATAGCACCCTGGACAACTTTTGCGAGAAACATAAGATCTAGAACAAATCTTCTGTCTCTAAGGTCAAGTACTCTAAAATGAGAAAGTCGATCATGATATGATGGTAATAGCTTAGCTTTATAGTGTTGATAACTGAGATGTCACAAGAATCGTCTTTGTACTCCTTCAAGGCGCTTCACATGCACTTCGTAGAAAGGAGACCAAATTTGACTGCAGTACTCAAGGCCCGAGCGGACAAGGGCAAGGGAACACAGCAATTTTTGTTTTAGGTTTGTGGAACTCCTTGCTGTTTCTTATAACAAAACATTTTAAACCCCCTCGTAACTACTTTATCGATATGCAGATGAAACCGAAGTTTTGTGTCCAAAACAACCCCTAGGTCACGAATAGAGTCAACTGTCTCCAGCGGCTGATCCTTTATTGTGTATTTAATGCTATTGGAAGAAATACTCTTAGTGAATCTCATGTGTTTACATTTGGATATATTCAATGACATGCTATTTCTCTCACACCAATCAGATAGGTAGTTAAGGTCTTCTTGGAGCAAAGCAGCGTCATCAGGAGAATTTATGGCTTTAGCCAATTTCAAATCATCCGCATAAAGAAAATAAGCAGAGTGCTTAAATTCCTTAACAACATCGTTTAAAGAAAATAGGTCCAATATGAGATCCCTGGGGAACACCTGATGAGGCAAAGAATGGAGTGTTAGAGCGGAAGCCACTGACAACAACACTCGATGGGCGTTCCGAAAGATAAGAAGCACACCACGCAAGGAAGGCACCAGTGAAGCCACAACAGGAAAGTTTGTTTAGTAATAATCCGTGGTCAACTGTGTCGAAAGCTTTACTAAAGTCTGTGTAGACAGTGTCAACTGCTATTCGAGAATCGACCGCTTTAGACTAATATTAGTTTATTGTTTTTATTTTATTATGTACAGGTTTCATTATTGTTATTTTTATTAGTTTTTATTTTAAATCTGTGGGCCCTTGTCGCCTGAAATAAATAAATAAAATAATAAAAAACGGCAGAGTTAGTAGACGAGTTCAGGAGTAGTTGAACTTGAGCATTCTTTTATTCTCAATCGTCATAAATCAATCTGTTGGACTTTAGCCTCCTCTGTATTTCGTAGACAATATTGCCGTAGTCTCCACGCTTATTAGGAGTTTCGGAGGTGGCAATGCACAACAGAAAACGATGATTCCCATTTTCCTATACCCACGGTACCTAAAATTTGTAGAAAGCTATGATAAAGGATATGACAAATCTGGCTGGGGTTTGGAGTGTTCAATGCTGACCCGATTTGGTTGCTACCATATTCTTTTGAATATGGCAGCAACCAAATCAACACTAGTAGCAGTAGTAGTAATCGACAATACTAGATGTTGTTGGTGTTAGTTTCGTTGCCTATGAAACTAAGGTCCTTCTTCCTTTCGGGTTTTACCGGACGAACGAACAACGCGACCAGCAAAACAAATATTCGTCATAAATATTTGAACGCACGCTCATATCGTCGCACAAAACTGACCGGGCCACCGTTAAAAACACTCCACTTGTACCTAATTTACTGAAAAAATAATTATAATTTGATAAGCGGACGGGCTATCGGCAAATCGCTGAAACGATTTCCACGCGGTTGCTCATTAAAGTTCGCGTTTTTATGTTTCATTGTGAGCGTCGGTCGAGGGTCGGCTTACGGCGGTTTGCGGCGGCCACGGCAGCCAATGCCGTTTGTTTGCATTGTAGTTTTTTATGCCATATGGTAGGCGAACTGGCTAGGGTCAGGAAAGTATCTCCACTGTCTATATATATTAGAAAAGATAATATATTATTTACTATACTAAGCAATACCAGGGGCGTCCAGCCAATGCGCCCACGTTGCGTTTTTGAAATGCCATGAACGTTTATTAACGTTTTTACTTAGAGAGTGAGGCAGAAAAATAATAATAAAAATATATTGCCTAAACACTACCCTATGAAAACATTTTTACGTAAAAATTCGCCAAGTCACGCGACTCTCCCGTAAAAATATATGAGATCATAGGTGGTGTCAAGGGTGACAGTACTTTTTTAAATAACTATTTTGTAAAATGCACCGTTGTTTCTTTTAAACATACTGAGTAAATAATAATACGTGAACTTATGATCAATATAGTTTATGCATCTTGATTGCTAGAACTTAGTCTAGTTAGATCTCATTCATAAAGATATTTTTCGTGATTTGGCAATCACGAAATGTTCTATTTATGTATATTCTTGCATTTTATCTAATAATATTAACATTGTTAGTTTTTCGACATAATTTCGACTTTTTCAAATTCGATATACTTATTTTATTATCAAATTAGTAACCAAGGTACTAAAATAGAATCTCTTTACATTTCGTGATTACCAAGTCGTTCTCCAACCCGCTTGCCAAGTGTGGAGATTATGGTAATAACCTTCCCTTTTGTGGGAGAGGCCTTAAGTCCTGCAGTTGACTGTTATGGGTTGTGGTGGTAAGTCCTTCTTCAGTCCCTCATAAAAATACAATGTGCTTGAAAATGCTTCGAGTTCCTTCGAGAAAAGGGTGTACGGCCGTGCTTGTTGGTCGACTTGACGGTGGGCACTACCGTGGCCTCTGATAACTATACTGCATGATCTAACTAAGCTATAAAACTACAGTGTTGACCCGCTCAGGTCGAGATTATCGCGCGGGTTATCCGGCGCGGGCGCACGAGATGCTGTATTCATAATTAAGAATAACGTATTTAGTAGTGCGAGTAGTTGATTAGGCCTAATGAGCGATTAGTCACGTTGTCCCCCATTTTCGAATTAGGGTGACAACGAAACAAACAGGAATTATCGCGAACTGAGATGCAGTATTTTAGAATGAATGGCTACGTGTACCTATTCGTAAGACCAAGAGCGAATTTGATACAATAGAATGGAGGATGAATTTGAAAAACGGACTCAAACAGTCGTTTTTCTATACTGCCATATGAAAACTTCGATTTAAAAGTGTGTTTTATCTGTTTTTTCCTATTGAAACGTTGCTGTTGGCTTCCGTACAATCAACGTTCGTGGCTGTATATGTGTTTGAAGTTTCACAAATGTTAATTTGGACGATTAGATTATAAGGCAAGGGTACCAAATAAATACATTATTTTCCTCCTTGACCACTGTGTTTTACTTACAAATACATCAAAGTGTTGTTTAAATAAAACCAGGATACTATAATACCATAATGGAACATGTTACCTGGGAGTGTGTACTGTGATAATTATATACTGGACGCCTTTAAGGGTACAGTGAATGAATAGGCTGTTCCTAGAGAGGCATGCTTCATCTTCGGCAGCACTGTCCCTTACCGCCAGATGAAATGGCGGTCAAATGCCTGGCTAGTCTAATAAACAAACAATACTGTGCGTCAGCAATGCGTGTGCAACGGGACACTGACGGCTGCAAATATCTTGGACGACGGTGGCCACTTTCCATCAGGTGGACAGACCATCTGTGTGCCTCCCTAGGCAATAAAAAAATACGTAAATATGTTCGTTTATTCCTACCTGTTCTGTTGAGTAGTTCTGTCGGCAGAACTACTGGGATTTTTTTACCATTAGTTCTGGGATTTATAAGACTATGCTTTACACCCTGCTTCAATCTCAAATATTCCCAACTGTTCTGTTACGTAGTTCGGTCAATGGATAAGACCAGTGAACGTAAACAATTTACTTTCACAAATATGTAACAATGCAGTTTTTCTTATAACAAAGATATCAAAAAGGATTAAAAAAATATTAACGTAGTTTCTCTAAAAACAAAGGTACCTATCCCAATGTCACCGTTAAGTAATTGCATTTGGTACACTCTGATCATCGCTTCGTTTTCGACCTGCTGATTTGTCCTTCGTTTGGCTGTTTTCTTGAAATTTGCCATTTGGATAGCTTTAACAGAAAAAAACGATGCATCTTCTTCAATGTTTTTCAGGAATTGAAAAACAGTCGCTGGCCTGGTTTTGAACGTGCCGTTAATGGCACGATGCCAGCCCTCAACAACATTAACTGTGCGATGACGCCGACCAAAGGCAGTCCATGACTTGATGAGCCTAGGTTTCATCCAGAAACTCATATATTTCATATACTTATCTAATCTTGAACGCACACTCATGCAGTGCGCTGCGCAGTGCACTGCACGATGTGGCAAAACTTGTTACACGCCGAGCAATTTGTATGCAAGTACATTGACAGATGGCGGAATGTCCCACTGTGCAGCGCGCCGCGCGGCGCACTGCATGATGGGGCAAAACCCGCAATCCAAGCCCGAAATGTCAGTTCTGTATGAGTTTTGTCTACGTTTTTCAATTTGGCCCCATCGTGCAGCGTGCGGTGCGATGTCAGTAGATGTCAACATGAAACGTCACATCTGACTGTTTCTTTTTACCAACAGTTCGAATCTTTCCTCTTTATGTGACACAGTTCACACACATATATCTGTCTACTTTTTTTAGTACAGATACAATGCGTGTGAATGAAATAGGAAACGGACCTTGTCAAAGAAAGTTTGACCGCTGATGCGTAAGCCCCTCCCCTTTTTCTGATTCTTTAACATTAACGAAGTTGTTTCGCTTTCGTGATCCTGTCGTCATTCTCTTCTCAGTTCATCCCGAATTATAAATAAGGCATGTTTGGTTCTAGAACACTAGTTTCTAAAAAGAAATGCTGGTACTCGTAGAAATCTACATTTTGATTGGCACCTGTCAAACTTAAAATTGTAATAACTCTGAAACTATTGGTGCTAGAATACTAGTTCCTAAAGAGAAATGATAGTACTCGTCGAGATCTACATTCCGGATGATAGCTGTCAAACTTAATACTATAATAACTCTGAAACTATCGCTCCTTGAACACTAGTTCCTGAAGAGAAATGATAGTCGAGATCTACATTCCGGATGACAGCTGTCAATCGTAAAACTGTAATAACTCTGAAACTATTTGCCTTAAAACGCTTGGTCCAGAACAGCAAATACTTACTTAATATATCGACGGGCACTATCATTTCTTTTTAGGATCTAGTTTTCTAAGAGCAATGGTTTCCGAGTAATTTAAGTTATATACACTCTCTTTATACTTACTACTGATGTTATACTTTGTAGTTATAATTTTGAATGAGCCACCATGGTATACACTCAGTTTAAGTAAACATTCGTAAAGGAAAGAAATAACTACGTTTTAAAACATTTTGTTGTAATATTGTCCCAAAATCATGTCTTCAACCAGTTGAGGACAAATTTAAGCAGTGCGGTTTATCCTACAACAGAATTAATCAATGTGAATAAAAATTCCTAACATGACCGAATCAATCTTCTGAATTTAAAAATGTTGAAGTTTTTATGTACTTATATCCTCAAGATAATTTAATTGAATGTATTATCATAGAGCCTGTAACCATCGGACAATCAATACGCTTTAAACGAAAATCGGCCAAGTAGTTTTTGAGCTAGAATAAACTTCCATACAAACATTCATATCAATATACATACACACAAACCCCTTTCTCCCGCAAGAGTACGACATTGACGATAGACTTACACTTACCAATTGATGGTAAACCTGGAAATGTATCCGGACCGTTTTCAGCAGGTTTTCAGGATGTCACCATTATGTTATAATCAAATATTAACCCGAGCCAGATCAAGGTTACAAAAACGGCACACAAATTGTAATGTCAATGTAGCATTGACAATAATATAAATTAAATAATCATCGTGGCGTCATTATGATGATGTTGACTTCAATATAATGTTTTATGAGCTTGGTGAAAAACATCCTGCACCATACGATTATAATCGATCAGATTACTCTAAACGGAACATGAGAGACAAGATGCGGATAATGATAGTAAGGAAATTAAAAGGCAAATTACGTGGGGACAAAAATGTCTGACCATGCCAGCCCGCTAGGCACGGGCAGGAGAGTTCAACCCACGAAGCGATGGCTAGACGTCGATAAGAACGACAAGCGTGCCAACAAACTCACCACCAAGGATACCGAAGACCGAGCGAAGTGGACCAAGAGGATTAGGAAGGCGGACTCCTGGCAACCGAAATTTAACACCAAGACGATGATAATGATGATCTTGGCGTCAAATCCTGTTTGTTCTCTCGCACGCGAGGACCCGGGGTCCGCTTTGACTATGATCCAAGATTTAGCAGATCAGGCAATTACAGTGGAACGACTGCCAACTGACCTCCATACATAAGGTCGACATAAGGTCAATAATCATGCAAGTCGTTTAAAATAACGCGCGTAAAAGCGTCGAAAAAGCTCTCGTGCAAACGTTGCCTAACTCACAATCATTCGTAAATCTCTCGTGCGAACGTTGCCTTACTTAAAAACCAGAATAACACCACCGCTTTCTTTGTTGTCACCGTGACGTGGCACTGCGTGGTGCGCCGCGCAGTGCACTGCACTGCATGAGTGGAGCTAGTCGCTAAGACGCACCTGTAACTAAAATCCAGCACTTGGGATTTTACATATTCCCTTAGGGAGTCTTTGCTTCCTTAGTGCCAAAAATTATAATACGGACGCCTTCGCCCTCGTCATTGTAATCTGCCAACATAAATTTAGAAAACGGCATAGGTATTTCTACTGCATTTACTGTGTCATTTAGGTAGCTCATTTTCTGAACTTTATTTAATTTATTTCTCCTTCTGTAAATCGACGACTTAATTTGATTGAAGCTGGGTATTTCTTTAATAAGATAGATCTCATAGATTCCCGTGTCTTTCAAAGCAGCCACTGTTTTCTTGTACACTGCCGGTACGGTTTCATTGCCTGTCATCATTTCATCAACACTTTTGTGGATTATAACGGACATGGCTTCTTTGTTTGTGTCAGGAATGCAGGTAGTGTCATGGTCGACATGTTTAACTATTTCCTTTTCATCCTAGAATACAAAATAAAAATACAGGAAATATAAAACAAAACCTTGTGTGTGAACTTAGGTCCATACCACAATTTATTTAAAAAGTAATTACTTCGGAAGTGGTAACTGTGCCACTGCATTTTGTTTTCTTATACATGGCACATCTCCATAACGTTTGTAAATTTTGATATTTAGGTAATATTCGAAACCATTTTCGAGCAACACGCGCCTTATCTTATTATGTTAAACTCCATTATTGAACAAACAACAACCCTTTGATATATAAGATTAATATTATTGCCCTCTTGAAACCCTTGAAACATGAATTTCATGACGTTGTCATCAGGAAACAAATAAAGAATAGATACTTACCTCAAGTGGCCAGCACTTGATAATTCATAGCAAACTGCATGGAGACGTGAACAGAACTACTGGTAAAAAAAACCCAGTAGTTCTGCCAACAGAACTACTCAACAGAACTAGTGGGAATACGAAAACCAAAGCCAAGTTGTTTTCATACTACGTAATTATAACTGGCCACTCCGGAACCGTACACTGCGTGGCCAGACACGTCATGGCCGGTTTTGTAACTGGTCAATGATGCTCAATGATTAAGCACAAAATATGTCACCCTGACATTACAGTCATTGACATTGACTGTTATTTTAATCCGACCTGTAAAGATTTCCGAATATTCTCTGTCATCGAGATAACAGAGTAGGTACTGCAATAATTATTTTAGTAGAAATATTATGGTGCAATAATTGAATGGCCAAGCCTCGTAAGCTATTAAAGGCACCAGTAAGAAAAAGTTATTAGATATCTTAAAGAGCCAAGCTCCAAACTCTACAAACCATACCTTTTAGTCAAAAAGTATGACTCGGCCGTTTCATAGACCTATTGCATGACACATGAGCTGAATTCAGTGCTCGAAGTAAGGCTGATATCGTCGGCCCGACCAAGAAATCAGCAGATCATTGTCTCTGATAGAGCTACGTTTGAATCGATGAAACGGCCAAGTTGTACTTTCTGAGCAAAATGTAGGGTTTGTAGAATCAGAATCAGAAATCATTTATTGTAAAACTGTAGTAGGTACATAGGTAGATACAGGCTTTGTAGAGTTAGAAGCTTGGCTCTTCACGATATCTGATAACTGTTTCTCAGTGGCACCGTTAATAGCTTACGAGGCTTGGCCGTCCAATTATTTCCCCATAATTTTTCCTCAACTGTATTAATTAATTTATTCATTCATTTTTATTTAATTTTTTTGTCGCATAACGTTACACCACAGTCACAAGTTCTGTTTCAGTACTGGAAATACGTAGTATCTACTTTTAACACCCTTAAGGGTTGAAATGGCTGGAAATCAGCGACTTGCTATAGGTATGGGCAAATACTTGCGCTGAGCCTTGACCCGTTCACGCTGCTGCAGCATACGTAAGTTGACCAGGGTCTACCAACAACTAGTCATTATTATTATTGCTTTTTAAATATGTATTTGTAAACTTTTATAGACCTGTCAGGGTGCCTGTAGCTTATACATTGTTATTATGAAGTTTCGTAACTTATATTCAATTCCCATTTATGTTGCGTAAACTTTTTATCTATCAATCTAAAACAATTTTAATAGCTTTTTTAACTGAGGGAAATTAATTTTATCAGTCGTTTCGGCCTGCGGGCCAAACCCAGGCCGGGCTGAAACACCTAAGTAACTATACTTATCCTTTGGCCGTGTTGTGTCCGGCAGAGTAGAACAGGACCAATGGGAAACGTAGAAGGCGACTAATGTTTTCGAGGCAAAAGTTCTGGAGTCTAGGAGGCTAGGACATCTGTCTGGACTGCGATCTCTAACTTGCCTGCCAAGAGTGGAGATTATGGCAATAACCTCCCCTCCTATAGAAAAGGCCCTAAGTCCTGCAGTGGACTATTATGGGCTGTTATGATGATGAACTATATTTAGTTAATATTCCAATTAGAATGCCTGCTGTGTGTGTCAATCTATATACTATTATAAAGAGGAAAGACTTAATTGTTTGTTGGTTAGTTACACAAACACTACTTAACCCATTTGAAAAATATTATTACCTACACATAGAAAGCTTAATTTTTCAGAAAATTGCAATAAATTATACGCGAACATAGATACCCCAGGCATCAGAACGACTGCACTAATTTAACAATTTTTTTGTTGTTGTTTGTAATTATCAGGGCAAGGTTCGTATGTACGAAAAAAGGGCAAGGGTAGTTCAGAGTAGGTGTAGGGTAGGGTAGGTGTAGGGTAGGGTAGGTGTAGGGTATGATAGGGTAGGGGTAGAAAGCTACGCGAACGAAGGCTATGTACTTTCTTATATCAACTTAGACGTTGCTGATTGAAGAAAAACTTAATAGCTGATTGAAGTTAAAACGGAACTTAAGCGATTCCTAAGTTTAGTGAAAATGACCATTAGTGACTTTTTTTTATACCACTAAGGCGGCAAACAAGCTTACGGCCTGCCTGATGGTAAACAGTTATCGCAGCCTATGGACATTTGCAATACCAGGGGCATCACCCACGCGTTGCCGACCCCGTAAAAACCTTTTTATCCCTTTCTTGAAGAACTCCATGTTGTACTCTCCAGGTAGTAAGTGAAATGCGGTGAAATGATAATGCTATTTTAGCTTTAAGTCCGCCAATGTACTGTTTGTGCATGAAGTATAAATAAATAAATAAATAAATGATAGTGTCGATATGGAACGGTAACGAACGATATCGCGGTAGCTACTATTAATCTTCACGTCAACAATATCTCATCATCTTCACGTCAATACCGCCGTTGTGCTCTCGCTTGCGAGAGCCCATGGTCCGCCTTGACTATGATCAAGGATTTAGCAGATCAGGTAATTCCAGTGGAGCGACTGCCATCTGACCTCCTGAATCGAGGAGGCTCGCCGGCATTGGTTTCGTCACGTGTTGCGTAAGCCGCAGGGATACGTGGGAAATAGGTGCCTGAACCTGCCGGTATGAGGAAAGAGGCCCCGTGAGCGACCCAAGAAGCGATGGATTGACATCGCTGAGTCGGATGCGAGAGCTAACGGCTTACGACGCGAGGATGCCGAAGACCGTGCGAAGTGAAGAAGAATTTGCAGGAAAGCGGACCCTGGCAGGAGCCGGGATAAGCGCTAGGACGATTATGATGACAGCCATCTGACCTCCGTAACCCAGTTTCCAGGGGATCCTGACCAGATTGGATCATGGTTACACATTCAGTCACACAGCTGACTGTACATAACTCAGAAAAGAGTAATTGGTAAACGGCGACGCTGGGGTTCGAACCCGATACCTCGGGGGTACGAGTCGAACCCCTGAACCGACCGGTCCCTGGCGCCACAACACTCCCAAATCGCCCAACCAAACTTTCTCTGTGGATTTCAGTTAATAGGATGATAAGGTGGCATTATAAACACGTAATTACGGGGCTAGTGACGCGCGCGCCGCTATCGACGTCGATAACCCCGCGAACTGCGACCGTGCGATAAACTTGCGCACACCCGCTGCAGCGCCGCTGTGCGCCTGCGCGGGCGCTGGGAGTGCCAGGTACTGCAATAATATTTTTGTACTGCAATAATATAACCGGCAGAAAATCGTCGGAAAACTTCCGACAATTAAAAAAAGAAAAGAAACTTGCTCGGGGTTTTCCGACGTTAACTATATTCCGACATTTCCGACCGAGTTTACTTATATCTAAACTACTGTCCCGATTTTAATGAAACATAGCTAAATACTATTCGATTACACTGCCTTCGCCACTTAGAAATCTGTCAATCCGTTCAGGAGCTACATGCCACAGGCAGACACACATTTCATTCCTCTCGATAAATATATAAAGAAAGAGGTGAGTAATAAAGGTAGCTTGTGACAGTGTACATTAAGTTTTAAATAAATAACTCCTTGGAAAACGTATATGTTTCCTCGTTGGTCAATTATCTAAATAATTACCAACGAAGCTTGGGCAACTATGTAATTGTAATGATATAAGTAATTTCTTAACAAAATGTATAATAGATGTCTGCTGAGTATTGTAGTTTTAATAGAAAGAATCATACTGAGTGTGAAAATTAAAGCTAGATATGATTCACTTATGTATGTTTAGGGTTATCCCTAAACCTGTAATTATGATTGGATCTGCTTACGAAAAATCTATTACGATACATATACCTGGTAACATTATAAAACTGACGAATTTATTTTTTGTCTTCATTACCAAATTGATTTTATTAGACTTCCACACTAGACAATCTGATGGTCCAATCAGATTGACAATTGAATTGTCTACAATCAAATTGTCCGTCAAGATGAGACAATTTGATTGGCAATCTAGTCAGATTGTATGTAAAATTGTGTCGTCGCGATGGATGCCTCTTTAAAAATCCAAGAAAGAAACTTACGCCCGATTGCAAAGAACTTTGGTGACGCTCAAGTTAGCACCATAAGATATTCCTAACCATTGAGCTGCCATAAAATTATTGTCAAAAAGTTAACAGTGACATAGCAAGTTTTGTTTTCACTTAAAGGCTGGTGTTGTTGCAATGCTCTTTATTGTTAGGAATATCTTTAATTAGATTTTTAAGTGGTATAACATACTTTCGCGAGTGAAGATCGCGAAAATTCGCACAAGAGTGGGAGAATCATAATTAAAACATAAAAATAAATGAAGTACCTGCGAAAAGCAAGTGTAACTAAATTTTGTCATATTCCGTGAACAATTTAAGCAACGCTATCTAGCTAGACATTTTAGGAACTAAGGAAAGTTTCTACTATATAGGGGTATACCCCTATAACTTAGGGGTATAACCCATAGGTTTGGTTACGAAAACAAAAATTAAAATTCATCAAACCCGGGACCTCTACGTAGCAAATCGATACGTTGACCATTGAGCCTGACGTATGTGGTCGTGAAAGAAAGAAAAAAATTTGTTTCTATTTCCAAAATAATTCACCTGGCCCTCCCTAACGTCACAATACGTGTTACCTAATGTTTCATGCATACATACGCACGCCCGTGTTCCATTGGAGCATGCAGAGAGAGTGCCACAAGCTACGGTGCTGGTTAATATTTCTGTGAATTTCTAGGACAACCGGTATTGACGCCAGGTTAAATATGTTTTTGACCTTAATCAGCTGATCAAGCCTACAAGGACAATTAAACAGCTGCAATAGTTAGGAGCGTCGGTGGTCGAATGGTTAAGGTATCGGAGAGGTACCAGGTTCGAATCCTTTATTTATTTCGTTCAGTTCGAATATTTGATTCTTATCTGAGTTATATACATTAGTTGAATGCTAACCGATGAAAACATCGTGAAAAAACAACATTCAGAATTAATGTGTTACCACGATCCAATCTGGTCAGATTCCCCTGGTAGCAGGTCAGATGGCAGTCGCTCCACTTTTTTTTTATGTCATACGGTATACAAACAGGCAAGCGGGCCACCTGATGGAAAGTGGCACCACTGCCTATAGACATTAGCAACACCAAGAGTATCGCCAATGCGTTGCCCGCCTCTATAAGACGTTGCTCTGCCAGTAAAAAGACAAATGCCCCTCTACTGCCAAAGCCACGGTTCCCCAAATCCCCACCCCATGGAGCACTGGAGACCTTACTCACCGGCAGAAACACAATACTATTTGAAAGAGTATTGTTTAGCTACGGTATTCTGTACGGTGGAGATACTTCTCCAATCGGGCGGCTCCAATTCGAACGGGATACCCCACCATGCCCTACCTCTCTTAAAATTATTAGATCTGCCAAATCCTTAATCATGGCCCAGGCGGACCCCGGCCCCCGCGAAAGCACAACCGGTACATTAACGTCAAGATGATTATTATTTTTGTTTAATCATCGCACGATCGCCGCTACAACAACAATGGCTATCACGAGCCGAGTGCGATTTATTATCGGGTTATCTGTATTGATAATATTAATTACACAAGTGAATGGAGAGATGACGCGCGCGGCGACCCGCGATGACCTGCGGTCATGCGAGTTAATCGACAAGTCGACAACGCACGTCACAGCACTAGCTATGATTCGCGAGCGGGGGTTTTCTCTTGATCATTTTTTATTGTGAGGCATGGATTACGCTAATTTTATTGTAATAACCTGGTCTGCCGAATGCCGCCCATTGGATTGGAACTGGCGTTAATTTATGGAGGTTGATGAATGTGGAAGAAACGAGAGAGATTTGTCAGGACCGTAGCAAAGTGACGGTTTGTGACCACAAACTTATCTGACCCGGTGGCCAAAAGTGGAACTATGTGTCACCATTGTGAAATATCAGTTTGTTGTCAACAACAGCGCCGCTATCACCAGATTAGATAAGCCTGTGGCAACGCGGATGTAGTATCGTTGATACGATTCGTGGATTTCTGATTTTTTGGAAATCCCGTTATTCGTATCACGATCCGTGAGTCCTACACACTCGATAAATATCGTGATCCAGGGTCGTAATCGGCGGATGCTGAAGCTCGATATTTATCGTGATACGTGGATCACAGGATTTCTAGAAAATCAGAAATCCATGATCCGTATCGCGACATATATCTGTGATCCGTATCACGATCCCTGAGTCCTACACACTCAATAAATATCGTGATCCAGGGCCGCTATCCCCGTCTCACGACAAACCTATCGAGCGTCTAGCGTCCGCCTTATTGCTTATGTGATTTCAGTGCTATCAAATCTTCTTCAACATAATACAAATTTTCTTATAACTTTCGGAAATCTACCGTACACTTTTCCAGAAACTTTCTATCTTGTTCGACCATTCTTGAAACGATCTTTCTGCAGTGGTTTTCTAGAGCCGGTACGGCTTTGGAGACGAGAAACGATCCTTTGCCTTACACCTGTCTCTATTTCTTCTATCTACTATACATAGTATAAATTTTAAAGTCGCTTTCTGTATGTAACTCTTCCTAAACCATACGCAACGAATTTTGATGTAGTTTCCACCATCAGAGAATTTCTTCCGGAAGGTTTATATGTATAAAAATTTATGGAGGTAAGTACGTATAACAGATCGGCATATTATGTTAGGGAACAACTGTCTAGCCATGCCATCCCCTTCAGGTCAGGAGAGCCGAGAGGCCAGCCCAAGAAGCGATGGTTTGAGTGCCGACAAACTCATCACCAAAGATGCCGAAGAGCGAACGAAATAAATAAATAAATAATCGTGGACAAATTCACACAGCGCCATCTAGCCCCAAACTAAGCAAAGCTTGTACTATGGGTGCTAGCTAACTGATATACTACTTATATGCTTTTAAATACATAATTATACATATAACACCCAGACCCGTAACAGAAATTAAAATTCATCATTTAAATTTCTGCCCGGCCGGGAACCCGGGACCTCTTGTGTGGCTGACTGGCATGTTGGCCACTGAACCACTCAGGTCGAAATGGAACAGGAAAAGTAGGAAGACACTATTGGGTATGTTTTTTTATTCTACGCAGTGACAGCCTGATGGTAAGCGGTAACTATCGCACATACAATTTACGATTCATGCATTTACAAATGAACATGCAGAATTGCAGGTATTCGATATGTAATAGTATGTATTGGGTATTCTGAAAATTCACTATTAGTATAGTCTTTCAAACAAAAACAATATGCCCTGTGTAGTAGTAGTTAAGCGATAGATTCATCGCGGGCTCTGAATGGTCAAAGGTACATGTCAAGCTCTTTGGGTCAGAGCATTTGTTTCCACTTCTTCACACACTATCCATTTAATCTACATTTACATATTGCCCGACGATAATGTATAGTATTCATATTGTTGAAGTGTAGATAGTAATTAATCACTTGGCGTATTGTATGTAGCTTGTCATTATTTACTGGTATCGGTCATGAATAATGCACGTCGGCTAGTTTCGGCTTCGTATTTACTCACACTCGTGCGACAGAGACGACGCTCTACGAATCCGAACTATCCGATGTGAATTATTTACGGCCGATAACTGTACAATGGCCGTGTGGTGTCCGGCAGAGTAGAATAGCACCAATCCCTTCACTCATGGGTGTCGTACAAGGCGACTAATGTTTTCGAGGAAAAAGATCAAGAGTCTCCGTAGTCTGGAGAATGGGCAGCAGCATTTTCCATTGTTATATTTAAACACTGCGATCTCCAACCCGCCTGCCAAGCGTGGAGATTATGGCAACAATCCCCCTTTCGTGGGAGAGGCCCTAAGTCCTGCAGTGGACTGTTACGGGCTGTGATGTGACTGTACAATGCTCGGCTGTTATAAATACTGCTCTTATTAATCACTTTGTGCAATAAAAATGAAATAACTGACGCACAATAAATATCGCCCGAAATGAAACGACCTCCCGAATCTCCACACCACACCATCGGCTCCCTAACACCTTTGCCACGGGTAAAAGGCTGATAATGTTTTTTAACTCATATGCTAGTGATATTCAATTGAGCCTCAATTGCGTCTATAATACGATTGAGCGAAGTTTACGATCGAAATTGGGTATTCTGCAAAAACTGTCAACTGTTCTTACCATCAGGCAAAAATATAAAAAGAACTTTCATGTATCAATCTTCTTTTAGCTATCAAATCTTGACACTCAGTTGATCGGTATTGGGTTCGCCATCTAAGCTCTACCGACAGGCCGTTTTACTGACTGACCACACTGCAGCTCAAAATACGCTGCCGCTGCGTTTACGCCACTCATCGGCTCAGCGTCACTTTTGAGAGACCGACAGCACCTACGAGACAGTTGCGTAGAAGCATAGCTGGTTATGGTCTTCAATAAAGCAAAGGGGTTTTCTCAACGCTGTATAAGACACGTCGTTATGGTCGCGTCCATAAGACGCCATGCACTTCTCGAGATTTTAACGCAGCTAGCTTCGGTCAGCCCTTTAGTGCATCGAGCTACAATCAGACTAGCAAATAATCCAATTACAGTTCAATGGAATGGCACTGGCCTTTTTATAGTAGAATACCAAAAAACGAGTCAAACTTCCTTTTAATATCCAATTGAGATTCAGTTCGTAAATTGGCATCTATATATCATCTGTTATAGTATCGATCATGGATAGTTAGCCCATCATCTGAAAGACAGCAGTGGGCATAGGCCTCCCCCAGGTGGCCATATTTCTGGGTGATTTTTGTTAGGTATATATTTTATCCGCAAAAAAACATGAGTAGTAATCAAGCCTCCAGTTAGAAGGTTTTATTTCACGCAGTTTGTTTTGTTATACCTATCATTTACTGTTTTGTTATATTATAACAAAACAGTAAATGCTTGCGTAATAAATAGGTAATATTAAATAGGAAGTAAGAATGGTAAAATTGGCGGCCGCCGATACACGGGTTTCGTGGGCTAGGCATACAATAACCGAACAGGAGCTAAGTAATGTAAACACGAATTATAATTTGCTTTTTGGAATTGAATGCATGAGCGAAATTACATTTTGTACCAACTGTTTGTTTGCGTTGTAAACGAACTGAGCGTGGATGTATTATATTAATAAAAAGAATAAAACTCTTGAACAAAGTAGAAATCCGTCATAAAATTGAATACTTAGATTAGTTTATGAACTTTATCGTTCTGGTTATCTGGTAATTTGTGTCCTGCGGTACACAGAAATTATTAGAACTGAATAAACATTAACAAATGGTATCGGGATAAGTGGATACGAACCCGATTTGGGTAATTAAAGTATTTAAGCTACGAATAGATATGTAGGTGTACATGTATAAGAGCGAATAGAGTATATATTTTTTCTTATACTAATAAGTAATAGCTAGATTTAATTTGGCACAATATGAATACTCTTTGAATAAAAAGAGTACGAAGTCACAGTTTCAGATGATGTCGATTCCGGGACAGGTTAAAGTTACTCCAAATAATCATAAAGCCCTGGTTCCTGACTTTTTCAGACACCAGCAACTTAATTTTAGTTAGAACTGAAGGGCGACAAAGAAATAGTGTTAAAAAAATGTGTTTAAAATACAACTGACCAGCATCCATGGCGTACGAGGCGGCGGCGGCGGCGGCGTGCAGCGCGCCGTACTCCTTGCCCTCCATGCCTCCAAGCATCGTAAATCACTCACTGTCGTCCGCGCGCATGCGTCCCGGCGGCGCTCCGACCCGCCACTGCGGCGGCCAGCGCTCGCGGCGCCCGCGCAGCCGGAGCCCCGCCCCGCGCCGCCATTGGCGCGGATCGCCCAATCGCCGCGCTTCATTTCGACCGCGTTCCTTTTTCCGTTTCGCGTTCTATTTGAAGCGTGTTGATGTATCGCCGGCGCGCTCACCACGAATTTGTGTTCTATGGTGAGGTTGCTTAGGTCGAGATTGTGTCCGGTGCGCGAGCAGTAATATCTCTGTTTTCCCGCTCGGTCGGATGCGCTCGGGCAGGCGCGCGACGAGGCCGGCGGAAAGCGTCGCCCTTCGTCGCGCTCCAGTAGGGCTGCGCGCGCGCAGGGCGGGGCGCTATGTGCCGGCTATGTGCCGCCCGCGCCGGTACCCGTGTACACGCTTTGTAATTGATATTTTACGTTCGAAATGTTTATTAGGTATTAGCTTACACTTGTAATTACATTTCAGAGTTGTTTCCTCGTGATACGGGGAAATGTACTTCCCTTTATTGATTATGTCATGTGTTTCGCTCTCTTGCTGGGTTGGAGGCGGTTTTTTGTTGTATTAAGTAATTCGTTATAGTATAATATTGGATGTTGGTGGTAGTTATTTAGGTGTAATACAATATTTGATAACATTTAGTTCTTAGAAATTACCTAGGTGCCCGTGTGTAGGATTTTAGTGTTTGTTTGAATACTGGAAAATTCCTCTCATATTTTACGTAGGCGAAATATGAAGCCAGCGGTCTGAAGGAAAAGGTATCACAGAATGAACATTAACCTAATGGAAATGGCATATGAAAGACATCAACGCGATGCTTCTATAAGCTGCCATACAAAAGACATCAACGCGCCTTTCTCCATTTTGTATCAATGATCACTGCGTTTTCACCCGCATGCTATCGAAGCCCAGCATTCAGGTGTCCCGCGGGATTCTGATATATTTCCGGGATAGGTATAAAGTATCCACTTACTTAGCCTCACTCACTATGGTGTCCGGCAAAGTATAATAGTACCAACCCCTTTCGTGGGTGTTGTACAAGGCGACTAATGTTTTCGAGGCAAAAGACCTAGTCTCCGTAGGCTGAAAAATGAACAGCAGCGTTTTCCATTGTTATATTTATAACACTGCGATCTCCAACCCGCGTGCTAAGCGTGGAGATTATGGCAATAACCTCTCCTTTTGTGGAGCCCTAAGTTCTGCAGTGGACTGTTATGGGCTGTGATTATGTTCCACTTACTTACCCTATGATACTTGAGAAGACCTACGTAGCTTCCTGTTAGTGAATTTTTGGTTTAATTCAACCTTTCAGGCAACAGTATACAAATAACAGTTTCGACAAGCTTTACATGACTATTTAACTTAGGTATAGTTAGGTAGCTAGGTATATTTTTATATGCTCCGTAGAATGACATGGCAACAATATGCAAAATTTATAAATTACTAATAAGTAGTTAGGCTCTATTGTTTGAGCAACTCTAGCATTAGTAAGCTTCAGAGTACAGAAGACAGCCTCTCAACCTACTCTGTTTACAGTTTGGACCACCTCTGGTTTGTAGCCGCATCTATATTTTATACTGGTGGTAGGTAGGATGACGAGCTGCCATGTACAAATTGTGTTCATCGTCCACTTGTCGTAGTTGTGTAACATGTAGTACATCCTTGTCATTATCACCGCATAGCTGTCTCTCTCGATTTCTACATAATGCTCCACGTGGAAGTATTTGGTAGAGACTGATAAGGCACCAATGAGAAAATTAGGAACTTCCGACTATCTTTGAGGTATGAATTTAAATAATGGGTGTCACACATGCTTCGTGTTAGGTCATAGTTAATAGTAACTAGGGTCATAGGACCCTAATAAGCTAACCTTATAATTATAAGTCTGTTTTTTGTTGGATCTTCCTTTTTATATGTGAAAGGCATTTTGTGTGTTTATTGATTGAATATTTAATAATAAATAAAACATTTTATAAGGAAATTGGAAGAAAGATTGCTCGGGTAAAGTCTCCTACTCATTGCGTAAGTATCAGCTACATTTACTCGTGTAGTGGCTGATGTTTCCTGGTAAACTCTTCCGGACTCCCCCTACTTAGGAAACGCCTTCATTGGAACGCCACAGAAACTTGGACTACAGATCTGCTTGTCGGATCGGAAGCGCTTCTAAAGAGATTTTCACTTTCAAATTTTGCTTAGGCCTACAAGTTGATAGTCTATGTTGATCCCGCTTTTGTCAGAGTCCGCTTACTTCTCTTCCTTCTCCATTTTGTTCGGTCCTCTGAATCCTAGCGTCGTAACCGTTGGCTCACGCATCCTATTCCGCGATGTCAATCGTCGTCTTGTACTCACTTCTCTGAGCATCTATTTATTTCCCACGAACCCACCTATATCTGGGTTTTAAGCCCAGTTAAACATGCTAATTTGAAGCATGTAAGCATGCTATTTTTGAGTACTTTTTAGTAGCATGAGTGTACATAGTAGACATGTGTATGGCGAAAATTAGCATGTGTAAGTGGGGCCTTACGTAACATGTGACCCAGGCTCACCTTGGCCCTCTTTGGTAGTACCACGGGTAAGCACGGTTCAATCTATTTCACGCTTTACCTCTCAATTCATAAATAAAGGCTGCCACAGACAAGTCCCACTACCACTACCACTAGTCAGTGCACTGGTTACAGCAATATATTACTCCGTACCACCACAGAAAACTGAGGAAAAACTCTACATCTACTCCACCGGAAAAAAATGAATGCCCAAAAACGAAGTAAAACGATTCCACGGCTTTCCATACAACTATTGGAATGCAACTAATTTCCTTGGACCCCTTTTTGCATGTCAGCACACGAGCATGTGACTCGAATAAAAATGCGGTAGCGACCGCGGTCGGCTTTCATAAAGAAAGTGTTGCAAAAACCCGACATCAGAGGGGCCGACGGCGGGCGTATTTCTGTTAATTACCCCAAATATGTCGTTTATGAGTGTTCCTGGCTGCGCCGGCGCACGGGACGCGACAAATTGTACGCACTAATGACGCACGACGGTCGACGCCGACGCTGGGTCGCTTGAACACGCCGCTTGGAGTTGCTGGGTAGAGCTTCCAAATGTGTGGATTTTTTCTTATACTATAGCAGACAGCCCGCCTGATGTTAGAGGTACCTAGCTGCAGCCCATAACATTCGATAGCTGTTCTGTTTCATATGTAAAAATGCAGAATTGCTGGTGCGTTGTCGCTGTATGGACAGACAAAATGCTTGTAAAGCTGGCTGCATTGCCTTATTATTTTACTCTAGTGCAATTTTTGTATCTAGGCGACAGAAGTTTCTGCCGCCCCCAGTTTTACCCTTTGCTTTTTTTACAATATAGGAACTACGCAGCCATTTAACTGCTGTCTGACCTGATGAGCAGTGATGATGCGATCGAAAGTGGAGCATGTCTGTCTAGAAACAGCTTCAAAGGCTAGCATCGCATCCGCTCCCTTAGGTTGCAGATGTCCTGGACGACGGTGGCCGCTTTCCATCAGGTGGACTGTTCGTCCGTGTGCCTCCCAAAGTAGTCTTGACAGTTAAGTGACATCGCACCTGCGGTTCTGCATTTTTTATTTAATCTAGTGCTTGAATCTATGTGTTACGACTACTAGCGACCATTTCAGCTTTCCATCGCCTGCACTATTGTCACTAAGTAGAGTAAAATTTTTTCTGGGCCCCAAGGGTGCTAGTTTATGTTTGGCTCAATTGAATCTCAATTGGATCTTAATATGAAGTTTGACACATTTTTGCTATTCTGCTTCTAGGTTAAAACCAATGCTCTTCCAGCGAGCCTCCATTGGCCGGCCATTACACTTGCTAGACTGATTGTAACTCGAGTATGGTGGTAGATTTTAGAAGGCATCATCATCACAGCCCGTAACAGTCCACTGCAGGCCTTAGGGCCTCTCCCACGAAAGGGTAGGTTATTGCCATAATTTCCACGCTTGGCAGGCGGGTTGGAGATCGCAGTGTTTAAATAATACAATGGAAAATGCTGCTGCCCATTTTCCTACGGAGACTCTTGATCTTATGCCTCGAAAACATTAGTCGCCTTGTACGACACCCATGAGTGTAAGGGGTTGGTGCTATTCTACTCTGCCGGACACCACACGGCCTAAGTCTTAGAAGGCATCACCATTATCTATTCCATCATGACTTTATCGATATACCTTTTTTGCAGAATACCCGAATTGTACAATCGTAGTGGAGTCGCAACTGAGTATTAATTGAATCTCAATTAAATATCAACAGCATCTGAGCTAAATAAAATTGTGATAATTTGGGCCTTCGGTACCTTGGGCCGCTGGTCTTCGGATGTTTAGCTGGTCTACCCACTTCTTGCTAGACTTTAGTCATTTCGTCTTGTATGATACCCGTCTTTGGAAGGGGTCTGTAGGTATACTTTATCATTATTATCTTGGCGTTAATTTCCCGGTTGTGCTCCCGCGCACTAAGGCCCGGGGTCCGCCTTGACCATAATCCAGGATGAGGCAGATCAGGTAACTACGTGCCACTGCCATCTGACCTCCGTGACCCTGCTACCAGCGAAACCTGACCAGATTGGAGCATAGTTACAAATTCAGTCGCCTGAATGTACAGGTTTTATCACGTTGTTTTCCCTCACCGTAAGAGCATCGGTTAGTATTCAACTAATGTACATAACTCAGAAAAGAGTCATTGGTACATGACCGCAATGGGATTCGAGCCTGGTACCCACAAGTCGGATACCGTAGCCACACGGCAATCGACGCCCGGGGTCTATACACCTACATTATATAATGTTTTTTTTGCAATACCTATTGAGAAGCAAATTAGTAAACTGATCACTTGGTGGTGTGATCAGCACCAGAACGGTCGCCAAAGTTTTGGGCCAGAGAAATGTGAAGGTTCGTTACTTGAAGGCCCCAATATCGAACCGGAAGCAAGATCATTCTATAGGTAGTATGGTCTTACACGGCAGGGTACTTTCTTGAAAAGCGTACTACATGTTCTGTTTAAATAGAAAAACAAAATTTGATCACGACAACGGTTAGTGAAGGACCTTTATTCAAAGTAATCTAAATAATTTTACTTCATCATATACATCATACACACACAGCCCATAACAACCCACTGCAGGACTTAGGACCTCTCCCACGAAAGAGGTTATTGCCATAATCTCCACGCTTAGCAGGCGGGTTGGAGATCGCAGCGTTGAAAATATAACCATGGAAAACGCTGCTGCCCATTTTCCAGGATACAGAGACTATATCTTTTGCCTCGAAAACATTAGACGCCTTGCACTCACGAGTTGGTGCTATTCCACTCTGCCCGACACCACACGGCCAATTTGACATATTTAATCTAAATAAGAAACTACTACATTTATTTGAATAAATCGAATTATTTAGATTCCTGTGGATAATAGGTACTTGTAGTTGCCTATCGTGCTCTACTTTTGTCTTTTGCTATTGAAACGTACACATACAACACCTTACGTCACGCTTTTTTCCCATAGGCATAGGCAGATATCACGTTGTTCCACCTGCTACGGTCCTGAGTCCTGTCATAACTCTCTCCCTTCGTCCACGTTCATCAACTTTTTCATACGTACGCGTCGGTTAGTGTACTAGGTTCGGCGTACTCTACCAGAAACCACAAGGCCAAGTAGAGTTTAGTCGAGTCTGAAGAAGAAGCCTGAATAAGTGACTTTTTGTTTATGTCCCTTGTGTGAATGTCTTATGTGGTCCTTTATAAGTAGGTACAGTCATGTTCATAGCGATCACTGTACAGGAATAGGCCATGAGCGTGAAGTGTTTACTATTTACTAACCCGCCTAGGCCGGTTTGTGTTTGTTTTAATTGGAAGTGGAGGCGTTCGCCGCGCGCGGGCGCGTCGCGGAACGCGGAAGGCGCCGCGGGCGAGCGGGCTGCATTTGCCGCGCCATAGTTCCCTTTAAGTGTTTCAAAAGGCTGCCCAAAAATCGATCGTTAAAACACACTCTCGGAGCGGAAATAAAATATCAATAACAAGCTCGTTTGTAAGGAATAAATTCGGGAAATATTACAATCGCGCAGAGGTGCGCGGGCGCAGGCCGTGGCGTTCATAAATACGCTATAAAGCATTGTTCGCGGTCAACGCGTGGATTATGCTCGATTGTCCCGCGCCCTGCCCCCCGCGCGCCCCCCGCCGTCCCCCGCACCCCCCGCGCCGCGCCCCGCGCCCCCGCCCCCACCCGCCCCCGCCCGCCGCCGCCCCGCGCTGATTGCACGTTGTACGCCGCCACCGCAGCATTGTTTCATATCACTTTATCTTTTATATAACTCGCCTTTATGACCGACTTTAATGCGAAATTTTTAGCGAGTACGAAATCTGCTCTAGTTATTATGCTGCCATTTTTTCAATAGCATTTTATGCTTAAACCTGCCCCATTGTTTTCCGATTCTAATGATTGGAAACTGCTGTTGGCTCGAGTCTTGGGTTCGCTACGGCGGCTCCCGATCGCTCGGCACGGACGCTAATATCGGTGTAGGTAACATAAGTGGCTGTCACGCTGGTCAATTGAGTTTACACAGGACTGTCTGTCCCGGAATTGTTGCCAGTGTGCGGTTATTATGGCTTTATGAAGTAGGACACTTCCTGAGTGTAGGTGCACAGTCATCTCGTTGAACGTAATGTCTCTTTACAGTGGGGCTTCTTGTGTGTCGCATAGGGTGGCCGGTGGCGGCAGTTAGGACATTCATTATTACGGTCCATCAGCTATAGTTAGGTTAGTTCTTTGTGTTTCTGAACTCCATACAGCAGGATATATGCTTGTACGTAGTTATTACGTTTGAAAGTGGCTTTGGGAGTTGCCACGGCTACCGTTTCGGTGATGTAATGTGTGGAAACATCGTAGAGTAGATTAGAATCTGTTACGAATGTTCAATGCGAAACATTATTGCATCAAATCGTTCACTGGTTACGAGATAAAGATGCAAAGGCTTCTTCGTATGATACGATCAAGCCTAACTGCACTATCAATAATGTTG
This sequence comes from Blastobasis lacticolella, assembly GCA_905147135.1. NCBI lineage: Eukaryota > Metazoa > Arthropoda > Insecta > Lepidoptera > Blastobasidae > Blastobasis > Blastobasis lacticolella. Next base: position 17,197,130 of record LR990059.1, read on the forward strand.
ATAGAGCTATAGCAGAGCTAAGGTCATAAGTCCTAGAATTTATAGTGCTCACGATGCTCGCCACCTGGCTTTCTAAGCTTCCGAATTCCCACACCAGAACGTCACCCCGGCGGTCCGCGCCCAGCGGCGTTGGGCGGCGCAGACCAAGGTGCCGCACTCGTAATTTCGCACTAAAATGCAGATAAAAGCCGTGTCGGTGGCACAACAAAGTAGTAACACAGGAGACATGTCACGGCAGTGTGTAGCTATAAATAGTGGTGTACACAGGGTGCTGTGCTTACGTGTATAAATACTGCGGTGCGCGCGCGCTTGATCTCCGCGGCGGGCGCCACGCTCCGCCGCGCCCACTAATCGCCCCGCGCCCGCCCCGCCGACACCCCCACCTTATCCCTTCCCGATAAAGCTCAAAATGCAATGACAAACTTTCTAGCGCGATCCGGGTTCACCACAATCGAAATTCAAAGGATTTTCGACCGTATTAGAATTGTTTTAAGGTTAAATTTCGATTGGGTGGTGGACACAAAGGGCGCAAGACAGCGGAAGCGCTGCGATGGTATCGAGCGGTTTAATTAGTGGTGTAATTAAGAAGCGCGCGCTATCCGCAGCGATAATTGGATCATCAATCTGGGTGCGCCCGCGCCGCCTTCCCGGGATGCCGGCGGGAAAGCCGATATTTCGATAGCTTCCTTCTTAGAATAGGTTGTTGTTGATAGGTAGGCTTTAGCAGTGAGGCGTGGACAACAATAACCAATAACCTAAGAATAAGTGGAATTTGAGTCCTTGAAAATTCTTTATCAGAGCGTGAGCACAAACAATCGTTTCGTTTGTATATGTTTTTTACTTATAATTACGTAAGTTTGTCTTACCTGACACATTATGACTCAAAATATGACAATCATTACTGCAATTCTTAAGTAGGTAGCTAATTTAGCTCAATTGGATCTCAAGCGGGGGTTTAACATTTTTCTGGTATCGTTTAACCACCACCAATGGCTTCCTAATTCCATTGAGCATTATAAAACGCCCGCAAGGCATTCACGAGTCACAAGGTTTCGCAGACTGCAGATATCCGTGGCGACGGTGACCTTCTTATCAGGTGCGCTGTCTGAGTGTGACCCTAGGCATTGAAGAGGCTCGGCTAATCACGATGCCCAGGCACTGGAGTTGCCGCCGGTGATGAGATGACTTACCACCCGGTAGCTAGCTCCCTTAGCCTCCCTCTACCACAAAAAAAAATTACAAACAACCAATTAGACTGCAAACGCGCCACAAAACGGTGCATCCGACATACACATTTTGAGTGTCCTGTGTCGCTCATTTCTGACATTCCCCGTAACTGTATAGCCTCGGGGACGGCTGTCACGTCGGAGTGGCGGCGCCTGCGCATGTGGCGGTAACAGTAGCCGCTGTGTACAAACAGCGTGACGGCTCCGCGATGGGGCGGCCATGGCGTATAGGGTTAGGTACACTTTAGTATTCTTAAATTAAAAAGGTGACTGCTTACCTTCAGGCAGGCCACAAGCTTGTTTGCCACATTAGTGGTATAAAAAAAAGGCAATATGCTTTATCCTATAGGCTTTAAGATTGTTAATTTACGAATGGTTCAAATGAGTTTCATTTGTACCTCAATAGGAAGCTTGACACATTTTTGTATTCTGCTGCTATTTAAGCCTTAGATGGTAAAACATAAAAATATTCAACTGAGAGTCAATAATGATTCTCTGAAAGTTGAAATGAAATACCACTCTATCGATACAAGTTTTGTAGAATTCAATTTGTCTCAATCGAAATGAGTCACCAATTAAATTAAATTAGCTTACTAGGCCTTTGGACTACATCTACACTTAAAACCTAGTGTGATTAATAATAGATTAACACTGGTGTAAGTCACAATTGGGACGAATACAACCAGCTTCAGAGCTAAATCAATGTAAAGGCGATTCTAAGTATACGGCGTATATGTACCGTGATTCCTTTTCCAGATGTTCCAGACGATATAGCTTCTGATATAGGTAATTTGCAAGTTGAGGTAAATTTGCACCGAAACAGTATCTTCAAAACAATAATCGCTCTCGATAAAACCAAAACTTGTCAAACACGTGAATGCTTGGCGACCCTACTCGCGCAAGCGCGGGACATGGGATTGTCGGCGCCTTTGAAAGCCACACCGCCGTCCCCGCCCCGCGCCCCTCGCGCCCTCGTGACTCTAATTTACTACACACTAGATTCGGCTAATCCAAACTGACATAATGAGACAACTTATATTACTACATCGCATCTTTCTCAGCTGCATAACAAGTAGTCGCTGTTCATCGCTTTCACGTAACATGTTTAGGTACAGTTGGTATTTTATACTGGGCACCTGATGGAAAGCGGTGTGTACGGAGTAACGCCGTACAGGCAATTTTACCTACGGCTGTAAGTAGGCCAATGCGCGCCGAATGTATTGCAGCGTAGGTAAATTACTTGGTCGATTACTTTTTATAATAAATTTAGTGTTTAAGCAACATCCAACGGGTTCGGTTATTAACATCTCCCGCCTAACCCCCCTAAAACACTCACGATAACTGTACACTACAGTTTATGGTCCTTCGAGCCTTAAGAAGATAAAAAACATACAGTTTTTATTCTTCGAGTATTAAGAAGATCCAAAATCATACAGTTTTTGGGTCTTAAGCAATCAGTGACAATTTAACAAACAGTTAATTAAACAGTGACATACAGTTACAATTTTTGGTGACATACAGTCCCATTGAACATTATAACTACGTGCGCGTGTAGTGGACATTTTTATACTTTTCTACACATACAGTGAGAAATAAGTGTACAAACTGTGAGGTGCAGTGACTTTGAACTTTGTTTTTGGACGTTACGCAATCTTTGCGACATATTGGACGTGTTCCCTCTGGCGCTGGCAGATCACAGGTTGGAAGTCAGGGGTTCGAGTTATAGCAGCATTCGTCAGTCCAAGTAAGATCTTTCCAATTTCCTTCATCAACATGGATCAACTGCTTCAACGACAGGCTGATATTCTCGATTCCATTAAACAAACGGAGCGTAACTTTAAAAAAGACTCCGCAAGCCGTAAAACACGGGAATACATAGATTCTCGTCTCGAGAGCCTAGATAAATACTGGGCTGAATTCAATACCAATAACGTAAAGCTCGGCCGGTATGCCGATGAATCTGTACCATACTATGGAGAGAATCAGTATGCCCAAGCTCGGGCTTATTATAACGAAGTCCGTTATTTAATTTCAACTTTTAAACCTATCGAGATGGAAGAGATACTAGCCGGTCCAAGCGGTCTTATTACCAACCCAAAAACGTTACCTAGCACAAAAAACGTCACCTCCCCACTGCCAGCACGCAGCGCTTCGCCGGCAACAGCCGCACCGCCAACACAGGCAACAGAACTTCTATCTCTACAACGAACTAACTTTCGCGCATTAGCTAGACTACTGACAGGTCTTAATTTAACAGAATTAAGAGATAAATGGGAACTAGAAGATGAGTTACGTAATCTACAATCGAGATGGAATGTTATCGACTCCTTGCATCTGCAAATAGACAACATATTGCAGGGTACAGATTTACAATACGATGGAGAATTTAGCTACTATGAGACTTGCTATAAAGAAAAGAAACGTTCGTTAAACCAAAAATTAGCATCAACAGCTCATCTTCAACAATCAACCCCGCAAATAGAAATTCCTATATTTACAGGCCGGTACACCAGCTGGCCTACATTCTATGATTTGTTTACAGAGAGCATTCACAATAATTCCCTTCTCACTAAGAGCCAAAAAATGCAGCATTTGAAGGGAAAATTAAAGGGTGAAGCCGAGCGACTCATCCAACATTTGCACATATCGGCCGACAATTACGACACCGCCTGGGAGCTCATTACACATAGATATAACAATCCCCAGGTGCTCTTTACTAAACAAATTGAATTACTTTTAAATCAACATATTATACAAAAACAGTCGGCATATGAGATTAAACGCGTCTATGACACTACGATGGAGTGTGTACACGCCATACATAATTTAGGTATTGACACCTCTACTTGGGACCCCATATTAGTTCACTTAATATCGAAAAAGCTTGATTCTGACACATACAGTGGTTATAAAGAGTCCCGCAAGTCACCTCGTGAATTACCATCTTTGAAAGAACTCATGTCCTTTTTAGAAAGCAAATTCAATGCCCTAGAACCTATACATCAGAGAGATTCCGGTTTCGTACCAAAGAAAACCTACCAACAAACAAAGCCCCACACTACTAACAAGCCTAGCTACCAGCATTATCCCGCAAATCGCCAAGGGAATTATCAAACTTCTGCAACATACACGTGGAACTGTCCATTATGTTCACAAAAGCATACATTATTCAAATGCAATAAGTTCATTAGCCTGCAACCGGACGCGAAATTGGGGACAGTGAAGAAATTAGACATTTGTCAGAATTGTTTGTACAAGCATAAATACAATAAGTGCACTTCGCCAAATAGGTGCAAATATTGCCAAGGCGAGCACAACACGATTTTGCACGAGGCATGCGCCCGCGCGAGTCACGTGGCGCCGCACCCGCCGGCCGCCGCGGCTCCGGCGGCCGGGCCATCGCCCCCGACCGGCAGCGTCAACAACAAAATGCTGGCTACGCAGTCCTACATGCCGCCGACTATTTCCGCGCCACAAGCTATGTCGAAACAGCATAGCGTTAATTACATCGCTAATGAAAACGAAGAGATTCTCTTAACAACAATATCCATCAAAGTTAGAGCAATAGATGGGACTATCGCAACTCTACGAGCCCTACTAGATCAAGGCTCACAAATATCACTCATTTCCGAAAATGCGGCGCAGATGTTAGGATTACCTAGACACAGCTACCATGCATCTGTTTCGGGCATAGGCTATGGATCAAGACGAAGTCGCGGAGTCGTGTCACTACAATGTCAATCTATTTACGACGACTTCCAGTTTGAAACACAAGCGTTAGTCATCGATCGGGTGATAAACAACTTGCCAAACGAAACCTTTTACAAACAATCTTGGGCTCATCTTCAGCACATACAACTAGCGGATCCCGAGTACAACATCTCAAAACCTATCGACATTTTACTAGATGCGAGTGTCTACTCTGACATAATTATGGATGGTCTGATAAAGAGCTCAAACAGAGCACCCATCGCGCAACAGACAAAGATGGGGTGGATTTTGTCAGGTCACGTAAAGACGTTTAATTGCAGCGTTGTTTTAAACAATTTAGAGGACATTTCGCAGTTTTGGGAAATTGAGGAAATAAATGATACGGTTCCCAGTCCTTCACAAGCCGAACAGTACTGTGAAGATTTTTATCAAAGCACAACGCAGCGTTTGGAGGACGGCCGTTACATCGTAGCAATACCAATGAAGCCTAATTATGAACAGAATTTAGGATTATCTAAAAACAAAGCCTTGGCCCAATTTCACAACTTGGAACAAAAAATGAACCGAAATCCTGAGTTTGCGGAAAGCTACAGAAAGTTTATGCAAGAATATCAAAACATGGGTCACATGATACTAGCCACAAAATATCAAAAGAAAGCGTGTTATCTTCCACATCACGGTGTTTTGAAAAATGACTCCACCACTACTAAACTAAGAACAGTATTTAACGCGTCGTCACCGACATCATCAGGTTACAGCCTGAACGATTTAATGGAGCGTGGTCCGAATCTACAGAGCGATCTCCATAGTTTAATTATGATTTGGCGCCAACACAAGTATGTAATCACTGCCGATATCGAGAAGATGTTTCGACAGATTTTCATCAGGGAGTCCGATCAGCATTTACAGTGCATAATGTGGAGAGACACCCCACAAAACCCCGTTGAAGAATATCAACTAACAACCATTACATACGGAACCAAAGCAGCGCCGTATCTTGCCATGCGAACCCTAAAACAGCTAGCAATCGATGACGGCTACAAATATCCGTTAGCAGCGAAGTCGCTACTACAATCATTTTACATGGATGATCTTTTGGAAGGATGCGATACATTAGAACATGCACAGAAGTTACAGCAACAGCTGATTAAAATTCTACATGGAGCTGGCATGAATATTCGCAAATGGTCCAGCAACAATAGACATTTGATAGAACATTTAGCAGCTGATCAGTTGGACACCCCATTAGAGTTCAAATGTTCAGAAACAAGGAAGACATTGGGTGTGCGATGGAACCCCAATTCGGATACGTTTACCTTTCAAAACTTATTTGAAGATCAAAAGAAAGATAGCGGCCTAACAAAGCGACAGCTCTTATCGAACGTGTCCAAAATATTTGATCCTCTTGGATGGCTATCCCCTCTCACAATTAAAGCTAAACTGTTATTCCAAAATACCTGGTCAGATGAACAACTGACGTGGGACCAACAATTATCGCCACAAATACATGAACAATGGTCACAACTTAGACAAGATTTCCAAAATATTGATATGATAAAAATACCGCGATATCTGGGGGACAAAAATAGTTACATTATACATGGATATTGTGACGCCTCGGAAAAGGCCTATGCTTGTGCGATTTACGTCACCGCAGAGAATGATAAGGGCGAGTGCACAACCAAGTTATTAACAGCGAAAACAAAATTAGCACCTATTAAGAATAAATTAACTTTGCCTAAACTAGAACTTTGCGGCGCCCTCCTTCTTTCACGACTCATGAATAAGGTCATTTCAGCACTGTCAAACGAAGACATAAAGATTTACGCATGGTCTGACTCTATGGTGGCTTTGGGTTGGATTCATGGAGACATCAACCGCTGGAAGCAGTTCGTATCTAACAGGGTTCAGAAAATTATAAGCGTCATCCCATCCACTAACTGGCACCACGTCCGCTCAGAACAGAACGCAGCGGATTGTGCAACACGAGGCTTATCAGTTGAACAACTCTCGGAGTATACTTTGTGGTGGGAAGGCCCAGAGTGGTTGAATAACTTCGATGAACAAATATTTAAGAACAACATTTACCAGCCCCCTAATATCGAAACAAAAAGGCACAATGTGAACACGACTTTGCACAAAACTAAAAACATGTCATTCATAAAAGACTTACTGCAAGCAAACAGCTGCATTAGGTCCGTAATTACGTCAGTAGGTTGGCTATCACGTTACATTCAGTGGTTGCGAAATAAACAGAATACACCGCGCCACGGCTACCTAACTGCAACGGAAATGCAACATTCCTTACAAGTAATTATTAAAACTATACAATCCGATGAATTTCACGTTGACCTAGATCGCTTAAGGAACAACAAACATGTGAATACCGGTAGCAAACTAGCATGTCTCAACCCCTTCATAGATGGAAAGGACGGCTTGCTAAAAGTCGGAGGCCGCCTTAACAACTCATCCCTGAATCCAGAATCTAAAAATCCTATAATTTTATCTAGTCACAGCCGACTCACGGAGCTTATCATTCTGCAAGCCCACGTACGAACACTCCACGGCGGACCGCGACTTACCCTATCTTACGTCAGAGAAAAGTACTGGATTTTAAGTGGACTCCGTACTGTAAAAAGAGAGGTACGAAGGTGCGTGACATGCAAGCGATTTAGCGAAGAAAAGCGACACCAACTCATGGCAGATCTGCCGGACCCTAGGGTGAACCCATCCCGTCCATTTACGCACACTGGTGTCGATTTTACGGGTCACTTTGATATCAAGATAAACAAAGGACGCGGCGTGAAAACTTCAAAGGGGTACGTGGCTGTCTTCGTCTGCCTTGCTACGAAGGCTGTGCACCTGGAGCTCGTGTCCGACCTTAGCACGCCTGGATTCTTAGCAGCATTTCGGCGATTCAGTGCTCGTCGTGGTACACCTAGTCACATGTACAGTGACAATGGTACCAATTTCGTAGGAGCTAACAGGCTTCTTAAAAAGGAATACCAGGAGATCCGACAAACTATCAATGAACATTTATTCCGCAAACTCAGCGATTTAAACATTCAGTGGAGATTTAACGCCCCTGCATTCCCTTCAGCTGGAGGTCTGTGGGAAGCTGCCGTCAAGAGGTTAAAATACCATTTGAAGCGAGTGGTCGGTGAACAGAAACTTACATACGAGGAGTTTATCACCCTCTTGGACCAAATCGAAGCCTGCCTCAACTCTAGACCCTTGATTGCTTTGACTGAATGTCCCGACGATGAATATTTGACTCCAGGACATTTTCTTATCGGTGGAAGTCTATTGTCAAGACCGCAAACAGACCCTGATCAAATAACTTTATCAACCAGATGGCGCTTGGTACAATCCATGAACAAACAGTTCTGGAAAAAATGGTCATCTGATTATTTACAGGAACTTCAAACCCGTTCCAAGTGGAGAACCCCTTCGAAAAACATCGAAGTTGATGACATAGTCATTATTAAAGAGGATAACATCCCCCCAGGAAAATGGGCCCTGGGAAAAGTGACCGCTGTACACCCCGGAAGGGACGGCTATGTTCGAATAGCGTCAATTAAAACAAAGAATGGCATGATTAAAAGGCCGATAATAAAATTAATTCTCCTCCCTGTAAAAGAGACGCAGAACGCTCCATCTCAGCCCGCAAATGCAGAAAACGCCACTCAACACGTGAGCGATGACGTCACAAGCGCTAGCAACAGTAGCGCGCATCGCCCGACTCGATCTACTAGAAATCGGCTGTGCTACTTCATAACAACATTATTTTTAATCTTTTGTTCGATTTCTCCTATACACTGCATTTACAACGTAACAAAGTTCAACGACAGTCAAAGCGTCTATTTCGATAAAATACATGACATGAATTTGATACGGGACGAATGGAAGATTATACTATACTACAATATGACTACGTATCGCACCGGCTTGCATTACATGGAGAAATACGTCACACATCTACAGGAGCATCTGCGTACGTCACATCTATCGTCACCGGCTTATAAAGGCATCATATATCAGCTCGAACATGAGTTGACCGAAATTGAACATTATGAGCAAGTACTTACAATTCACAACGAAAGGCAAAGGCAGAAACGAGGCTTAGTAAATGGTGTGGGCTATCTTGCTAATGAATTATTCGGAGTTCTGGATGACAGATTTTTAAGAAAATATGAAAAGGACATCGAGAAAATATCACTAAATGAGAAACATCTACAACAACTATTAAAAAATCAGACTAGTGTCATTGAGTCTCAATATAATATATTACGAAGACATGAAAATATAATGAACAAACAGTTCGGCATTATTTATAGCCATTTACAGAATATCACTACCACAGTGAACAACGTGCAAACCTCGGGTCAATACGAATTATATATGCTATCATCGGCTCTCTCTGCCCAGATTATTATATCTAGTTTAAGAACAATCCAAAGGGAGTTGTTAAACACGGTTACCGATGTATGGCACGGGCATATGGATGCGCACTTATTACCGCCTGATCAATTGGAAGACCAAATCAATGTTATATCGAGCCATATACAGGGCGATTTAACTCTGCCAGCAGATAAAACCAACTTCAAAGATTTTTACAAACTCATGAAAGTCAACGCAAAGGTGAGTCAAAGATATTTGATCATTGAGGCAAGATTACCCTTAGTAAGCAAAGAGACGTTTGAAGTAGACCAGCTGGTGAGCTTACCATCAAATGGATACGCCATGGTAACCACTTTTCCATACCTGGCATTTAATTTACAAAGGGATCTGCTGATTCTTATGTCGGAAAAAGACTTGCAGTCCTGTGTACATACATCTTTCAAGAATATATTGTGTTCCAGTGATCACCCTATATATGAACAGCAAATAACTCAATACATGTGCAACATAAAAGTAAACAATAGAAGTATTTGCGTATTACAACCATCGATGTGCGAAGAGCGGTGGATTAAATTACATAACAGGAACGAGTGGATTTACACGTGCTGCGAAGAATGCGCAGTGCGCATATTTTGTAATAATGACGTGCAGGTAATAACGTTGAAGGGGAATGGTATCATTGAGATAGGTCAAGGATGTACTATCAAGGGCAAGACGTTTACCATATATGGACACAACAATTATATGAGCAAACTACAGGTTGAGAACGCCTTACCTATACCAGCAGAAACATCAATTCTCAATCGCATTGTTAACATAACTAAACCGGGAAACTATACATCTGCCAATCATGAGGAGTTATGGACGGACCTAAAGACACAGATTGATAACATAAAGACACAGTCAAGTACTACTCTTAGCGTCCATGATATACACCAGTATTCCGTACTGTATAGTACAATAACAATATTAGTTCTCGGATTAGTTATTTTCTTCACCGTTCGTTGGTGCAAGAAGAGACAAAGATGGTGTGTGGATACAGCGGAGAGCTCAGTCGTGGTCCGTATGGATGCGTTACCACAACACCAACCAACAAGTGTCAGTGCAGTTAAAAGTGAACTGCGAAGCTCTATCTTGAGCGTTGATAAAGCCACTCTAACAACACCGCGCACAATGCCGTGGTCTGTTAAACTTAATATACCCACAGTGAGTAGTGATAGTGAGTGACAGTGAATGATTAAAGTTTACTACACATTGACATTTTAAGAACTCTAAGTAATTGATATTTTACTGTGCTTTATTTACAGTACTTTTCATAATTTGTACTGATCACTTTTAATTATTTTGTACCTCTACATTTTAACTCAGTAATCATGTATTTATAGACTAGGTTTATACAATCCTGCTACACAGCTTCTCTTCTGTTTAGTGGGCAGGATGTACGGAGTAACGCCGTACAGGCAATTTTACCTACGGCTGTAAGTAGGCCAATGCGCGCCGAATGTATTGCAGCGTAGGTAAATTACTTGGTCGATTACTTTTTATAATAAATTTAGTGTTTAAGCAACATCCAACGGGTTCGGTTATTAACATCTCCCGCCTAACCCCCCTAAAACACTCACGATAACTGTACACTACACGGTGGATATCTGTGTGAATTGTACCTACGAGTCTACGAATAATAAGTCTTTCTCGTGGTACCACCGGTGGGAAAACGAGTGGGTCCATGAGAAAACGGGTTAACTGTCGCCCATAACATCTACCATTCATGCATTTTGTTTCTTATGTAACAAACATGCACCGCAGATGCATTGTCACTGTTTCCGTAATTTCACATCATGATCTCACACGATCACGATATGTATGTTCCTATGTTAAAGTGACGTGTGTAACTCCGTGTTTGTCTTATGTGGCATCGTACCTCCTGAACAGTTGGACTAATTTCGATGCGTTTTCTCTATTTGACACCAAATTTATCAATATATTTCTTAGCTTTATTTGTTCAGTAGGATTCCTTTTTATGTCATACGGTAGGCAAACAGGCAAACGGGCCACCTGATTGAAAGTGGTCACCACTGCCTTTAGACATTAGCAACACCTAGAGTATCGCCAATGCGTTGCCCACCTCTATAACACGGTACTCTGGCAGCAAAAAGGCAAATGTCCCTCCACTGCCAAAGCCACGGTTCCCCAAATTCCCACCCCATGGAGAACTGGAAACCTTACTCACCGGCAGAAACACAATACTATTTAAAAGAATATTGTTTAGCTGCGGTATTCTGTAAGGTGGAGGTACTTCCCCAGTCAGGCGGCTCCAATTCGAACGGGATACCCCGCTATGCCCTACCTCTCTTAAATGGGAAATAATTAAGTTTGAGTAGACTTTGTTCGTTTTGTCACATCCGTCGGTTGGTTATTGAATTTTAACCCCCAACGAACAAATTAGGGGTGTTCTAAGTTTACGTGTGCATCTGTGGCTCTGTGTATGTGTGGAGATGTGTGTCTGCTGTGGCATCGTAGCTCAAGGACAGATATATCGATTTGGATGCAGTTTCATCTATTTGAAATGCAGTAACCGTATGGGTTGACAGAGACCACATCGTTCCACTTGCTCTAATTCGGACACATCTCTCTCGGTTCTTCCACATCTATCAAGCATTGCTTTGGGATATCTTAGTCTGACCTTTTTAAATCTTCCCGATTAGATCGTGATATATTCGTCTCGGTATTCCGTGATGTCAGAAAGGACTGCGGTGATGTATAGCACCTATGGTAGTGTTATAATGCGAGTAGCTTGTTTGGCATAAAAAAGGTATAAGTTGCCTAAGTAGCCGCTAATTAAATAGCATATTTTAATAAATCTTTGTTGTATTAAAGTATAGCACCAATACCTTCCACTCAGGGGTATAAAGGCATAACGTAGGGAAATAACATTTCCAATACGAGTACAATCTCGAACGCGCAAACGATTAAACTATAATAGCGTGCCCAAGCACCTAATGTAAATACGGGTACATAATGTCGGAGTAACAATGTCGGTGTTGTGTGCCAAGCCAAGTGTTTACAGTGCACCACGCCACAAACTAATCCGGGCTATCAAAGGCGTCGCTGTTGTTGCCAATAAATTCAAATTTCGAAACGGCTGCACTTAGTTCCAGCATTCGCCGCTGAGTTAGTCAAAGTGGTATTTTATAGTGTAGGTGGTGTTGGCTGGGTTGAGTTTCCACTATGTGCGCGTGGCCGCCCCTCGACGCGAGCGGCTGCGCGCCGCCGCCTGCGCCCGCGCAGCGTCGCCGTGAACGAGATCGTAATCGGTGCGATTGAGGCTCGAGGTGGGATGATTGATGTTTTGTTTTCGTATTTTGTGGTAGAAAGTTGACTTATGTTAGAGAGGATGATGGTGAGGAGTATTAAAAATATGTAGCTGCAGGTACGGCAGGAGTGAATGGTAGCGTTGGAAGGTAAAGACTGAGACGACATATATTACGGACGATGAACGTTAAATCGGAGATATTTAGAAGAAAAGTCGAGAGAGGTTTGTCAGGGCCGTAGTCTGTGGACAATGTGGTCTGTGCATACTATAGAATACCATATCTACTTACTACCGAGAGCTACCTGCCCTTACGGGGCAATGGCAAGACGTTATGTACTAAAATATTAGGTGGCTGACAATTATTTCCGTTTTTTATTCGTTTATCTCCACAAACATGATCTAATATTAATATTATAGCAGGCAGAGTACGAGCGAGTTTAACGGGTACCATAAAAAGCCAATCCGAATATTAATAGTTTGTAAATATGTATTAAGGGGAAAGTCTCCGAAATTATTGAATCGATTTGAAATTTTAAAAGCAGCCGAAAATGAAGCATGCCTGTCTAGGAACAGCCTATGCACTCTAGCCTTGAAGGCGTCAATTATCGATTGAAATCGACGTAAATACCCATACCTACAAGCACGCTGAAAACTAGGATGTGCATCTGTACCTTAGACTTCCCGCGGATGAGATGATGATAATGTCGATGAATGCCTCTAACAATGGTCAAAAGTGAATCAGTAGGACAACGAGAAAATAGTGAATTCCTCGGTGGTCCTCCAGTGAGTTGTCGTAGCAGTGGGTCTACGAATTCGTAGAGACATTATTCAGTTGCGAGTATGCTAGTTGAAAAGTCCCGGTAGCCGATTGGCATCCCGTGAGGGTAGGCATATTATTAACCTGGGCATATCATATCAACACGTCCACACTGCCTCGATTTGACGTGATCGGCCTACGACATAATATTATCAACTTGACAACCCGGTTGTGCTCCCGCGCGCAAGGGCGCGGAGTCCACCTTGACCATGGTCCTAAATACCTACACAATTACTAGTATCTACCTGACATAATGTGATTGTGAGTGTAAATACACACATATATGTTCACAAACTTTTACGCGTAGTGGAGTTATTTCGTAATGGGCTACTTACACAAAATACATCAGAGGGCCGCGCGCATCGCTGCCGGCGGGATTTACGAGGCGTCACTTCAAACGGCGCTCGCGCAGGGTGGGGGAGGGGGGGCTGTCCTGTCTTCCTTCTCGAAATACAATATCATGGAGAGGCAAGGAATGGAAAAAGTTAACGGGATAAGGTCACGGCGTGTTCTGGCCTTATTGTTAGCGAAATAAGTGACAATAACTAGCATCATCACAAGAGCGGTCTATCCCGGCTTCTGAAAGGGTACACTTTCCTACTCTTTTTAATGTATTTCGGCCGCTCTCTTCACGTCGTAGTCCCTTAGCTGTCGCATCCTACATGCCCTAATAATAAGCTAGGTACTGCATTGTAGGTAGGCATATATTTACTTACTGCCCCACCAGCCATCTGTTTTTCGAGCTATGTACCCCTGCTTATTGCAACTTTAGCCTGGCAATCCTTCGGGTTATGTCGATGACCTTGGTTCGCTTGTGGATGTCCGCAATTTCTGATTCCGTTGCGCAATGAGACTTCGAGCATAGCCCTTTTCATTGCGCTTTGGGTGACAGTCAGCTTTATTATAAAGCTGATTTGTGTACAAAGAATTTAAGGGTTTAAAGAGCAGTCAGTATAAACATAAATAAAAGTTAGTACCTAGGTCTTTGCGATGCAGTTTTACGCCCCACTGAATCTTTACTATCAAATAAATCATTCTAGGTATTCTTTCGAGAAGTTAAAAGATTTCTAGGTACGGTCCGACCGCGCCTATACATGTGGAGATGGACGATACGCTACATTAATTAAGATCCTATAATAACCGTTTCTGCAATGGCTGCCATATTATGTTTTAATTTCAATATTCTTATTGTGGTAGGTTGCGGCTGCGCAGGCGGCGTCGCTCGAGCGCAACTTCGGGGAAGCGCGCTTTCATCTCGCCACGCCGGTGCAAGACTTGCTTTCATAAGTCTACAACCATTCATTCATTTCCACTAGAGTCCACGATGCAGTTGAAATTCGAAAGTACGTAAATGTAGTTTGGAAGTTATCAAGGAATATCGTGTACAAACTGAATTATTTATTACGAGCAGGACAGCAATCGGAATTTTTAACTTTCTGTTTTCGTTTTCCACGAAAGCTCGTTTACCGGTACAAACCGGTAAACCTTTATCTGATGATAAGAAGAATTAATTGCGGAAGGTTTACGAGGAAGGGGTGTACGATTCGGATGTGGAATGAGCTCCCAGCCACAGTGTTTCCTTTGGACTATGACATGGGATCGTTCAAGAGGTATATTAGAGGTCTCTTTAGAGGCGGGCAACGCATTGGTGACTCCCCTGGTGTTGCCGATGTCCATAGGCGGCGGTGACCACTTTCCATCAGGTGGCCCGCTTGCCTGTTTGTCTGCTAAGTAACATAAAAAAAAAAAAAAAAAAAAAAAAAGGTTTACCGGATACAAGCATATTTTATTTTATTATAGCAAAGCGAAGCCGGTCGCTAGTAGAAATTTTACACGAAATTCAAGGTGAAACACTGCAAAGTCAAAACCTAGCTCTCCATCAAATTTTTTTCTCTCCACGTAAAAAAATACAATTCCGACCATTACCTCGGTACGTTACCTTATTACTCTAATTTATGTGCGTCTCCTGGCCAATCTGATGTGAATTGGCCTCAGCGGCGTCGCCGGGTACCGTTTAGCTGGGCAAGCAGCCGCATCGAGCCGCCGCGCGCGCCGCCCCATTGCGGCGATACACCTTGTTGCTGCGTCAACGCAACTCGCCAGTTGAATTGCCAAGATCATTACGAACTACCGAACTACTATACTTCTTAGACGTAATTTCCTACCACGTGGTTTGAGGTAGTGGTGGCAGAGTCAATCTTTTATGCGGAAGTAGTGGTGGTAGAGTAGTGAAAGTGCCATGTGGTTGACCCGGGTTCTACTGTCACTCGATAAGTCGGGAGCTGGTATCAATGAATTTTTTAATGCTTATGTAGGTTCTACATTCAGATGTAGAACGAACGGACCCGCCAGCATAACTTTTATATGAGCTGAGTGCGTTCGTTGCCTAAAGTTTACGTAGCTTCGTACTTCGGACGGAACGATCATAGATTTCGGTTGCTATCAATTGACAAAAGTCGTTATACTACGTCACGTGCCTCATAACTCCAACACACACGATGCAGATGAAACTACACTAAGTACAACCAAATCTCATAATACTGCGTGTGCATCATGGTGATCCTGTCGTCAATCTCGCGTGGCTGCCGTGCGCGTAGCTTATAGTGGTGTGTTTAAATTTTTCTGAATATTGTTCAATACGAGATAAAACCTGGTAAAACCAACGTTTTTAAGACAGGTTATGGTGGGTGCAGATCTAGGAGCGTCAGTGGCCGAGTGGTCAAGGTATCGGACTTGTAAGCCAAAGGTACCGGATTCGAAGCACACTTCGGCCAGTAGTTTAGACATAGGGTAAAAGCCGGATACTTGCCCCAGTAGGATAGTTGCCCCGGTTTTGAATACACTATGTTAGGGATGTTTTTGGCGTTAGCTATCAACTATAATTGAAAGTGGCCCTCCTGAAGGCCTTAGTGCCATGTAATCCATCAGCAAAGGCGCACGCGTTTTGTCCCTATGAGTAAAAATCTTCCGCGGCGACGCTTTCACGGGCGTCAAAATTATATTTGTAAGTAATTTCCATTAAATATCTTTATTACTGATTGTGGAATCAATCTACTTTTTGTTTCTTTGCATGCATTGGAGCTTAAACTACATTGTTGATTATGTTTTATTGTTGAAAAGTTCTTATTTATTTTACAAATAAAAAGGGCAAGTATCCGCATCAAAAAGGATAGTTGCCCCATTTACTTTTGCGGATAGTTGCCCCTAGGGGGAGGCTTAAAATCAATCTCATTAGTTCAATTCTCTTGAGTCTGGCTTTGTTGACACCGAAAAGACTGCTTTCTGGGTTAGTTTCGAAGAAACGCTGTGATCCTCTGAACAGATTGTGGTGAAAGTGGACCTTAATAGCCATATAATACATATGAAATCCCATAACTTAACGAAAGCGGATCCTGCTCGACAGATGATGGGTTTCAAACATTGAAACTTAAAACTACTACTTAACAATAATTAATTATATTTTGAGTTGTGCTTTATAAAGGAATGCAGTAAATAATAAACATTGATTCTATCCAACAAAATCATTGTGAGGCATCTATCCCCGCACGAGGCAACTATCCCCCGAAGCATTTATACCATAGGGCAACTATCCGCCACAGTAGGCAACTATCCCCCTTTTGAGAGGTCTAGTAAAACAGGATTTACTCAGAGCCAATAATAATTATGTTTATAAAAATAGACTATTATAGAAGATTAAAGACCTATGTTTTGATATACACATAGCACAAGTCTTAGTAATTGCATATTTCTTAAATCCAGAGCTTTTTTGAAAAGTGGGGCAAGTATCCGGCTTTTACTCTACATAAAGCCTAACCTAACCTTAGGTGAGTACAGTAAATTATAATGATTGAAAATTACGTAAAACCAGCCAGTGATGCAACAAAAACCGAAATAGACCAATCTCAGCATAATACTGTAAGGGCTAAGGCCTGTCACAGCGCTGGTTTTCAGAAAAGCGCAAATGCATCCCACGTGCGTTATAACGCTTAAAGATATAATTACCATTATTTGCCTGCTTACCTGCTGGTAAGCTGTAAGCTTGTTTGTCATCTTAATAGTATAAAAAATCATATTTTTTAATTAATTTAGTTTGCAAAATTCGTATAAAGAGTTTATTAAGAGGGTAGGCCTGGCCCGCACAGCGCCGTGATTAGCGCGGCAAGCGGCCGCATCGAGCCGCTGCGCGCGCGCCGCCCCATTGCGGCGACACACCTTGTTGCTGCCGGTGCCAGCCGCCAGGTTGCCAAGATAATCAGACTCTCGTCACTGTCTTGCGTGGACAGGCTTGTGCCGAGTTGTGCCTAATTGGATATGCGATGTTTGCGTGACTCGTTAATTAGCTACGTGTGCGAAAAGGTGCGTTTGCGCAATAAAAGACATAGTAACAAAACTTCACCAAAATAGATAGGTATGTTGTACAGAAATAGAACAGGCATACAAGTAATTATAGCTGACCTCTTACTTCATAATGTCATATTATGGTTTATCACAAGGTTGGGGGTCAACCAATTAGGTGAATGACTATAGATTAGTAGACACAAAGAAACGAAAAAGCCACAGCAGCTTACTCTAACCGTTAATGTACCGGTTGTATTCTCGGGCACGAGGGCCGGGATCTGCATTGACCATGATCCAGGATTAGGCAGATCAGATACTTACAGTGGAGAGACCACCGACGAGCGACCGTCACCCTGCTACCAGGGGAACCTGACCAGATTGGATCATGGTTACACATTCAGTCGTATAGAAATAGAATGTGCAGGTTTCATTACGATGTTTTCCCTCATCGTAGGAGCATAGGTTAGCATTCAACTAATCTACATAACTCATAAAATAGTAATTGGTACATGTCCGCGGTGGGATTCGAACCCGGTACCTCTCGCTTACGAGTCAGATACCTTAACCACTCGGCCAATAAACTAAGCTTTCACAATTTGTCGACGATTCATGAACGTACTAGCAACTCAGTCAAACAATTTTACACACACGTTTGCATAATAGCAGAAGCTGTGTCTTGGTTTCCGCTCCAGCGGGCGTGGCGAACAATTTGATTTACGAAAAGAGTGTGACAAACGTTTATTTCCCTCGTACCTATTCTAGCCTTTAATAGAAAATGTATTCGTCTGCCCGCCACGCTATTTTAATTTAGAGTTTGCATGATTAATGTCGGATTCGTCTCAGTGGCTCTGAATTGGACGCGGGTTTCGTTCCGGCACGCGCGTCGTCGCGACAAATCTCTTTTAGTTCCGCGCGTTTTGCGCCGCTTTTGCCGCGGCGATGCGCCTGCGCAGCGAGCGGGCCGGCGGAGCGACGTCCGCCGAGATATATGTAACGAGCATTAATCAGGGTATAAGCGTTTTATTAGCGGGTTGCCGGGAAGCGTATCTTACTGGTAGCGAAAGCGGGACAGACGCGCCTGCCGCCAGCGTAGAGGAACGGAGCCTGAACTAAACATGGTATTATGTAGGTAGGTAGTGAATAGGGTTACGACTGTGACCATGTGACAAACTCGCGGACTGGTGCCACTGATTTCTGTCGAGTACGGTACAATTATAAGCTATAAGTCTAGCGCATAGTATGGGGCATTGGGTGCGCAAATGACTCGTGGACCCACTAGTGGGAAATCGTGGTGGGACCTCGAGTCCGGTGTGGCTTCAGGGCTTCAAGATATAGACCATAGAGACCACACGCTGGCATGTTTTTTTGTAAGGTGGGAAATCTTCTGAAGATATCACTTCACTCGGAGGAGTGACGTGGATATGTGGGATTGCCCGAAAAAGGACCCTACCCTCTAAAACCCCTCTGTATATCCACAACAACTTTTTATCGAAACACCACAGGGCCTCATAGATAGTTTGAACTGTGATGTTTCGCACGAGCAGAGGATCTGCACATTGCCTCGCAACATCTGTCACACGATCTGTCTTCGCAACATTAATTCATTACATTTCTTCAGACCGTCGTCCTCAAGTGACTCCTTCCACTTCTTTACACGTTGAACACGCCCCTTGTCCGAGACTCTCAGCGCGATATCGTCAGCATATATGAGCAACCACGGAGGCAACTCATAATAGTCTCGGATACTGTCTGGACAGTACATCTAATGTCACGTTCAACAGAAGTGGGCTGAGCACAGAGCCCTGATGTACCCCAACGGTAATAGGGAACGGGTTGGTGTCACCAACAGCGGTTATAACTATGGAATCGGAATCGCGGTACATGTCTCGAAAAATATAAATATAGGTCTCGGGCACTGACTTGGACCGCAACGCCCAGCAGATCATCTTCCGAGGGACACAGTCAAAGGCCTTCTGCATCGCCTGAAACAGGAAATGCAGGGGCGTGTTCTTTGATCTGTATCCCTCCCTCCATAAGAGTTCTCAGGGAAAATACGGCGTCCATGGGCTGGGTGACTACCACCGATTTATCAATTTCTGCCGCCAATCAACAATGCTGGCATTGTTGTGTTCCGGTTTGAAGGATAAGGTAACCAGCGCAAATACAGGCATGAGGCATTTCATCTTAGTCCTCACAGTGACAACGCATCTGCGGTTCTGCATTTTTGTTGCCTGCCAACCTAAATGCAGAATCGTAGATATTATGGGCGCCAGGTATCGCTTACCATCAGGTGGTCTGTCTGCCCCTATAACACTGCGTAGCATTTAAAAAACCCTCGAAATCGTGTCCCATCCCGATGGATAGGAAGAGACCGCAGATTTTCTCCTCTTCTTAATATTGAAACGGTCTAACGTCTATGGATATAAGACATGCACTAGTTGCACTCCACATGGCACTTGTTTTGTATTTATGTTTCTCTGTTTATTTTCAGTGAATATTTTTGTTTGTTGTGCCGTGTATCTGAGTGGAATTAACATGTTTTACTTTACTAAGTACTTTACTTTACCCAGGTCCCAAGAAACCGTGTTCCAATCCAAAAATAGGAAGAGACGACCGATTTTATCCTCTCAAATTCTTTTGAAATCATTCAAATTCATGCTATTTGCAGCTTTCGGATATTAAAACGTTCTCTTAATTTACACACAATAAAGGCCGTTCGACATCTGAAACAAATAGTTTCTAAAAGCGTTAGTTCCGTCGGTGTGTCTGCGCGGGCGCATCAATTACGGCAAGACGGCGTGACGGCGGCGCGGCGGCGGGTAGGGAGGGGGGGCGCTCTGAACTTCAGTACCACGAGTCAAATGAAATATTGAATGGAAACACTGACAAGTTTTGATTTGAAATATTATTGAGACATTTTGTATTGGGGCGGATAAATTGTTGTGGACGGCTTTGTGTAACTATATAGGATGCGATATGTAGGGTAGGTATGTGTAGTTCTCGGGTAGTGACCACGTACCGGAAAACGCAGCGTGGGTGGACAAAAGATGGACGACGATCTGGTAAAGATCGCGGAAGATTTGGCAGATCAGGTAATTACAGTAGTGGGTGGTGATAGTCGTGTGGACTGTCACTTGACCTCCGTAACCCTGAGGGGAAGCTGACAATATTGGGTCATGGTTACCTCAGTTCCCTGTATGAGCATTTTTCGCCAGTATGTTTTCCCTTACCGTAAGAGCATCGGTAAGTGTTCAACAAATGTACATAACTCAGAAAAGAGTCATTGGAACATGACGGTACTGGGTTTCGAACCGGTACTTCTCGCTTACGTGTCTAGGCCACCGACGATCTATATATTTCTGTCCTATAGGTACTAACCACAGTTATTTCCGTAGCGCTGCAATGACATCGCCCTGTATTGCTGGCTGTCACTGATCCTTCCACTTTGAACGCTGCCCGCCGTTTTTCAGGCACGCCTGAACGCTCTGCTGGCCGACGGATTTAGCGGCGCGCGCGCAGCCGACTGGATTTAGATGAAATAATGGGAGAGCAATAATATTGATCCTGCCAGTGTCAGTGTGCCCAGTTGTTGTAGTTGGGGGATAATAAAGTAAAAAGGGATTACTTATTGCTTTTCTAGCCAATAAATATTTTATAACTTTTTAAAACTATTTACTTTAATACTGGTCTTCAACGGGTAATGAAAATTAAAATTTACTAATCAACATTGTCTATGTGTCAAGTTAGTTTGGGTACATATAATATACCTGTGGTATTTTTAAGACTACACAAGCTTTCCGCGTGGACAACACCATATATCGCGCAAGTGAGGTAGTGAGTGGGAATATAAAGTTCATCGATTATATTCCAGACCCTAATCTAGTTTTCCAAATTTCAACCAAATCCATTTGGATACATTAGATACACCGATATCTAAGGTTTTGGAAATAAATTATTCTATCTTACAATCCCAATTAATTATTATAAAACATGAGTATGAGGTATTTACGTACGGTATGGGTCTAGAAAAAACCAACTAAGTTATAATTATGCTCCATACACAATCTATTGCATAATCTAATATTTTTACGGCAACGACATTAATTTAGTGAAACAAAAATAAAAACATTGTGATGCTCCACACGCCGAGAGGAACGATGCGCCCGCGCATTTCAGCTAATTGCTTTTTTGAGGACGCGGATGCGCGCATGGCTGCGCGCGGCTGCGGTGACGACTTTGAATGATTTCGATAAAAATAAAATTATTTCAACGATTCGTCAACATGCCTGATTAAAGATAGAAACAGTAGGTAGTAATGGGATGTATGCTGGTAATGGAATAATATTGCGACCTTTAACAAGCGAGGTGCAACCTTTGGCGCGAAGGTATAACCGTACCGACTCCCTTTGTCACGGTCTCAAACGAGCCTTCCTGTGGGGAAAGGGGTCCGACTCGCACCCAGAGCTACAGGGTTGGAACCCCTGTGCCGCCAAGTACTATGCTTTGTCTAAAATAGGATGATAATTTTGACAGCTCACTAATTGTTGGTCCTTGGCGCACGCCTATGAAGTTTCGTGTTTATTTTTCGGTAAAATGTACTACGGAGAATGTCGTACTTCATAGACAGGTCCCGCCCCTTTAGTGATATGCCACGAATAACGAATAACAACATACTTTCGAAAATCAGTATTTATATAATATAATCGAATATTTAAAATTAACATTTAGGTAACCCTATTCTTTTTTGTAACTAAACTCTTATTCCTTGTTTGGATTTCACCCTAAGAGACCTTTCACAACAACGATTTCGAGTCGCCCATATTCTACGTAATAGGTTGACTGACCGAAACGCACGTGTCATAATCGTCGCTGTAGAAGGGTTTTTAATGTCGTATTAATAAATTATTAAATCAGAAGAAAATAAATAGTTTATTTTGTATAATACTTATAGCATAACCATGCAACTATCGATTCCAAGTTATATGAGAATGATAATCGATAATCGAATAGATTCATTAACGATTTTACACAACCACATCCCTACTGTGATCTGGCAAAATTATCATCCTATTTTAGACAAAGTATAATGACTGTTTTCTGAGTTAAATGTACATTAGTTGAATACTAACCAAGCCCCTTACGGTGAGGGAAAACATGGTGATGAAACCCGCACATTCAGGCGACCTGGTTCTCCTGTTAACAGGGTCATGGAGGTCAGATGGCAGTCGCGATACTGAAAATATCTGATCTGCCATATCGTGGATAGCGAGATCACAACTGGGACATTGGCCAAGGTGACCACTTACCATACAAATCTTTTTGTCGTTTCGAAAATTAGTGTGTAAAGGAGGATGGGAGGTGGCTGATGGAGCAGAAGAATATGTTGTAGTGTCAGCCCCATAAAATAAGAGAGACAGCAGAGGGGGCTTGTCAGAGTTGTTGTCCCTACTAGTCAAGAAGTGCGCGCTAAAGCCACCGGCAATGAGGAAGTTTCCTTATAAAAATATTGCTATATTTAATTGCTATGGCACTACCCATACACTCTTACTCCTTGTACGCGCCATAGTCGCGGCCGGGCTGTCGGCCTGGTGACGTCACGCACAGTTTCGCGGTCCTAACGAAACTATTCTTGAAATCGCAACTTTAAAGTCTCTTAACTTTTTTGTTTTTTTGAGATATTAAGAAAAATTGATCGTTTGCTTTCATTTTACTCATATTTTTGTATCTATTTGAAAAAAAAAATTGGAGACTTCCTCCTTGTTTCACCAGCAAAAATCACGTACTTATTTACCGCTTACCTTTACCATTATCACGTTCCTTGAGGTACCTAGTCTGTCCGCTTGTCACGAGACAAGTATATAAAAATCTGTTAGTTTTTGTGCACAGGAAGGCCGAGCATACCAGCGGCTGACGTGACGCGGGGGCGCTGCGCAGACGCAATTGCCGTGAGATTGACTGCCGCCCACGCGACGGCTCGTAGGCGACTGTCAGTGTCGCAGTTTGACTAGTTACCTCAGCTATTATCTAGCTGGGTAGTTATATATTAGTAGATATATTTATTTCGTAGATAGATATTTCGACGCAGATACTATGTGTATGTGTATAATCCGATAATATGTGTGGTGAAAGTATTGTGAGTACCACGAAAGTCTTAAAACCTACATATTTAGGTAGGTAGGTAACCGAAACCGAAGTATTTTTTCATGTTTTATTGACCGCATCTTATTTAATGGTAAAGTGACGTTGCGGGCCAAGTGTAAAGTACCTCTGTCTAAAACAGCCTGTTAATTCTCGCCTGGCCAATAACAATATGCTTTGGAAATCGGAAGTCACACCCATCTTGGCGTTAATATCCCGGCTGTGCTTTCGCGCACGAGAGCCTGGGAACTGCCCTGACCATGATCCAAGATTTGGCAGTACAGATGATTACAGTGGAGAGACTGCCATCTGACCTCCATGATTCTGCTTCCAGGGGACCTGTCCAGTTTGGATATTGCATGTGCAAGTTTCATCACAATGTTTTCCCCCATCGTAAGAGCATCGTTAGCATTCAACTAATGTACATAACTCAGAAAAGAGTCATTGGTACATGGCCGCAGTGGGATTTGAACCCGGTACCTCTCGCGTATGAGTCGTATAGCTTAACCACTCGGCCACCGACGCTCTGTTATTCAATATTGGTACTAATACACTCTGACTCTGGAAGTCTGGCGAAGATATCTTGTCCAGCATCTGCGACCGATTCTTTACCTGTATAGTGAGGCGACAGTCAAATGCTTGGTTAGCTTTATGTATATAAAAAAATTAGGTAGTAGGTACCTAAATATTAGGTCACCTTCTTATCTTATAGGTTAGTTAATTATTATATGTCTTAGACGGTCATGAACCTAGACATCATTTTGACTAAGAAACGCAACGTAAATCGAAGCGCCACCTTGCGGATAGCTGGAAATACTGTGAAGACGTCATATTCGGCGCAAAACCGCAACGGACACTTTCCATTCGACCATCGACGAGTCAAGACGTGTAACTAGCTGCTCATCCATTGAAGAAAGAAGAAGTCTTTATTTATTGCCGTACATCACATAGCCGTACTTCATAAATGAGTGTGAGTACAGAAGAGACTACCAAAATATAATTTAGAAAAGGGCGCACGTGAAAAGCGTCCCTGGCGCACCTTGAGTTTCGGCCTCACGGGATGGCCACGTTGCTGCCAGAGCAACGTGTTATAGAGGTGGGCAACGCACTCTACGTGTTGCTAATGTCTATAGGCAGCAGTGACCACTTCCCATTAGGTGGCCCGATTGCCTGTTGTACCGAATGCCATAAAAAGAAAGTTACAAAAAATATGGAGATTAGTCAATTGTTTTGTCTAGGGTACAAGAGTA
This sequence comes from Blastobasis lacticolella, assembly GCA_905147135.1. NCBI lineage: Eukaryota > Metazoa > Arthropoda > Insecta > Lepidoptera > Blastobasidae > Blastobasis > Blastobasis lacticolella. Next base: position 17,222,324 of record LR990059.1, read on the forward strand.
GAGTGTAATTTCTTAAATAAAATGTGATTTCGATAAGAGTTGGCTAACATGTAATCACAGGGGTTGATCACAGATGACGACCGATGGATGGACAAAGTTGATATTTTCATTGTAAATTCGGGTACAGCAACAGGGATTTCTCTGTATGATTTTATAAGAAGATAGAGACACATTGCAATAGTAAAAATAACATATACTGACATGTTGTTTTTGGGTACACTGTTAACGATTATTGACTCGGTAATTGAAATTTGTAACTTTGACTGCTGGGGATGTCCAGGAGCTTTTCATTATTAAAATTCTGATTTAGTTTTGATGTTGGGCAGTAGAGATAATATTGTTTTTGTAGAGATGACACCGTGAATAGTTGTTCAAGTCTATGACGTCAATAATGTATTGAGATAATAAAGCGATATTACAATAAAATAGCAAACAATGAAAGGATAGGATGACTTTATGATAATTTCATTAGCAGATAATAATGTGGGACTACCGAACCCGTGGGTCACTGGAAGACCCGCCACCACCCATGGCCATCCCGCGAGGCCGAAACGCAAGGTGCGCCAGGGAATCTATTCACGTGCGCCCTTGTACAAATTATAATTTGGTAATCCCTTCTGTACTCATCATCATCATCATCATCATCTTGGCGTCATATCCCGGTTGCGCCCTCGCGCGGCACGCGGGGGCCCAGGGTCCGCCTTCCTGCTATTTTTGGCCCACTTCGCTCGGTCTTCGGCATTCCTAGTGGTGAGCTTATTGGCACGCATGTCGTTCTTGACTAAGTCAAGCCATCGCTTCTTGGGCCGGCCTCTCCTTCCCGTGCCTGGCGGGGGCGGCATGGCCAGACACTTGTTCCCCACATAACTTGCCGGTCTGCGCAAGACGTAGCCATACCATCGAAGGCGGCACTCTTGCAGCTTACCTGGGATGTCACGGACGCCAAGGCTACCCCGAATGTGGGCGTTTCGAACCCGATCCTTCCGTGAAACTCCACACATCCACCGCAGCATCTTCATTTCCGTGACGCACAGCTCCTGCTTGTGCCGCTCTAATAGGGGCCAAGTCTCGCTACCGTAAAGGAGAGCAGGTCTAATGATGGTCTTGTAGACCTGTCCCTTAAACTTTATCGGCATTTTGGGGTCACAAATGACACCTGTTACCTCCCGCCATTTGGCCCAAGCAGCGGATATTCGGGCCTTGACGTCGCCATCGATGTCCCCGGTTGAGCTAAGCACAGATCCCAAGTATCTGACCTGATCCGTGCACGTGACTTCCTCATCGCCTATGCGCACGGGAAGGGGATCTGCACTGTTGCAGGCCATGTACTCTGTCTTCGCCACATTTATCTTTAGACCGCCGTTCTCAAGTGCCTCCTTCCACTTTTTTACACGTTCGATTAGTCGCCCCTTGTCAGAGTCTGTCAGCGCGATATCGTCAGCACACATGAGCAGCCATGGAGGTACCTCATGATAATCTCGGATGCTGTCTGACAATACGTCTAATATCACGTTGAACAACGGTAATCGGGAAAGGTTTGTTGTCACCATCTTCTCCCTAATCCCTTCTGTACTCACACTCTTCTTTATGGAGTACGGCTATGTGATGTAAGGCAATAAATAAAGACTTCTTCTTTCTTCAATGGATGAGCAGCTAGTTACACGTCTTGACTCGTCGATGGTCGATTGGGAAGTGTGCGTTTCGACCGCGCGTCGAATATGACGTCTTCACAGTATTTCCAGCTATCCGCAAGGTGGCGCTTCGATTGACGTTGCGTTTCTTAGCCAAATGATGTCTAGGCTCATGACCCTCTCCTACATATTAATACCATACAGCCAAGAGATTATGATGATGTCGTCAGTCGTTAAAGCGCGGTATCTATAGGAATTTGCAGGAAATGTGCCTTGAAAACGGCTCATTAGGACAGCGCCTTACGCAGTCTTGGCGGTAGGCACTTAGGTACCACATTGTTTCCATTATCTAGATAGAGCACCAGTAGTGGCAGGTCTTGAAAGTCGATGGGAAATACGGGAATGCTTAAGAAGCTGTAGATAAATGATAATTCGTCCTCTTTCGAATGCCATTTATTAAATTGTGATTATGATAATTGCATTATTATTTTTCAAAATGGTGGTCACCGGGGAAAAGGAGCCATGAAGCTCTGAATTAGAGATGAAACGGATATCCGGTTGCTATTCTGTATCCGGCCTATCCGGCCTTAATTTACTATCCGGCCGGATACCGGATAGCGCGTTAATATCCGGCCGGATACCGGATAGTAAAAAATTTATGAAAAACCCATAAAAATGATTTTACTCATCGGCTTCCTTCATTTCTCTGAGCAGTAGTCGCGTCAATGATATTATCCTTCAGGTCCTGTTAGACCGCCGTCAGCTAGGTAGCGTGTGGGGTCTTCCGCGGCAGCGCGTCGTCGTCGACAAATTTAGGGCTACTTGCACCATAGTGGTCATGGGGTGACAGAGTACATGCCCAGACCATTGCATTTGGCGTTCTCTAATTTTTTCTGGAATATATGAGACCTTGTAACTTCCACGAGTGTGGACATTAGATACGTATTTTACCCAACAGGGTGACACCCGCTGACCAGCGTAAAAAATGTGCATTGCAGTCGTGTGTTGTTTTCACAAGTGTTGTTTAGTTTGTTTACATTTTTTCCAAAGTCAATCAAGGTTTATACTAGAGAAAAGTACAAATTTCTCTATATTTAGAGGTAATATACGATGTCGTTTGTCCTCCGATATGCTGGGGGCATGTGTAAGCCCGTATTTCGAAACTCCGAATCCTTTCAAGATCGAAAACATTTTTCAGTTCAACGTTTAAATTATTCTCATGGACTTGAAATCACGTAAACACATGCAGTCGTTTAAAGTCCCACCCCACGATTACAGCTTGCACAAACTTCTTCAGAGACGAAGTTCAGCCGAATATCCGGCCGCCGGATATCCGGCTATCCGGCTAAGAGGCTGGCCGGATATCCGGTATCCGGCTAAACCACTATCCGTTTCATCTCTACTCTGAATTACCCTGTTAAAGAAGAAGTTAATATTATGGTTCCCATTTTAGCGATATATCGGCATGTACTTATGAATAATGGGAGCGGCTGAAATTTTTGGAAAAACATTTATTGTACTTACTATAATAAATGATGAAACTGTAATAAAAACATAATCAAATAAATGAGGTTTTTCACAAATATAAAAAATGGTTTTTATCAAGATTTTTCCTTAGTAGGCTCCAATGAGCAGTTTTCCAATAGGTATCTAAAGCATTCCTAACCACTCACTAGATGGCGCCCCGACAATTTTGGTAATTGATAATCGCTTGAAATAGGTTCTTAACAAACAGGTGAAACAGGATATAAACACTGGGTACGTTGTATTGGATAATATTGTATTTGTCAATAGTTTTCAACCATTTTAGAGGTTGTAATTATAATGGAACATAGTGCCAACTTCTATAAATATTTCTTTTTACACTTCTTTCAACCTTCAACAGTTATGTTTATATTAATAAACATTTTATTTTTAAGTTTAATATTAGTTGGCTGCATGAAATCACTGCCATCATAATACAGATTAAAAAAAGATTACCATAATTGTCTATTGATGCTTTTTGAAACCAACTATCAATACCTACTGGAAAACTCCTCATTGGATTGGATACATCAGGTAATAGGTATATTCTTCCAACCACAAACTATGAACCTGCTTCCCACTGCTAGACATGAACCGGATAAGCTGTAAAATCCACGGGTAAAATCTGTAAAATCACGTCACGTAATCAAAATACACAGGTAAATCCCAATTACTGGTTTTTCTTTTTCCATACCTTAACCCCAATAATGTTTAAATTTCAATAGTACTGCCATCTATTGTCGAATAGCAGTAGTTTCACCGCCCAATTTTTTTTCCATAGCCAAGCGTTGACACATACCGCTGAAGAGCCATACGTTCCCTACTATTTCATTAAGCCTTAATATAATCTGTGCTTAATAATGCCATGCGACTTGATGCGACACTGGTCATTGCTTGCTTGCTTCGAAAAAAAAACAAAGTCAAAGAGCGAAGAGAAGTGTTAATTCTAATGAAAATTAAAATTACAATATTTTCACGATAATGGGGACAGAAGTAGCAGTTTCATTTAGCAACTTACGTACTCAACTAGAGAATGAAAAAAGTAGTTTGTTTAAAATAGATGAAAACATAAAGAAAATAGTACAAACGTCCGGACGCTTTCCTAATGATAGGTTAGTGGCTTTTAGTTTTGCATTACCTAGCTGTTTGAGTGGAATATTCTGATGTTTTTGTATATTTTACAGATTTAACTCATCAGGAGAATATAACAGAGGTGGGGGTCGGATAGGCGGGCGTGCTCCTTATTCGGATACAAGTAAAAATGAGGACTCGTTCGGTAAACGAAAACATGAAACTAAAACTGTTTTCAGCAGGTATTTTACATCTTGGATTACCCCGAATATGTTGCTGCGTGTAACGCGTTAAGACTTACAATTACGTATAACAATCACTGCATTGGCTATATCACAGTAGTACTTAATTATCAATGTTACAACTGATTATAATGTCTGTAGATTATCGGGCCGCGCGGATAGCGACGGGGAAGAAGATTCTGGTGTTAAGCGAGGACGTGTGGAGTCTGCAGTGTGGCGTGAGGTCCCCACACGGGCCCAGGCTTTGCGAGCACAAGCACCAGATGAACAAGCCCGTACCCGCAATCGCCGTATTTTCGGATCTTTATTAGGCACTTTACAGAAATTCAAACAAGAGGAGATAGTCTTACAGACTAAGGTAGTTATTACATTTTTGTGAAAAATTTATCATAAACTTTTTTCTGTGCTGTTTTGGTTATATCATTATCTTAATCATAATATTGTCCACTTTCAGGAAGATAAAAAAGCACAAGTGGAACGCAAAATAGAGGAACAGGCTCGGTTAGAAAAAGAGAGGGAACAGAAGGAAAGAAAGACTTTATTTGCAGAGAGAGAACACAAGAAAGCCACCATCAAAGTGTTGGAAGCAAAGATGGCTCGGGTCCAGGAGTTTGAAAAGTGGGAATTGTCACAAAAGAGTCTCAGCAACTTCATTCTCACAAAGAGCAAGCCACATATTTACTGGCTGCCCAAAAAGATGACTGATAGGGCTATAGAAAAGCTGGCTTCCAGTACAAAGTATAATGAAAGTATGTATCATTGAATCAATCATACTTAATTACATTACTTTTCCATTGCTTAATAAATAATGTTGATGTCACAGTACAATTTAGTGCTATTCTTTGAATAATTAATTATAAAGTTATAATTTACAGCAATTTGTGGTCTTTTATATCGCAGTGAGTAATGAATTGAAAATTATTTTGTGTTAAGATTATTCTATGTTCTTGCGCACTGCTATGAATTAACAAGGTGCATTTATAAAAATATTCCATGATTTTGTATTGTGTAAATCCAAAAATACTGCACTTCACCTGTGTACAAAATTTGTTAAGATTGAGTGGATTAAAGGTTAAATTTACCTATAATTTTAATTTTAACAATTTTGATGAACTAAGGTGCAGTTTAACATGTCTATCTACTACGCTGGGTTTATTTTGGGTAGCAGGATTTTAGTTCTGCATTTTTATTTGCTTGCCTTTTCATGGCACAACACAAGGGATCCAAATGTGGGGTTATGAGAGTGGAGCTATAATTAGCCTTATTAATTTTGCATTCTGTAATTTTCAGAGTGCATGATAAAGAAAAAGCAAGAGTTGGAGGAGGAGTTGCAGCGGATAGAGCAGCGTTGCTTGCGCGGGCGCGGACCCGCCGCCAAAGAAAATGAACCTCGTGACGCGGCTGCCGGCGAACGGAGGGCCGCATCGGGTGCCCCGGAAGGTACCGACGCGGCTTCCTCGCCCGACGATAAGGCCAAGAAACGAGATAAGTTCGCTATGGACGTCGACGAGCAAGACAAGGACAGCGACACCGAAGACCGCCCACACGACACTGATGCACAAACGCAACCGGAACAGGAATTGGAGAATGGTATCCCTATTTTGTTTAATCCTATCTAATAATATACATGCGAAAGTAACTGTCTGTCTGTTAACTTTTCACGGCTGAAACACTGAACTAATTTTGTCTAAACTTTAAGAGGGAAACTTTCGGAAACTCTGAGATGAATATAAGCTACGTCACGTCATCATAAACTCATTATGGAAGTGAGCGCGATATATGATAGACGAGCGGCTAGACATAGCCTGCATACAAACTCACGTCAATATCCCATTTTAATGTTTCTGTAAATCTGCTTACTCCTTGCATGACAATGCTGAAGTGGCTTTTTTTATTTTATAGGATCTTTATTTTCAGAATCAGATGAAAGCAAAGTAGAAAATAAGGATGAAAGTGTAGAACCTAATACAACAACAGATACAGGTGGACACAATACCACAGAATTATCAGAATCAGTGCTGACTGATGCCAACAATGATAATCAAACAGACATGGAAACAGAAACTAAAGTTCAGGATGAGGATATGAAACCGGTAGACGGAGCTGCAGATACAAACACTTGTGACGAGGAACCAACAGAATCAGAGACCGCTGAACATTCCTAACCACCCACAACAATATATTATTATGTAGCCTAACAAAATATATTCCTGTGTGTAAAAAATAAGTATTGTGAGTTTTACATCAAGGTTTGAGAAATAATTAGGTAAATAAAATGAAATTCTAAGAATACAAAAGAGTTTAATTTAAAATAAGTAGTGATTAATTTAAAATGAGAAAATTTTATATCACAGTTATTATGATACTTCATAAAAGCGATCCAATACATAATACATATTGTATAATGGAATGGATTCTAATTAGTCTTTAAAAGCATAGTTAGTACAGATAAGATAATGAAGAATCTGTACAGACAAATTTCATTGCTCCTTTATTATTTGTTCATGTGTAACTGCAGCTTTCAATTGGTTTTTTTTGTGTCCCTGTGCACTGGTACTTTTATCAATCAAGGGTAAATATTCTAGAGGCGATGTCATCCAGCATCCAGTCCATGCCCTCAAGCAAATTCTCTCCTGTGACCGCTGAGCACCGGATAATACGCCAGTGGTGCGTCTTGATACTATCTAGGTCTAGAGCCTGAAATCAAACAATTTCTGGTTTAGTTTATGGTCTTAGTTACTCCTGCCATATTATATAGTAGTCTAAAAAAGCTTCCATGGGATCAACTACTCAGTTAACTATTTATAAATGAAGAGTATTGAAAATAAACAACTGGTAACATTGAATTGGGACAAAAATAGACTAGAATATACATATTTTTTGTAAATCTAGAAAGTATTTCCATATCTTATGCCTAGTATCTCAATTCCAATCTTTTCTATGATAGGTAATTATAGTTAGTAACCTACTTTCCATCAATAGCTACACATTACCGATGTGTCTAATCAAAAAAGTTAAGTCTAATCAACCGCACCTCCCGTATTTGCTGCAAAGTGAGTGCTCCCGGCAAGTCTGCTTTGTTGGCGAGGACAAGCAGGGTGGCACCCGCCAGCCGCTCTTCCCGCAACAGCGTGCGCAGCTCGCTCGCGCACGCCGCCAGCCGCCGCGCGTCGGCACTGTCCACCACCCACACCACCCCATCGGTGCTCTCAAAGTAGTTCTTCCAGTACGACCTGTGAGGTTTGTTATCATTATTATTGTTTATCAGGCAGGCAGTTGTGGACAACTGTTGGGTTGCTTGTATCCGACTTTTCTCTAACCAATATATTCTTCATATTATTCTGATCTTAAATATGGGAATCAAAGTGTACCTAAAAAATGTTGTATAGTGGAGGCTGCCAGTTCGATCACATACAATAAAATATAAATACAAAGCATCTTTACTAAGTCCTTGATACTTATTTATGTCAACACCTGAAGCAATGTTGTACTTTATAAATTTGTGTTTCTGGGTGTCTGCCTGTGGCATATTAGCTCCCGAAAAGATAGATAATTTTATTATTATATTATTATTAATCCTGAACAGACAGGCAGTTGGAACAACTGGTATGTTTGTATCACACTATCTTTAGTTTCTTTCACATTCTCAATAAAAAAAAAATTCTTTAAATATCCATCTAAACGGTTTTTGACATTGGTACTCAGTGCTGATACCACTTCCTTGGGTAACTTGTTCCAGAGTTCAAGATGGTTATAACATATTAAAATGCTTAGTCAGGCCAGAAAGCAAGTTGTCTGTAAAGTTCTACCATTGAGTTCTACTGGTTGGTCAAAACAGAGAAAAAATTAATTTTGTCCTACTATCTACAGAGAGAGGCAAATAAGGAAAGCAGATCATCTGATGGAAAGTGTTAATTGGCCAGACACTAGCAACTTTGTAGCTTTATCAAATATTAATTTAAAAATTGATTCAGCAGGTTAGGAAATATTGTATGAAATAAGACAGATGTTCACCGATATTTTAAAACCTGATAAACTCTGGCAAGTGGAATACAAAAACTGGACTTTCTAATTAAACTAAAGCACATAAATTAGTAATTAATGAGGTACATGTGTTGGGGTGGGGGCCTAAGTGAATGCTATTCATTTTCATGTATTATAATCAGAGAGCAGTGGTGTCACCTGAGGGATTTCTGTCCACCGACATCCCAGATGTTAAGCTTGTAGCCACGGTGCTCCAGCGTTTTGATGTTGAATCCCAGAGTGGGTGAAATTGTATCAATGGGCTCGCCGTTGAATCTCTTCAGGATGGTTGTCTTACCCGCGTTGTCCAAACCTCTGATTTACAGTTCAGAAAATCAATTCATAATAATACAGTTCCATACCTACAGTTCTACTATAGTATTAATGCTAGGTTATAAACGTAAAAGGATACAGCATTAGAATTCTCATCTCCTTCTCCTTTTGGCGTAATTTCTTCAATATGGTTAGGAAACCCATTTTCTGCTAGTGTTCTTCAAACTATATATATTAGCCCATTACAATAAAACAGCAGTTCTTAGAAAAAAGGACAAGAAAGTGTGTTATTATTTGTACTTTGTCAATTTCAAGTATTTTCGTAGAATTTTCGTACACAACAAGAAAAATCCTTTTCGCAAAGGTTCGTTTCAACTTTGAATGTCAATGTCAAAATTCGTATTGACGTTCGATGATATCTTGACAGATTAGCAGACGTTCAGAAAAGTCCTCTTAATTTTTTAAATGAGCAGTTTTCTATTATTAAGTATCTAAAGCATTCCTAACCACTCCCTAGATGGCGCCCCGACTATTTTGGTTATGAGGAGTTTTCCAGTAGGTATTGTCAATTGGTTTCAAAAGGCATCAATAGATGGCGCTACTACAATTTTGGTAATTTTTACCAAAAGGTTCAATAAAATTTATTTTAATACAAACCTTTCATATTTGTATTGCGTTTTTCTTGATCCTAGTGTCCATGGAACGAATTGACTCAGTCAAATTTATGTTTGTTTTGTTTGTAATAATTTATTACAACCGCTAAAATAGTTCAAAACTATTGATAAATACAATCTTATCCAATACAACGCACCCAGTGTTTGTATTCTCTTTGCTAAGACCTTATTTCAAGCGATTATCAATTACCAAAATTGTCGGGGCGCCATCTAGGGAGTGGTTAGGAATGCTTTAGATACCTATTGGAAAACTGCTCATTGATAATCGCTTGAAATAGGTTCTTAGCAAAGATTATATAAACACTGGGTACGTTGTATTGGAAAATATTGTATTTATCAATAGTTTCGAACCATTTTAGAGGTTGTAATAAATTATTACAAACTAAACAAACAACAATTTGACTGAGTCAATTCGTTTTGTGGACACTAGGATCAAGAATGGACGCAATAAAAATCACAGATTTGTATTAAAATACATTTCGTTGAACCTTTTGGTAAAAAATTACAAAAATTTTAGGAGCGCCATCTATTGATGCTTTTTGAAACCAATTGACAATACCTACTTGAAAACTCCTCTTTCCTCTACATCATACACACACACCCACGAGAAAGAAAATATTTGGTAATGATACATCAAGAGGAAGAGCGTCGGTGGCCGGACGGCTAAGTATTCGACTCGTAACGTAAGCGAGAGGTACCGGGTTCGAATCCCGCTGTGGTCATGTACCAATGACTCTTCTGAGTTATGTACATTAGTTGAATTCTAACCGTTGCTTTTACTGTGAGGGAAAACATCGTGATGAAACCTGCAAATTCAGGCAACTGAATTTGTAACCATGATCCAATCTGAGGGTCTATCGGCTATCTCAGTGGACAACTGAATTTGACATAAAAAAATCTGACACTACTCTAATTTGGTAGACGCTATTGGCAGTTTTCAACGTAGATGACGTGGTGTAGAATTATCTAGTATCAAATACAGTTGTCAACTGAGTTAGCCAATAGCCCCGCTGGTCAGGTTCCCTTCGTAGCAAGGTCACGGAGGTTAGATGGTAGTCGCTCCATTGTAATTACCTGATCGCCAAATCCTGGATCATGGTCAAGGCGGACCCCGGGCCCTCAGCCTCGAGAGCACAACCGGGACATTAACGCTAAGATGATTATTTTTATTTTTATGCATCAAGAGGAAGCATCGTGTTGACAGGAGAGCCATTTGCTGATGCCCCAAGAACTCATCTCTGTCTCCCTGGATTTTTATACGTCCCGAGTTCTTCCAAATAAACGCACTTTGCGTTTCGTTCCCGTGTTCACTTTAACTTGCATCCAAAAACAATTCTTTTTTTCAGAAATCAAATGTGAATCCATTATTGACCATAGAGTAAAATTTCCATCCATGGCCGCACTCGTCGCTGTCAAGTATTTTATTTAATTTTTACAAAAATGAAGCCCCTTCAATGATTCTGTGCGGATTTATAGTGTGGAAGTGATAGTGTGGTGGCGCGGGCTCGGTGATCCTCATCACCATGTTCAGCGGGACGGTGCGCGTCAAGGTCTGCGAGGCCACGGGACTCCGGCCGACCGACTTCCAGAAACGGCACAACATGACCTTCGGGAAACCAGGTGAGGCCTGATTTCACCCGAAAATATTCCATTAGGATCGTCCGCGTCACTGTGAGGCTATATCGTTCGCGGGCGAAAGCGCTCGGTGCATTATTTCGGATGCGAACTAGGCGTTGTATGTTTACTCGGTGGGTGTTGGTGCAGTATGTAAATAAGCGCGCTGTTGCAGACGACCAGCCCATCGACCCGTACGTGTCCATTGACGCCGACGAGCACCACCTCGACCGCTCCACCACCAAGCCCAAGACATTTGACCCAGTCTGGAATGAAATCTTCATACATGAAGTACATAATGTATCTAGGTATGCACACTATATTATATTCCTATTAGACTTTTTCTCAAAATAATTATTTTAATATTTGCTTAGACAATAAAAAAATTTGCTTTTTCATTATTATTATTGTGTCTTTTTATATTGCTGTTGTGTCATTACTGTTGATTCTTTGTTATTTATAGCAATAGTTTATCATAAAGTGAACCACTTTGCTGTTTGAACTGTGTGTGTAGTTTTCTATGACTGATGTCTTACTCTGTGCAAATGTTATTCTGTCACTCAAATGTACATGCTGTGTTTATTTGAGATTGCCTTGATGTGACCTCCTCCTGTAGTGTGTGTTAATGTTATTTCAGTCTGGGAATCACCGTGTTCCATGATGCCGCCATACCTCCCGATGATTTTGTTGCAAATTGCACCATTCCCTTTGAAGATCTGATGCACCGGGATAAGGAAGCCTCTGATTTCTGGGTAAGTACCATGCACCAAACATACAATCCACTTCACTGAACATCTGCCCACACACATAAGACCCGGTAGACTGATGGCATTCAATCAAGGCAGTATATCTTATCTATATCCATCATAATCTTCTGATAAGATAATCACAGATTGTTTGTGCCGAAAGACACATTATCAGGAGCACTTGATTGTTTGTTTAGTTGATAATGGTACTTATATTTCAATGTGTTGTTTTGGAGTCTGCCATACATCAGTGTCAATTATAAATCTCACAATCTGAGGCATGAACTGGAAGGCGTTCTGCGGAGAGCCCCGCTATGAGCAGTTGGTGGATGAGCCTGTGAGTGGCTTCCTGCAAACCGTTTATGAGTCAGCTTGTTTTAGTGAATCCTTAAGGAAATTGTTTAGTGGGTTAAAAGATGAATCAGATTTACTTCTCCCCAGTGTTATTCTATTAATTTTTCCTTCCTCTTAGTCTCAAGGTGTACATAAAACCATTTTATTTCAGGTGGATTTGGAACCTCGAGGAAAGTTGCATCTCAAAATTGATCTGAAATGGAGTTCTCAAGGTCAGTGTGTTCATTTTATGGCACATTTTTATAGTATATGGAGTAAAATAAATTGTAACAGTAAACAATAGGTAGCAGTTTATGCTAATATTTTGTACTGATATAATTCACCTTTAATGTATCATCATCATCATCACAGCTCATAACAGTCCACTGCAGGACAAGGGGCCTCTCCCACGAAAAGGGAGGTTATTGCCATAATCTCCACGCTTGGCAGGCGGGTTGGAGATCACAGTGTTATAAATAAAAGTATGGAAAGTGCTGCTGCCCATTTTCCAGCTTACGGAGATCCTAGATCTTTTTCCTCGAGAACATTAGTCGCCTTGTACGACACCCACGAGTGTTAGGGGTTGGTGCTATTCTACACTGCCGGACACCACACGGCTACTTTAATGTATGCAGTCTGTTAATTTGCTATTGTTCTGATATCCTATTAGGTATGGTCACATGTCACAGGGACACATGTCATTCTAATTGGATTTGCGACATTTTCTCAATATCATCACGCGAGGATGGCGCTACGGCGCCCCAGAAAAACGTTCAGTTTGGGAAGGTTTTTTAATAATACCAAGGTGGCAAACAAACTTGCATAGTTTGTAATAAATGAGAGTGTGGACAGATATATGTTGTTATGATCGACTGCATACAGCGGCACCAGTCTACTTGTAACCATGACACATGCAACTGTGTCGAAATATCTAGGTAAAAATATTCAAAACTGTGTTGAAAAACCTGATTTTAGTGGTAATGTTTGTTCATGAATAACCAAGAAAGTCCTAAAACCGATATTGCAAACCTTTTAGTAAAAATTGCCATACTTGGCCATGTGGTGTCTGGCAGAATAGATTCGCGCCCACCCAACAGATCGGAAAGTTAGCGACCTTCTTGCCAATCTATAGAGGGGGCTGTGACAGCTTTTTCATACAAAAAATGCATGCAAGGTAAGAGACAAAAAATAATTAAATCTCCTTAAGTTTTTGTCAGTATCAAATAAAAGGGATGTTCACTCTGTCGATATGTTATATTAAGCAATATTATCGATATTGATATACTTAACAAAAATATTCCTAAGACATCATCAGCTTATTATAGCACTGCTTTTTTACATTACACTATGTTGTAATGTAAAAATAAAATGTTTTAACATTAGGTAGGAATGTATGTCATTTCATTAATGCTCTCGGGATCCCGTCAAGTTCACCTATATGCTTGATACGAGTATTTGCCGAATTTTAAAAACTTTAGCAATTACTTTTTACATTTAAAACCAATGAAATCCACCCGTCCCCTCTGACATCAGACTATTACCCAACAAATATTCTTTTAAGAAAGCGGTGCATAGTCATTACTTGAAAGCTCCATAATATTGGCTCTTCCTTCTCATTTGATCCATTTCATTTTATAACCACTAACCACTGAATAATATAATAAGATTTATTAATATCTAGAGAATTCAAACAAAGAATGATTTGTCTGAAATTCTCAGCATTTTCATATAAACCTTCCGATAAACTGCCTTAAAAACTATTTCCACGCGGATGAAGTTCAGACAAAAACTAGTCTAAAATAAAAACTATTAAAAATATCTAGGGAGGTACGGATAAGTAGTTACCCGTGGTAAGAAACACCACAGTTGTGTTTATTGGCTACGTTACTGTTGTTTTGGCAAGATAATATTGCACACTTTGGCATTTTTCTACGTTCACAAACAATGTTAAATAATCTGAAAGTCCTTATTATATTAATAAGGACTTTCAAAATTTTTCCACTTCTCGTGATCAATAGGTATTTTTTGTTTACGACATTTGGAAAAAGCAGCGAACACATCACTATCGCACGTTCGACCAAGCAATAACTTTATATATTTTTAGGGATTAAGTAGGTAATTAGGAATTATCATTGTTTCTACAGTACATATCACTAATACTAATACTTTGAGATATTTCGAAAAAGCTCATAAAACAAGAATCTTTATTTATTTATTTATTTATTTCACACACACTTACTCACTTTAACATGCATTTATTTCACATACTATACACATTCTACAATCGATAATCAACGAGTTTTTATATACATAAATGGTAGTGGTCCAAACACTTCACTAATTTAATAAAATAACAAAGCCTTTAACACAAAATATATAAATATTTTCCAATAAATAAATTTAAATTGTTTGTTTACAATTGCGTCTGACAAGTAAATTGATTGTCAAACTGACTGACTCTTCTATAACCATGAAGGTCGCTAACATTCCAATCTCTTTGGCGCCCACCCTTAAAGTCGTGGGTGCCGTACACGGCGACAAATTTTTTCGATTCCAAAGAGTCTCCATAGGCTGGAAAATGGGCAGCAGCTTTTTCCATTGTTTAATATATAATACCTACTGCGATCTCCTCACTCGAAGTTCTCGAGTGGCGATCACTTACCGGAAGACGCAGCGTAGGTAGGCCTCCCACGAGGTGGACCGACGACCTGGTAAAGATCGCAGGTACCAGCTGGATGCGGAAAGCACAGGACGGGCCCAGATCTCTGGGGGAGGCCTATGACCAGCAGTGGGCGTCTTCTGGCTGTAATGATGACTGCGATCTCCAACCCGCCTGCCAAGCGTGAAGCTTATGGCAATCTTCTCCTCTTTCGTGGGTCCTATAGTGGACTGTTATGGGCTGTGATGATGCAGTAAAGATAGTGAATTCTGTTATTCCTCCCCCCCTAGGCACAGGCCCGGTGGAGGTGTGATTATGAAGTAAAGATGGTGAATGATGTTATTCCTTGGTCTCCCAGGCACAGGGCCGGTGGAGGTGGTGGGCGGGCAGCGGCGCGAGTTCAAGGAGGGCGCGGGGTTCGCGCGCCGCCGCGGGGCCATGCGCCGCCGCGTGCACCAGGTCAACGGACACAAGTTCATGGCCACCTTCCTGCGGCAGCCCACGTTCTGCAGCCACTGCCGGGAGTTCATATGGTATGTTGAGTGGAGCTTTTTACTGTCATAGTTATTATCATTGTCCCTGAACAGACAAGCAGTTGGAACCACTGATATATCTGTATCCCACTATCCTCAACCCATTGACATTCTCAATTAATTAATTTTGGTTTTCTTTCAATGTTCGTCCAATCTATTCTTAAAGACGTTGGTATTCATGAATTTATTTATTGAGTAGGACGTTCAATATCACTTGCAAAAGTCGAACTGTAAAAATGTACTGTCACGTGGTGGCTATCAGCTTCCGAGACTCGACCTGTCTCAGGGTCCCCACCGGAAGACCTTGACTGTGAAAGGAAATGGGAGGGGGGGAAGGCGAACTAGTTGTCACGATGGTAGCATTGCTTATAACACACAATAGTCACTGCCTTTTGGATTCGAGCGTGTGTGTATGTATGTATCTAAGAGAGGGAAATAAAGAGGAAGTCAAATGACCACCTGCTAACTTCGAAAAATTATATGTAAAACAAGTCTGATGTGGTGGTACAACTACTTTGAAAATGCAAAGGCCCAATTTGGCCAAAAAAGCAGACAGATTGCGCCTGCTTTGCATGTACTTGCTGGTTTCAGAAAACTATTTTCTTTTTATAATTTCCTAGACAGGCATGGACCATTTCACTTAGATGAAATGCCTGAAAACGGATCATACCCATCAAGAAACAGCCTAGTCATTCTAGCTTTAAAAGTCTCGGGATTATAGTGTTCTAGAATATCCTAGTAGTTTGTGCGCCAAATACGCAGGCATTGGCTTTTAATCTCTGCAGCTGAAGATGGAGTGCGCCTGCATGCATTTGCTGGTTTCGTCGTACTATTCGTTCGATGTACATGTAATGTTGAAGAAAATAATATTCCTTTAGACACATAATGTGTACTGTGGAAAATAACGCAGAAGAATCAACACCGGAAATATTACTGTGACGTGCTTTAGAAATATAACCAGGAAAGGCAAACAAACTTACTTTTGTCTTTTCCTGCTTTAAGAGCAAGAATGCAATAATTAGGAAATATGTGAGTTTACCCCCTCATGTTTGTTTTGAAAAAGTAATTAAAACAGACTAGCTGTGTTAGGTAACTGTGGCGCTCCGATATGCAGATGCTATGATGAAACAAATTATCAGTGATCAGATGTGGTAATTATAATGTTTAAGACCCATTTCCGTAACCGTGCGTTTGTTTACAGGGGCCTCGGCAAACAAGGTTACCAGTGCCAAGGTGAGTTTCATATCAGCGATCACTTGTCAATATAATTTAGTTTCGCAAGAATATAATTCCGCATTAACATTAGTCGCTTCAAGTATATTGAAGTGTTATTTTCTAAACATGTGCGGATTATATACAGTAAAGAAACGTGGTGTTGGAAATAGTGTATTCTATCAGAAACTGTTCATAATACGTCGGTCTGTTTGTCCAGTATGCACCTGCGTTGTCCACAAGCGTTGCCATTCGTCCGTCGTCACCAAATGTCCTGGCATGAAGGAAGAGGTAAGTTGACTTTTAAATTGTAAAACAACTAGTATTTGAGTACACAAATTATGTTTATTATTTAAGTACTTAATTTGATCTAAAATGAAAAGTAATTTGACGAATTTCAGTTGTGTATTGAGATGAAAAAATATTAGCTTATACATGGATGGAATCATATCATTTGATAGCTAGCTAGCGTGGCTTCGAACACTCTTTTAATGGTGGTTTTTTCCGTAATCACAGTCTTAATAGTGAGAGAGAATATTCATAAACTTTTCGAAATAGTTGTATTACAAACCATTACTACTATAATGTTAAGAGTGCGACACCCCATAGACCGTGGACTCTCCTGGCAATGCTCTAAGGCCTAGACTCTCGTTCCACATTACACAATCTTTTGAGTGCCACTTCTTACTAATATTGGCATTTAGTTTCTTTGTTCATATGTTATGGAGAAAGACCACCATTTTAAAATACGGTCGAAATAGCTTGTTTAAAACTTTGTAACTGTGTACAACTGTGGACTTAAAGGTTCGACAAACTTACAAAACTGCATAATTAGCACAATTGTTCTCTCGCGTGCGATAAGATACTGCTATCTCTTTCATCTTAGTATCGAGAGAGAAACAAACGGTCTCTCGCGGCGCGAGCTGTGTCGCGGCCACACTTGTACTAGTCGTGCAGTGCTAGAGAAATTAAAGAGAAAAAAACGTAAAAGCTTTAAAATGTTACTAATAGTACGATGATAAGTATTCTCAACTGCTGGACTTGACTTTAACATTGCAATTATGACGGGTTTTATCGTACCTAAAATGGGGTTTGATATTCAGGAGCTCTCTCTCGTGTCTCTGTCAAGTGCTATGGGAAAGATGGCTAATTTACAGTATTGTCAATTATCAGGGTTGTCACACGTATGGTGTGCTTTGTGTGCATGAAAATATCACTTGATTAATAGAGAAAACTGACTGATCAATGTAACCCTAGGATATCAAAGTTACCCCATTTTACCAGTAATCGTTGATAAAAATATAATGTTGTTTGTATAACAAAATAGCACATAACATAACTTATGTTTTGCTGCGACTCCTGACTTTAAACGAACTAGCGAAGTAGTCTAAAATCGAATCACAAGCGTAGCGAGTATTAACCACTGAAAACAGTGAAAGATTTAAAGACACAAGACAATAATTGTTCTTGTGAGAAACATACGACTTTCAACACAACCTTTGGAAGCTTTTGACACAACATAGTGGTTTTGGTAAGTAAAAACTCGCAACAACATAGCTTTTTGCTGCCAATTGTTACGCTACCTAAGCGTTCTTTTCGCGATTTGTGAGGTGATTTCCCGTAACCCACCCCCTTTTCGTGGTCGTGAGCAGCAGCCGGGCGGCGCGGGCGCGGGCGTGTCGGGCGGGCAGCGGTTCAACGTGAACGTGCCGCACCGGTTCGTGGTGCACTCCTACAAGCGGTTCACGTTCTGCGACCACTGCGGCTCGCTGCTCTACGGACTCATCAAGCAGGGGCTGCAGTGCGAGGGTGAGACGGGGGTTTTTTCTTATTTATTTATTTATTGGAGTACCGACAGCCATGTAAAATATAACATAATATATATTTTTTTCATAATTTAATTATAATTTTGAAGGTTATACGGCAGACGAACAGGCGAAACAAAATTCAAAGTTGACTATCTTTTTTCGGCCATATTATGCAGAGAGAATGAAATTATGGCACCTAAAGGGGTATTGAATATGGATGTGGTTATTATGTTATGTTTTACGGCAGACAAACAGGCAAGCGGGCCACCTGATGGAAAGTGGTCAGCGCCGCCTATGGTCGTCAGCAACACCAGCGGAGTTACCAATGCGTTGCCCGTCTCTGAAGCGCCCTCTAATGTACCTCTGGAATGATCCCATGTCATAGTCCAAAGGAAACACTGGGGCTGGGCTCATTCCACATCCGAATCGTACGAGCGAGAAACGTTATTTCGAACCTTCACGTAATGACCAGCAGAGGGTCTACGTAGTGGGGATGAGTACCCAGCCCACGGCGGGTGGTGCGATGGCGGAATTGTGCTGTGGGCACCAGATCGCAAGTTCCTCGAGACGGGGAGTGTTCTGTTCTGTTCATTGTACAGAACACACAATAAAATAATCATACCCGATACCCGGGTATCTATAAAAGTACCTACGTAAAGGTTACGCGAAACCCCTAGTATACAGGCATGCAGGCCATCTGATGGAAAGTGGTCACCACTACCTGTAAACATTAGCGACGCCAGGGGTTTCGCCAGAGCGTTGCCTACCTTTACAACATTGGGAGACGTTGCTCTCGCAGCTAAAAGGCAAATGTCCCTCTGCTGCCAAAGCCACATTTCCCCATATCCCCACCCCATGGAGCTCTGGTAACCTTGCTCACCGGAAGGAATATGCGCTATATCCTAGCTCTCAACAGCTGACTTATGAAAGCCCTGTATCCCTCCGGCAGTGTGCTCGATGAACGTCCACAAGCGATGCCAGAAGAACGTGGCCAACAACTGCGGCATCAACACCAAGATGATGGCCGAGATCCTCAGCGAGATGGGCATCTCGCCCGACAAGAACCGCCGCGGCGGGAACCGGGTATGCGATTGTGGCCTCTAATTCTAGCGGGGGAAGGGTGGTGGTTGCTTGAATGGTGTTTCCGTTGAGAAAGTACACAAGGAAGGAAGTAGGAAGTATGAACCTACACAAAACCTGTAGAATAGGGGCTAACGGTGCTATCCGCATCCATAGAGATGCCAGCTCATCTTAAACTGGTTTTGGGTAGCTTGATGCGCTGCATTCTGTACGATTTGTAGACTTTTCTAGTGAGGGCGAAGGGTGGTTGTTGCTTGAATGTGTTTTCGGTTTTCAAATGTACGATCGTAAACTCTAATTCTGGGGGGAAGGGTGGATGTATTTTGGGATTTGTAAGTTAACATTGTCGGCATAACTCTGCAGTGTAAGGTGCTAACTGGCAACGGTCGAACGACCCTTGCCACTTAGGACAGCGCCTAAGGATGGTTGTTGATTTCTTTTTACTTTGTTGTCGGTTTGGGCAGCAGAAATATGCAGGCACAGAGAAATATAAGAAGTAATAATAAAGATAACCTTATAAGCACCACAAGACTTGAAAGATGGGATTCTATTTATCAGTGAATCATTGTAATGCAGTCAAGATAGGATACGCAAGAATCGCGCAAATGCGAGAATTCTATGCATGCCAAATTATAATGAGCTGATTATGAAAGTTATTGACGTGCTATGTGAAAGTTCCGTTTCATGGCATTTGTTATTATTTTTCCAAATATAGTACAATGCGGCGACGACGGATCCGCCCGACGCGCCCGGTGACGCTCCCTCTAAGGATGTCGACAAGTTTATCGACAAAGGTCAGTATCTTTGCTTTCAAATTGATGTAATTTGACCCTTATTGTTACGTACTGAAAGGGCTTGAGAAATGGAACCTTGGGTGGCGACAACTGGAGCCATATTCTACTAACATTTTTAGGTAAACGTAAACGCAACCACAGGCGTAAGTAAAGTAAAGCACTTTTATTGTACCCAGGCACACGACACAACATTAAAATATATTCATAAAGAAAAAAGTATTTAAACGGGTAAAAAGGATACTCTAATACCGTTTCCCGTTCCATGTCGAGAGTGCAATAGGGCCACACTGCGCATATGCCGCGACAGTCGCCGTGACGCCTGTGTGCTTCCTAAGCGATGCGCGAACAAATATGACACAAGGAATAAATGAAATGATATAAATATATGTGGTTTTGTAAGTGACATGCGGTCTGTGACTACCGCAGACGACATGTGACTACCGCAGCCGGAACACGTGTCGTCTTTCTTCATTATAATCATGAGGAAAAGACTGTGTGTGATTTTCAGTTGTGGTTGTGTTTACGTTTAGTTTTTTTTTTTGTAGAATATGTCCCTTCAGTCGTGGCCCACTTTGACACTATGAACAACTTTGTCAAAGTAAAATTTCATCCCATGCAACAGTTGCGTGTTTTATTTTCATGTACTGCGACATGGTTGTTCAAGGATTATTTCCCGTTGTTCGGTTGCTCGAAATGCAACTTTATTTGCTTGGCTTGCGGTTGAAATTGGGATAGCAAAATAAAATCACACTTGATTTTTTTGTGTTTGTTTTGTTTCGCTATTCCAATTTCAGTCGTATGCGCAGTACATTAAGTTGCTTTTCGGTCGCTCTAACCATGAATGAAGATTCGATTTCCGCAGCCGAACAGTTAGATTTAACTTAGTAGGTTCTTTATTTTATTGATTTCCCATAAATTTTGCGTGATTTCATCCATTTACCGTAACATTTACTTTTTCTTAAACTTTTTATTTAGAAACTTTAATTTATAATTTACATTGAGCACTCACTTGTGTATACTCCACTCCATCTTCTATGAAAATTATTATATTGGTTTGAAATAGAATCTTGATCTGTCAGTCACATCAGGTACTTTTTATGAACTGTTAAAGTGCTATCTTCAATAAAAGAAAAGCTTTTACCAAATAAACTACGGACGGAGTATAGATGCGTGAGATGCAGACATTTCATCGCACCCTCGACTTGTTACCTCACCAGACTGTTCCCTAACTCGTGACCCCATTACCGTGTTCAAACCATTGTGTTACCGCACCGTTGTGTGTCTGTCTGTCACTGTATGCAATATGGCGGTCTAGGTGGCGACGACGCGGCGTGGGGCTGGGCGGAACTGCAGCAGTTTTTCGGCAGCTACCAAGGTTTTTGTCGCTTAAGGTGGCTGGGTCTTGCTTATTATACATATACAATATACGTACATGCATACGGGGCGTATGACGGCAGATTTGTGGTCTCAAAATCGGAATGAAACTTGTTACTCAATATAAATAATAATAATAAATATTCGTGGACAAATTCACACAGCGCCATCTAGCCCCACCAGTCTAAAGGTCGTGCAACGAGCTCGCTCGTTAGGTGGGCCTCCTAATACTGTTGGCGATGCGAGGTGGGCTAGGGCCTTTTCGCTGGGGACCCTAATATTAATATATTTACAGATAAGAGTAATGACGCGTTTCGCATATCGTTGGAGAAGAGTCTTCGGTTTTCGCTAAATTCAAAATACTGTTTAGCTCAGTAAGCTTGGTTACTATTGTTGCTAAGGTTAAAAAATAATCTTGGCGTTAATGTCCCGGTTGTGCTCTCGAGAACGAGGGCCCCGCCTTGACTATTGCTAAGGAAGGTTATTGTCGATTAATTATGACTTTTAAGGGGTCAATTCTGGCAACCATGGCAAAATAAATTGTCATAAAAAAATGGTAGACCGAATGGTTTCTTAAGTCGGACGACTGTCATTGGGCTATCCTAAACGGAGCGTTTACATAACCCGCTTCTAATTATAACTTCCTTGACGAGTCACTAGGTTTAATTCGATTTGTCCAACACAAATCCGCCGCCATACATACAGCCCCACACATACAATGCATACTCGGCGGCCCGTGTGGCGGCGTGACCCGTGCGGTGTTCTAGATCCGCAGCAATGGCGGCCGCCGGCGCCGCAGGGGGGCTCGCACTGGCTCGACCTCCAGGAGATATTCACGTGCTACGAAGGTCTTTACCGATGTTTCCGCAGGGTGGCTGGGCGCTGTTTGGTTTCTGGGTTGATGGTAGTTGAGTGTTTGCGACGGGTTCAGCATCATATTTAGTTGGACATTAATTAGCATCATATCACAATAATTTTTATTTAGCGCGGACGTACATTGCTGGGCCGAAAAGGTTCCAAATGTAGGTTTTTTTTGCATATAAGTGGGAAATGAGCTACCACGCGTAATCGTAGCGTCGGCTACGCGCCATTGGCCGGATCACACGACGTGTGGTTTGAAATATATTTTAGTAGAAAAAGACAGTGCAATAAGGATAATTATTGATGTGGCGTAACAATTAAAGCTGCTCACGCCTCCCTCCCGGTCATTACTATTACTTTCCTTGTTGTACTTTATCATTTTATCTTTTTTTTTCAATTAAAGTACATTTTATGTATAACTGTGGGAAAGAAGGAAACTTATTGTGATATGGTGCTGGGTCGGACCATACTAACATTCTTAATATCATAGTATACTGTAATGTATTCCACTCTTGTCGCTTACATTTAAGATGGGCTTATTTTGCTATTGTATAAATTATAATAATTATAATAAAAATAATTATAATAAGTACTAATGTTGGTACCAATTAATGTGGTAAATGCTAGCAGGGATTTTTATATCTAACTTAGAATTGACCGAAACTCAATGCTCAAGCTTTTAACCAGACTATTAGTTTGACCACTGAGTGATGGGATAGGTTAGCCTTCGTAAGGGATTGGAAAATATGCCATATTTTTACGGCAACTGTGTAAAGGACTCATTTAGTTGTGTCACTGGAACATTCCAAATAACGACCACATCTTACATGATTGCAGTAATTATTTGGTAGTACGCACAGAACAGGTTTAATTTGTAAATATTTGAACAAAATGGCGGGCATAGGAATGTTCTAACTAAGCTTGTGATGCTGGTTAGGTTAGTGGTTGTTCTATGCATGTTTTTGTGTAAGAAATCGGGTCGCATCGTTCTCATATCGTATAACATATGTTGGATACATTGAGCTTTCTAGGAAAGTGGTGCCGGCCGTAAGATTATTCGCCCCTAATATTGTGCATAACAAAAACTGAAAAAATAACCGACATTTTGAGACAGGAAATTGTTATTCTAAAGGAGCTTCTAAACGAGCAATATTTTACTGCAATATGAGGCTACAACGCAGAGGTTGGCCTCGCTACACATTTTTTCTATTGTTGTTTCAGCCGCACTATAGTTTATGCCAAATGGATTGGCAATTGCGAGCCTTGATTTCTCGGTTAACTACTGACATTATTTCATGAAAAATTGTAAAGAATACTACTATTTCAAGCGTTACAACTATCGCTTTAACCGCTTACAAATTAGTTCTGATCGAGAGATCAATGGCCGCTATTGCCAAAGTTGTGTAGGTTTTAAGACTTTAGTGGTTATTCACTATATTTTCACTATACATATTATCGGGTTTGTTACCGCGGTTAGTATTGTTATTAACTCGTGACCATGACGCATGCAACTGCGTCGAAATATCGAGGTAAAAACAATACTAGCCGTGGTAACAACCCCGATAATATGTGTAGTGAAAGTAGTGTTGTGGTTATTGCAGCCGCATATTGCAGTCAAAATAGCAGGCCTTTTTACACAATTATCTTCGATTTTTTGTAGCGACACCATTAGGGAGCTAGAAAGTCATAGATTTAGCATGTTTCGGGATGCTTGGTTCTGCATTTTCTGTGGGAGCAAAGTGAGGATTCATGCTATGGGTTTGTGGTGTTTGAGGGCCTACTCTCCGCATTCTTACACTACGTATCGTGCTGCATTGTTCGCTCATGAAGAATGAGGGATTTTGACATTTCAATATCTATCAGAGGGCGCTACTGACAAGTCCGTTGTGAAAATACTGCAGTGCTGTTGGATAGAAACAACTGCTGTAAAATGGCGGATTGATTCCTGCCAATGACAAGGCTTAATTTCAACATCAGAGGGCTGAGTGTGTTTTGTTTCGGTTTTACTTTACTATCGCGTTTGCGTTTACCTTTAAATTAGTATGGAAAAATATATATAGCGATATAAAAATGTATAGCGCCATCTAGTGGTGCGTAAATGAAGCCTTTTCTTCATACAAATTTCGACGTAAACGAAAACGCGTTATAAAGTAAAATCTCTGACTCAGTAGTGCCATCTGGTGGATTGGTCTTTTCGAAAAACCCTTACCGCACAGTGTGAGCAAGATACGATAGCCGTAGATGCGGGATAAGATAGACAGTTTGGTATACATTGCGGTGTGTGTAGGAGCGGAGGGCGGCGCGCTGGCGGCGGGCGGCGCGGGGAAGCCGTCGTTGGACGACTTCACGTTCATCAAGGTGCTGGGGAAAGGCTCCTTCGGGAAGGTCATGTTGGCTGAGAAGAAGGGCACCGATGAGGTGGGTTCTGGTTGTGTGTGTTGTGTGTAGAATATGTGTGCGTTACCTGTTTTGTGTTTTATTTTGGGGGTGATTCAAAAAACGGAAGGAGGTGGGTGTTTGGCATCCCGTGACTGTATTATGACCCTTCTGAATTATATTACTATCAAACCAATTGAATTTTGTTTGACCCATTGGAATCTTTTTACAGAAAATAATCATAGCGACATCGCATTGCCTGACATGGAAAGTCTTTATAGACATAGACGTATGTTTCATCTTCGGTCCAATAACACATTAAAAAAACTTAAAACTAACGTAATAAGTACATAATAAGGAAGCAGGGCGATGCGTCATCGGACCAAATTGGACAAGCCTCACTGTGAAAACACTATGTGGTACACTAGTATGACACTGTGAAATGGTTCCGTAGTGAGTCACAATTCAGTTGGTTTGATTTTGCATAAGTTGTTCACTAACCGAGCTTTCCAACGTTGAGGGAAAACATCGTGACGAATTGTAACCGTGATTAATTCGGCCCATCGATTTGTAACTTTAATCTAAACTAGTCAGGTTGCTCTCGTCAACAGGGTCACGGGGTCTAGATGATAATCGATCTACTAAAATTATAAAAAATAATTTAAGGTCTACGGCAGGCAAAAGTGTTCATCAGCAACACCAGAAGCGCTACTAATGCGTTGCCCTGCCTCTGAAGATACCTAATATAATTTTTGAACGATCCCATCGATCAGTCAAATCCTAGATCTCGGTCAAGACGGACCCCGAGCCGTCACACGCGAGAGCACAACCGTTATATTGACGCCAATGTGACACTAACGTGTGTGTCTCCTCGCCAGGTGTACGCAGTGAAAGTGCTGAAGAAGGACGCTATAATCCAGGACGATGACGTAGAATGCACGCTCACCGAGCGGCGTGTCCTAGCCCTGGCCGCCAGACACCCGTTCCTGACGGCGCTGCATTGCGCCTTCCAGACCCCTGACCGGCTTTTCTTCGTCATGGAGTACGTGGACGGCGGGGACTTGATGTTCCAGATACAGAGGGCGAGGAAGTTCGACGAGCCAAGGGCTAGGTGAGAACACATACGCATACATTAGGGAGCATCCAAGCTATACAATTTGGCATTAAAATTGTCTCGTGTGAACGCATCAAGGACGGGCAGTCAGATTGTAGCCAATTAAATTGGCAATCTTATTGACAATCAGATTGTGTTGTGTGGATGCCCTGTTAGCATGAACTATAAATATGATTAACTGGTATACATAGTTTACATAATAATATCACCAAGCAATTCCCTGGTCTGAAGGGGTAAAAAAATTTGAACCCCCATTCATCTGTAACATAATGTCGCTCAGAAACCACACTAGCTCATTGGTAGTCCAGTGAATTGACAGAACCCAACTAAAGCAATGTTAACCTTACATTATATTAAATACAGTATCTTTCCAAATACCTGTATATGGAAAGGCGCCGGACGATGTACATTGCGCGTCGCAATTAATTATTTATTTTAGGTAGTGAAACTATGAAGTCATTTCCGCGGGAATGTTTCTTGGGGAAAGTTGTTCAGTTTCATGGGTAGAATATGAGGTTTCAATTAGTGCTAGCGGTCTTTTTACATCCTGTATATATCCGGTAACACTTCCTAAATCAAGGAACGGATTTCGATGCGATTTTAACTATAATTTCCTAGAATAGAAATTTTTTCTTCGAATGTTTATGAGCATACAATACACGTATATTATAATAGGGAAAACCCGAATCAATACATCGCTAATTTTTTTATGCAATTTCGTGGGGTTTACTTACACACATCAAAACTGACCCACCGATACCCGTCAATTTTTAATGACGTAATGTCAAGATATGTCGTCGATATGCGTCGGCGGTTGTGATGTGAATGAGGGTTTTACGATTCCAAAATCCACGAAATGGCGTTATTGCGATGTAAGGTCTGCTGTCAAAATAGAGCCCTATAATTGGCTGAAATAAATCCGTCATTTTACAGCAGTTGTTTCTGCCCAAAAGCACGACAGTATTTTGTCAATAGACCGTCTCACTAGTGCCATCTGGAATTGTGAAGTCCTCATTGGGCATAGTCTATAATGGGTGATTTTTCGAGAGCAAATAAAAAAAAATAGTTCTAGTGATTGTAGTAGATGGCGTTAATTGGACACGATTCTCAAAAATAAATCAAAATGAGACCGTCAGATATATAAAAATGTATACATTTTCCGCTTTCATTTCAGAAAAGGTACTAAAACTAAGTACCTTGTCACGAAACACCTTTCTGAGTAACTTCGGTTACCAAATTCAATGCTTGACAATTCTGTCTAAGCCGCGCCACAGTGGTCGCTATCTAGTGAGGCACGGCCGAACTACACTTTTTTCGTTTTAAAGCAGCTGTCTGAAAATCCCCCATTGTATTAAAACGGCGGTATTCCTATGCCTAGGTTCTACGCAGCGGAGGTGACGCTGGCACTACAGTTCCTGCACTCGCACGGTGTCATCTACCGCGACCTGAAGCTGGACAACATATTGCTCGACAGCGAGGGACACTGCAAGCTCGCGGACTTCGGGATGTGCAAGGAGGGCATAATCGGTTAGTAGGCTGCATTTTTATTTACTATGAATTTAAAGTTCACGATTGAAAGTTTGCGGCGATAAATTGTCGATAGTGTCCTGTTCAGCTTCCATACCATAGGAAATAAATAACTTACGACATCTCCTGACTCCTAACTCACAACCTGGTGGTAAAATTATATTATCCGGAGAACACATTCGAAAACGACGCATTGCATTTGTTGTTCTAGAAAAATCTTTTCTCAATTTTTTAATGAAATCTCATTTATATAAAGTTCTTTTTGGGATAGTTTGATTAAATTTAAATTTTGGCGCACAACAAGGGACCTCTCTTTTGCAGATGGAGCCACAACCACAACTTTTTGCGGCACCCCAGATTATATCGCTCCAGAGGTAAGTAGATTGTGGAAAAGCTTTTCCCATTTTTGTTAATGCTTTTACGAGTATCTTTCCAAGAGATTTCTGGAAGCTTTGTACTTTGTTTTTGTGTCTGTTTCCGTTTCTCAACTTTCCGTTCGTACTTTTTTATTTTTTGTGGATAAAAAGTATTCCTATTCTATTCTTATTTCCCTGGGAAGCTACAACACCGCAATATTTAATAAAATCCTTCTTGTACTTGCGGGAACCACATTAAATTTCGCAATAAATATAGCCTGTGTTATTCTAGGCTATAAGCTATATTATTGAAACATCAAAATCTATTCGGTATACACAGGGTATCCTATTATCCCAGCTCAGGCAAAAACACTTACTGTTTTTACCTTTTACGTGTTCTTGTAGATTTGAAAAGAAATTTCACAAGAATAAATAACAAATTTGTTTATATTTATATATTAGAGGATAATATGTGAAGGAGTACCATACATACATCCGAAAATCCTTTCGCATTTACAATATTGGTGGAATACATGAAGCTATGTCCCCCGTCCCCCGTCCCCCCAGATCCTGCAAGAGCTGGAGTACGGTCCGTCGGTGGACTGGTGGGCGCTGGGCGTGCTGGTGTACGAGATGCTGGCCGGGCAGCCGCCCTTCGAGGCCGACAACGAGGACGACCTCTTCGAGTCCATCCTGCACGACGACGTGCTGTACCCCGTCTGGCTGTCCAAGGACGCCGTGTCTATACTCAAGGGTTGGTGGTGGTGTTTTTTTTTGGAGGTGGTGGGGTTGGTTTTGGTTGCAGCCAGCGGAAGTGAACCAGTTTGTATGGGCAGATCCATGCAATTTATGTTTAGTCATACTTGGCGCGCACAGGGTTTTTTTATACTAAGGTGGCAAACAAGCTTACGACCTGCCTGATTGTAAACCGTCACCACAGCCTATGGCCGTTTGCAATAACAGACACATCACCCACGCGTTGCCGACCCCGTAAATACCTTTTAACCCGCTTTCTTGAAGATCTCCATGGGTGCTGCTACAAAGATCATGTTGACAAATTTAAACATTAATCTTATGTAAAAACGCATTTAGATCACTTTGGATGGAGCTTGGTGCGCCAAAACAAATATTGTAGGTTTATTGCTTCATAATTTTGATGCAGTTATGTCAACGGAACATTATAATTTTATAGCTGACGCAGATCGCCTATTTAGAATTTCGACCAAAGTTAAGCTTTCATTAAATCAACGCAGTCACCTTGTAGGCCAGTCAAATCTTACAAAAAAATGGCCCTAAAACGCAAAGCGCGATGTAACGCTGCATTTTTGGTATGTTATTTGGACCCCTTAAGAGAGTGTGAAACTACATTTTGCAAGCAAAAAAAAATTGTCCTTCCTGCGTAATACGTGAAAAACTGCGAAATTTTCGGTTTTTTTCACTTTCTGGTCTAAAATAAAAAACTATGCATTTTTCGACCAATAAAGCTTAATGGCTTTTAAAGTCCCAAACGTAGCTCTACAAAATGTACAGTGACCAAGTTATGACTCTTCAAAGATGGTCAATTTTTCCGGAAAATACAATTTTAAGTTTTGCTCCCGTCCGGAGCAAATTATTGATAAAATCGCTAGTCCTATGATAAAAGTAACTAAAAGATAGTTGTAGTACATTTAATTTACTTTCATTGAAGTAGAAAACGAACTAGGTGAGACTAATAGTTTACCTACAATCTTGAAAATGGTTTTTTGACGAATTCTGTGAATACTTATTTGTGTGATTGGTACCAAAGGTAATGTTTTCAGCCAAATATCGGTATAACCACTAATGCTTAGAGAAAATTTGTTAGAAAATACGTTTAAATAATAATAAAATACTATCACAAGGTGCCAATCAGCTCCTGAGACTGTTCTATCAGTCTCAGGGTTCAGTGGAAGATATTTGTCAACCTCGCCAATTGTATTAAGAGCGCACCTAACAAGTGGCAAGCTCGTCACGGTGCTGAAATTGGACTACCCTCAATGTACGAAACGGTCCTCTATCCAGTTCTCGGATTCAGTAAACGTTGCTTAATCTTGGTTATCGTTCTCGCAAGCACGCTGCCGCTATACCAGGGTACCTATTTTTGAATTGCTCGCTTTGATTCGAACGATTTTCAATTTTGATTTTCCGCATGAAAAATGTAATATTTTCATGCATTATGCTAATTTTCCCTATTTTTGCCCATACTTCGGCCCCCTCTTTCGGTGTTGCCAATGTGATTTAAAAAAAATATTGAATTTTTCACGCCGAAATTAAACATTGTAATTCGTTCGCATAGAAGCGAGCGATTCAACAACGGAACCCAGAGTCGTTTGTATGTTAGTTTGAAGTTGCTTAGTTTTTACCATGTGTTACTGAAATTCTACCGAGTTCTATGGAAATCGTAATAATGTATTTTTTTGACATTGGCTTTAATGTATCTACATTTATACGACGACGACATTAACAATTAATTTAAATTAGGCTTGGGCCTTCAAGGAACAAGCTTCTATAAACGAATCACCACTGGCAGGCTCAGTGGTGTCGAGAACAGTCCTTAGTAAGTACGCTTTATGGCGCCTAAAAATAAAAAAAATATAGTTTCATTTGTCCTATTGCGGTAGGGTCTACCTACCGACGCCGGTTATCCACCCCCCAGCCCAGCAAATTACTTCCAGCATATCCAGCTCGACTTTGGATCTAAAGGTGACTGCAAAGCCGCCTTCCACGCCATGAGAACTTTCCTCCAAAGTGTTGAAGTCGTACTGAAGGGTGACGTAAAAATGGATTCAACTCCGTCGATAGAGGCGCTTGGCTTGGTCAAATACGATCTAAGCTGCCGGCCGCTTATAAGTTTATGCGGCAATGCTACAAAAAGCCGAGCAATCTTATATACAAAGGCTACCTCTTGCAATCAGTAGTCGGCTACAGCAATAGGCGACTCTCGAGAAGCTAAATTCTAAATTTAACGTGTGGTAGTACGACCTACTTAGAATACGGGATCCTACAAGGGGATGCGAACACGGTTTTACAGGATTAACAGCTCCTCGTGCGCGAGTTCAGGGTGATTGGTGTGCTGTCCGAGGGCTGGTACCATTTCTGCAGCTTTTGACGCTATTGCTATTACAATGTCGTCGACAAGACGTGGTTTCACCTTCTAGGTAGTTTTGATTAATCCCACTCGGACTTCGTTAAAGAAAAAATTTCAATTCTATTGTTGTGTTTTGCGGTGTTGTCAACAATACAGTGAAACATATTCTTAACATAAATCTCGATAATTCATCTTGGAAACAGATGGATATGGCGTTAGGAAAGTTTCAGATGTGTCCCTGTCAGCTTTTCTGTTCCGGTGTCTTCTAAAAATATTGGGACACTTCTCGACCGCGTTACGCACTATATCATCCTCCGGGTCTTCACCTCCGCTGGAGCACCGGCTAAGCTTGAGTCAGGTGGTTTAGCCCGTGATGACGGTAAGAGGCCCGAAGGGATGACACTCCCACCCTGGGAGCTGGGACGATGTTTGGTCAGGGACGCCACGTGTAGCGATACCCTTGCACAGTTCCATCTTCCAGTAATGGCGTGTTATGCTGGGCCCGATGCCGTCTCAACTGAAAGTGTCAAACGGCGCAAGTGTTGGTGAAAGCCACATATTTACGCCGTTTGGTGTGGAAACCCTTGAATTCTAGTGTCCATGCGCACACTCCCTATTTCGGGAGCTAGCTAAGCGCTTGGTCGATATTACTAAAGACCCATAGGGCTGGCTTCCACTTCGAACGGGGGACAATGCGGCTAGCCTGCTGAGCAGCATTCAGCCTTGGACACAATTAGTGATTGTTTTATTAAGTGGGCCTTTATTAACAACTATACAAATTTATAAAGTAGTTGTTATTTGTAATTTGTATTATGTCAGATTAGTATTCATAATATGTATAATTGTTATTCCTACCTTAATAAATACGTTATTCTTCAAAAATACATTTTTACGTTCTCCTCGTTTTTTTAAGATTGTGAATGAACCATTAGTCTTACATAGTTCGTTCTGTACATCATTTAAAGCAAATTAAATGTACTACAACTCCCTTTGAATTTTTTTGATCATAGAACTAGCAATTTTACCAATAATTTGCTCCGAACGGGAGCAAAACCTAAAATTGAAGTTTTTCGGGAAAAATAGACAATCTTTAAAGAGTCATAACTTGGTTGCTATACGCTTTATAGAGCTGTGTTTGAGCTTAATTTCTTGCAAATTTAATCAATTTTAAAAGCTATTTATAGCTAAAAGACCTGAAAATGAAAAAGGTCCCAAAATTTCGCAGTTTTTCATTTATTACGCATGAAGCACAATTTTTTTTTCTTGTAAAATGTAGTTTCACACTCTCTTAAGGGGTCCAAATAACATACCAAAAATGCAGCGTTACATCGCGCTTTGCGTTTTAGATGTAAGATTTGATAGGCCTATTGCGTCCGCGGTGGCATGCACGGTGGCCGTTCAGATGATGTGTACGACTTCGTCAATGTAGCAACGTGTTCACATCAAATATGTCTTTCGATCGACCGCGGCGGCAGGCGTTGCATCTGCACGCGATGTTGGCCATCAAATCGAGCATGTTGCGATCGGCTATTTCTTTTGTGACTGTATCAGGCAGATTAATTGCATTGTAGTAGGGTGAACGTGTGGAATGTGAACACGAACGCTACCGTGCACTGTATGATGAGGACGACTGTGCACGACTGGTTATTACTAAGTATGACTCCGATTTGGCCGGAGCCTGCCAAGCGTCAGTTGCAATCGTAATCCTTACGTAGTATAAAATAAAGTCGCTTTTGGGAGCAGGGGACGTGGTCGGACGACCGACCCTATCCAAATTGATCTAAAAGCGACTATATTTTGTATTTCGTAAGGATTAGTATCGACTGCAACTGATGGTTGGTCGGCTCCACCCAAATCGGACTACCTGTTACTTATATTAGGATGAACCCACCTCCACTCAGGGTCCTATCGATGCGCACGCTTATTTGCCGGTGGCTTTTTCGCCGTGCGTACTTCTTGACACCCACAAACCCAGTTGTTCCATATGCACTCTCCTTAGCGGGTTGACGTCAGACCACACTCCTGCTCCGTTAGCCAGCTGCCATACTCCTTCGCTCCCTCCTCTATATCTTTTTCTGCTCTTATTCCTCCTTCATTCTACTCACGCGGCGCCATGCGTACGCAAATTCTCTTAGTATTAATAGTGAACACTGGTACTCATACTTGGCCGTGTGGTGTCCGCCAGAGTAGAATAGCACCAACCCCTTGCACTCGTGGGTGTCGGACAAGGCGACTAATGTTTTCGAGTCCTTTTGCCTCGAAAACTAGTCTCTGTAGGTTGGATAATGGGCAGCAGCATTTTTCCATTGCTATACTTATAACACTGCGGTCTCCAACCCGCCGGTCAACCTCCCCTTTCGTGGGAGATGCCTCTAGCCCTGCAGTAGACTGTTACGGGCTGTGATGATGATGATGATGATGATGATGATGATGATGATGATGATGATGATGATGATGATGATGATGATGATGATGATGATGATGAGTCGTCCTGTCTCCTTAGGGTTCATGACGAAGGTGCCGACGCGGCGGCTGGGCGTGGCGGGCGGCGCGGCCGGGATCCGCGCGCACGCGTTCTTCCGCGACGTGGACTGGGACGCGCTGCAGGCGCGGAAGCTGCGCCCGCCCTTCCGCCCCAAGGTGGTCAGTATCGCCCCACCCCCCATACACACCCCGTATACACACACACGCGCGCACGCGTCCTTCAACTCTACACTACACTCCACAGCTACGCAATCACACTAAACAAGTACCGTGTTCTCGTCCCACAGAAGAGCAAGCGCGAGGCGGCGAACTTCGACGCGGAGTTCACGAAGGAGGAGCCCGTGCTGACGGCCGTGGCCGCCGACGTCATCCGCGCCATCAACCAGGAGGAGTTCCGCGGGTTCTCCTTCCTCAACCCCGACTTCTGCCCCGCGGCGCCCCCCGCCCCCCCGGCCCCCGCGGCCCCCGCCGCCCCGCAGTGAGCGTTCTAGTCTTGTCGTATCACGGGTGTTATTTATTACCTTGTGCATAACGTCACGTCCCTCTCAATACTCGCCCGCCGCGGCCCCCCCCGGGCGGCGGCGGCTTAGTTTAGCGCTTATCGAATTTCGTTGTCCTCCGGCCGGCCCGCGGCGGCCGGGGCCGGGCCGGGCGCGGGCCCCCGGGCCGGGCTCGGCCCGCGGCGCCCGCGCGGCCCCGGCACAGCGGGCGCCGGCTCGAGTTTCATAGTCGGTTAGGTAGTCGTAGGGGAGGGTCCGGCGCAGAGGTCGATGCACAAATATAATGCTTTATGTAGACGTTAGTGTACGATAAATATTAATATAAATAAAATATTATTAAATTATTAAAAAAAAGTCTCTGTACGTGTTCCCGGGGGCCGGCGCTCGCGCCGCCGGCTCGACGTGTTGTTATTTTTTTGAGATTTTACACTTTGATTCGTCGCGTCGCCCCGCGGCGAGCGTAGATCGATGTACAAATTTATATATGTATCGTAATTTATTTGGAGGAAGTTGTAATAGTACAATGTTATTCGGGCGGACCCCGCGTCGGCGAAGGTCCCGGGCCGGCCGGGGCCCGTCCGGCCGCCGCCCGGGGCCGAGCCGGGCCCGGGCGGCGGCCGTGCCGCGTCGGCGTCGGCGTCGCCGCGTCGCCGTGTCGCCGCCGGCGCGGCCGCAGTCCGAGCGGGGAATCGAACGAACTCACTCTGTGCGATGCCATTTTACAATACTACTTACGTGTAAGCGATTATTTACACTTATATATTCTACTTACTTACTAAAGTTACATATCACACAAAATATTTTTTTGTTATTTTGGAATATTTTTTTTATATTATGATTGTGGATTGTTTAAGATTGTTATAGTTTGTGAAGTACCGAATCCTGTGTCAAACATAGCGACCTCGCGGCGAGCGGCGGGCGGGCCGCGTGCCAGTGCAATATCACCCTTATTTATAGTTTCCCGCGACACAGTATTGTTTCCGAGAGCCGCCCGCCGCCCGCCGCCGACAGCTGCCTAAACTAGTCTATTCACACGTTGTTTTGTACTCGTATATGAATTTATGAAAGCTTTTAAAGTTGTTATGTATTATATGTTACGCTTCCCAAGCGCTGTAAGCCAAAGATGATGTAGTACAAGGCGGCCGCGGCCGCCCCCCGCACCCCCCCGCCCCGCCCCGGGCTCCGGTTAGCCGAATTGTTGTTCTCAAAGAGATCTGAAGCATTTTTATTATATTTTTATACATTATTTTTTAATTTTACAAGTGAATATTTAATGATGTTGGCTGAGATGGCCTCGCTTTATCTGATATTTTGGGTGAGAAATCTCATGGGGCTGCGGCCCCGTGCGAGCCCGGGGCGGGCCGGGCCTAAGTTAAGCTGACTCGTCGTAGTGACCGCAGGCGCGGCGCGGCCGCTGCCTATGTTTGTTGTTTGTTCACAAGTCACTATTAGGACACGTTTAGCTGAGTAAATTAATGCATATAATATAGTTTTATGATGAGATAAAATATGTATATGTAATCCTACATGTCTATTAAATCAATGAAAATAGATTATATGGTGGTTCGTTTTATTTCTGACCTTATTTTGGCCTTAAAAGTGTGTTTGCTTGACTTTTCAAGTCGATGTATGGAGTCCTCAATAGGCAAGCAAGATTTTGTCTGTTTTAATGCGACGAGTTCAATCATGTTATAAAGTAAAATCTACTTGATACACTCACATCCAAGCACAAAGAAATATAACACAATATTTACAGACACCAAAGACTGGTGAGAAAAGAACCGGATATAAATATGCAATTCAATGTACGTCTTCGGCGAATCTGATCATGCAATAGGTTTCCACTACTAACAAAAACTTCAAAACTGTCCACTCTGATCTCGCGATCAGTTTCCACAAACTCCATTACCCGGACACATGGATAAGTTCAATGGGACGTCGCGGTCTACAGTGATTTATTTTAAAATAGCATATATGGCGACATCTATTGCCACGATAGAGATCAACCGATGACATGAGTTGCTCAGCATCGCACATAGATGGCACCACCATAATCTACATCTCGCTGTCGAATTATAGATTATCTTCCACGTATTTTGTTTACAGCGTTTGTTGCAGCTGTATGTAGGTATTTGAACGCAAACAATTCTGTAGGTATTTGAACGCAAACAATTCTGTAGGTATTTGAATTCAAACAATTCTAGATCGATACGAAATCCTGATAAGATAATACTTGAGCCTAGTGCCCGATTTTTTTAAAATTTTTGGCTATCCGGGCATTTGACCGCTATTTTACCTGTTGGTATTGACGATGTCGAAGATGGAGCATGTCTGTCTAGGAGCAGCTATTCATTCTAGCCTTGAAGGCGTCCAGATTATAGTGATCAGGGAACACACTCGCAGGCAACGTGTTCCATTCCTTAGCCGTTCGCATTAAAAAGGTTGGACCAAAGCGGCTCGTGGGGACAGCTGGAAGATCCACGACAACGATGAAGCGCTCGCCCAGACCGCGGTTCCCGATAGCGGAAAGGAGCCGGCGGAATGAGGTGGTGCAACTGTATCGCACACTCGATGAAATGCAACCTGTAGAAGACTGACAGACGCGCAACAGGCTCTGCAGCTTAGCCTCAATCGACTGCGGATCATAAATTATCTTTGTACGTTTTTCCACCGATCCAAAGCGGCCAGTTGGTATTCGGCTGATCCATCCCAGAGATGGCAGCAGTACTCCATGCAGGATTGGACTTGTGCTCGATATAACTGAAGCAACTGCTTTGAAGTGAAGTACCGTCTGACCTTCGAGAGGATACCAAGTTTCTTGGCTGCGGTCTTAGCTTTGGATTCAATGTACTGTCCAAAGTTAAGATTGGTTGATAGCTCAACACCAAGGAGCTGTAGGTTGTCGGTAATTTTCACAGGTACATTCCGGAAAGCCGGAGCTAGATGAAATGGACTCCGTTTGGCAGAAAACACACGCCTGCGTTTTGGTAGTGTTGAACGCCGCTAGATAGGCTTCGCCCCAGTCGGACACTGCTTTGAGAGCTTCGATTGCACTAAACGTAGGCGACGCTTATGTTTGCACCTAATTTTTATTAATATAGGTATATTGTAAGTTCCTAACAAGAAAAGCACTGTACGTACCTACCAACACCAAACTCGCTAAGTC
Source organism: Blastobasis lacticolella (assembly GCA_905147135.1). Taxonomy (NCBI): domain Eukaryota; kingdom Metazoa; phylum Arthropoda; class Insecta; order Lepidoptera; family Blastobasidae; genus Blastobasis; species Blastobasis lacticolella. The sequence goes on from LR990059.1 coordinate 17,259,405, forward strand.
ACTTGTACTTTATGACACCGAATCTGTGACTTCTACATGCATAGAAATATCATAGGGCGTCAACTTAAGAGTCACCAAGTTTAGTGCAACCGGGCATTGACTTGTAATCATTGTAATGCAATCTACTGTCCATTTTGGTCAATTTCCAGCACCACTGAGCAATGTTTTGGCGTGCCAATAGCTCATCACCAAGGATGCCGAAGACGGAGTGAGGTAGGCCAGGAGTAGCAGGAAGGTGGACCCAGGGCCTTCGCGTGCCGCGCGGGGACACGGGGCCCGGGACATAACGCCAAGATGATGATGATGATGATGACTGAGCGATGTTTTGATATTTTGATCTAACTAACGAGGCGTAGCCGAGTATGATAATAGTTTGACACGAGTGTTTTAATACCTAATTATATGCAGTTGCATACACTACTTTATCTACACTCATATTTTTATGTTTAAAAATCGTACCTATAATTTTCTCAACTTTGCTGGAAGTAAGCTGCGAGTCAGTTCTGTTGTATCTACGCGTCGAGGACATCAAGCGGCGGGAAATTCACTTAATTACTTTCACATTTATCTATTTATTTGCTTCAAACAAGAAAAAACATTCACAAACACAAATTACAACAATTAGAAAAAGTATTCTGTTTAGCGGGAAAATAATTACACAGAATATAAACAGGAAAATTTGAATTTTGAATTTAAATTTGTCAAAGACATTTCGGTATTCAGCCTACATTTCGCCGTGTCTCAGCGCCCGACAAAAATTTAAAAAATAAAAGTGTTGCATAATGATTAAAAAGTTATTTTACGTTACAGCTGTAATGAAATTAGTATGGGAAATGCTGTATCGAAAAGTAATTTATTATAATTTCATAGACTGGCGTGAAAAAAGTGTATCCTTAAACAACTGTTTTCGAATATGAAATTGGAACATTACGCTATGAGTGTAGATGAAAGTTATTATAGTATATCTGAATATGAAAATGACAAAAGTCCATGGGACTGAACTGCTGTTCTATACAGGTATTTACTTTTAAGATAGTATATAGGACAAATAATGTATTAGTACATAAGACATGTTTAAAAAAAAAGAATTAACGTAGGCTCTGTGGGTTTCTTGCCGTTTCTTTCCCCCACGTAGAACCACCTTGAAAGCGGCGTTAAATTTCCTTCCTTTCCCACACATAGTGACTTCTGCCTGCGGTTGGGTAGGGGTAGGATAGTGGTAGGGTAGGGGTAAGATAGTGGTAGGGTAGGGGTAGGATAGTGTTAGGGTAGGGGTAAGATAGTGTTAGGGTAGGGGTAAGATAGTGGTAGGGTAGGGGTAGGATAGTGGTAGGGTAGGGGTAAGATAGTGGTAGGGTAGGGGTAAGGTAGCGGTAAGGTAGGGTTAAGGCAGTAGGAGAATATGGTAGGGGTAAGCTAGAGGTAGGGTAGGGATAGGATAGAGTAGGGTGGGAGCAGCTACCTATCACATGCAGCATGTGTAATGCACGCTCAATTTAAAGTCTGTCTGGCGGTGGCGTGGGGGCCGGGTCGCTCTTTTCCCTCAAATATGGTTGAATTGGACGATGGCTGGGCCCTGCGTTATACTCGTGAACGGGTGCTGCCTTGGTAGACTGGCTTACTCTTGCTGTAGTTTTAGGTGGTTTTTCTTTATTTTACTAGACATATTTATATAATATATTGAGCGCGGTCCGGCTTTGCCTGGCATTGCCGGGCACGGTCCGGTCGTGACTGGCGTGGGGTAAGTTTGCTGCTGCCATGGGGCGGCCAGCGTGCCACTGTGTGCTTCCTTCCTTTTTGACGATTGAAAGAGATATTTAATGTCCTAATCAATAAATAAATTTTGAATTTTACAAAAGAGCCGACGCTACGATTTTGTTTCAATCCACGAATAATGACATATTAATCTAATATCGTATTAGGGTGGGTGGTAGAAGTGTAGGTATTAATTATATTATCATTTTCCTTACCTACACCTGAACTGTTGAGAACTTAAAAATAGCCTTGTAAGCTGGTGGTCCAAGTTTCCATTTCTAATGACGTAAGTAACTATGTATCAGTATCAACAGATCAACACTATGGTTCGGAGGGCACGTTAAGCCGTCGCACTCGCTGTCGATTGATTGATAGTAGCTGTCATTAGCAAGGTTGGACGTCGGTTGTTGGACGGTTGAAGATCGGACACGAAGTTCCAATCGACAAGGCGTAGGTACTCGATTGCACTAAACTTATGTGACTCTTAGGTTGCTGTCTTAATATATTCCTAATATTTGCTAACAAAGATCCATTGCAATAAACTAAAATTATTAAATCCATCAAACGCAATCGAAAAAGTAACAATTTCAATAATTGAAATCAGGGAATTGCTTGCAACAGAGTTACATAATTAGGCTACTGTACTTTAATCGTAATTAGGCGACTGAATCCATAATCCAATCCCCAGTCAGGTTCCCCTGTTAACAGAGTCGCGGAGGTCACATAGCACCCGCTCCACTGTTATTACCTGATCTAATCTACCAAATCCTGGATCATGATCAAGGCAGACCCCGGGCCCTCACGCGCAAGAGTACATCCGGGACATTAACGTCAAGGTGACCATGTTGTACATACCATGATTCTAAGGAAATCTAGTTCTTATGCTAGTTCATTTTGGGCACATCCGTCGGCTATTTTATGTAACATCAAAAGGTATGTCACGCGGCACGCCGCATTACCAGTGTTTTCTCAAAGCGAACGCATTTCACGCATTATTGAACATAATGCCCTCTCCTCTTAAAATAAGTTTTTTCTTTCCTCATTGATCTTCGATTGATCTTCGCTATGACAAAAAAACTTCTTACTCCGGGCGTAAAAGGAGTTTCTTCTTTCATCATTTACTCTACGGCTGGTTCCAGTGTTGCATGAGTGTCGCATGAGTGTTGCAGTTTTGCTAAAAATATTTAGTTTTCAAAAAATAATTGTGAAGATCTGGCTAGACTTAGATTTCATTTTTCAACTGATACGAGTTCCGTATTTTACATTCTTCCGTTTTTCATTCACTTTGTATCGGCTAGATCTTAGTGAACACCTTGTATGATCCAATAGACCGTGTCCTTTATGATTTTATGAAATTATTTGACATTGATATTTTTAGTTAATTGACATAAGTATGGAATTTGACATTGTTATTATTTTTATATTTTTGGTAATGAATTTAAAAACTACTTACTCACGTACCTAAAAAGATATGGAATAGTAAATTCTGAAATAAATGATTTTTATTTATTTATATGTGACAGTGGCCGTTTTACAATCAGGTTCGAAATCTGCTCGTTTGTCATTACTAGTTTAAAAATACTGAAATAGTAGGCTATGGTTACTGTTACCTACTTAATTAATTTTAAATATGACGTTATCGCATGAAATGTCCCCTACCTACCTCCGAATGTACTTGAACGGTACCTGCAAAGTTTCGGCCGTTGCATGATTAGATTAGATTATGCTTAATAAAGTCAATAAGTTGTAGGTATTTGTGGCCGACAAGTTTATATCCTCTCTATAAAAGCAAAAGCCAACAGGGACGATATTCAGTCTTGTCGAGAGGAGAGGGTTGGTTGTTTGAACGAAGCCCTCAAGGCAGTCTAAACTTGGGGTGGAGCCAATCTAGTGGCGTTCAAGGATACCAAAACACATGCGTGTTTGTTTTCCGCCAAACGGAGTCCATTCCATCTAGCTCCAACTTTTCGGAATGAAGGTGCCTATGGAAATTACCAACAACTGTTGAACTATAAACCAAACTTAACTTCGGTCAGTACCTACCTACATAGAATCCAATGCGAAGACTGCTGTCAAGAAATTCGAATGAAAGGCGATATCCACTTCAGTTTAAAGCAGTTGCTTCAGTTATCTCTAGGACAAAAGTCTGTACTGCTGGCTCCTCTGGGATCGATCAGCCAAATACCAACTGGCCGCTGGTAATTCGGTGAAAAAATAAAATGAATTATTTAAGCTAGCCTGCTGAGTCTCGGCGTATCGGAGCATCGGCGTAGGGTTGCGCGTCTGTCGGTCTTCCAGCTATCCGCACGAGCCGCTTTGGTTACCAATGCGTAGGGGAAGGTGGCCTAAAACGGGTAAGCTTCGCGTGAGGATAAAACAATTTGAAATGTGCTGTATATCCTAGCGTTATTTAGTTTATTAGATAGGATGTTTATTCAACTAGGAATAAAACACGATTTTAAAGTATTTTCTTTTTTAAATAGATATTTATTTTATAAATAGAAAAAATAAGATACCTCTGGGAAACCCGTTTTGCCCGCATATGAGCCTAAAATGTGTCTGATTTTGGCAAAACGGGTAGGCGTCATGAAATTCGAAATTCAAATTTTCTTTATTGATTAGGACATTAAATGTCTCTTTCAATCGTCAAAATAATCGTCATAATTTTCAAAATCAAACTTAAAATCTCACAAGTAGGAAACAACACTAGTACAGTGCACCGACTATAGTTTATCATTTCGACTTTAAGCATTTAACACTATGTAACTGTTAAAATGTTCAAAGTTAAAAAATACAACCACCTAACAAAATCAACCTTCCTGTTTATGTAACATTCATGGCTACAGGAGTTGTAGATCAAAATACCCATACCTCTTTGAGGTCTTTTTACAATAGGTATAGATTGAATTATTTACATTATAACAAGTTCTTATCCGTTTTGTGTTAATTTTTTCATACAAAACTATACCTTTTTTAGGGCACCCGTTTTGCCCAATATCATATGTTTTTGTAAAGTAATTAAATATTTCAGAATGAAAGGTATTCCGAGATAACTCTTTGTTTTAAGAGCTTTCTTAATTTAAAGTTCATCACATATCTTATTATTTTTAAGAAAAGCACTAAGAATATTTCGGTAGACATACATCCGCCATTAAGCTGCTCCGGTGCCCAAGCAAATGAATCGAAACTCGTCAATATTCAGCTACTCTCGGAACATGCACCCATCGACACTGGGTGTGACATGGCAGCGTATGAGCGCTTACCCATCTTAAGCGGTACATCCGTTTCAGGCCACCTTTCCCTACCCTACGGATAAGGAATGGAACACGTTGCATGCGAATATTCCCTGATCATTATAATCTGGACGCCTTCAAGGCTAAAGTGAATAGGCTCTTCCTAGTCAGGTATGCTCCTTCTTCGGCCGCATCGCACTTTACCATCAGGTGAGATGATTGGCTAGCTCAATAAATTTTTTAAAAAAAGTATGTAGATTAAATAATAATGAGTTACAATTTAAATAATATCATGGTCATCTGTTGAATCACTTACACCGTCTCATAAATAAACTATGACAATGACGGCGGTGTATCATGTGTGAAGTGCGCTCCCTCGGAGGGTGGGTTTAATTTGCGAAACAGTTGTGTACACGGACTGCCCACTTGTTGCAAACATATTCATTAATCTGGGGACTCCAAGCCATTGTGGGGAAGGGCGCGGACTAAGGGCGCGGGGGACAATGTAGGTAGACAATACCGCGCCCCAAACGCGTTTTTTATCGCGTCAGCTGCGCAAGTGCAATCCATTGTGCGCACAGCGACAAAATGGGATTACCCATTATCCTGTGATATGTTTTATTAGGTTGTTTATCATATCGGGCGCAGGAGCTTGCGAATTCGCGACATGTGCGGTGCTCGAGTCACGACCCTCGCAGAATTATCTTTTTATTCATTAGAGCGATTATTGTGTTTAACCGCGCACCGCGCCGTGAAATCGGATCGATTAGCGCGCTATTGCGGCGATTCCACCGCGATAATGCGTACACAGCATTAGACTAAACGATGTTATCGGCGCGCCGCCGCCGGCGGGGGCTGGGCGTGACGAATCCGGCCGTTTGGACTGATGGCTTCTGTATAATTTTTTGTTTGTACATTTTAAAAATGTAATATTCGAACGGAAGCTTGGCCGATTCGGATTAATTTATATGGAAATAGCGCCGACGTTAACGTGAGCGAGTGTGGAGCCGGTTTGGCGGACAAGCGGCTCGCGAGGCGCGGGGAGCGCCTAATTGCCTCGAGGAGCTCAAAACTGCATCTGTCAATCATATTGTTGCGGAGGGCGAGGGAGGGGGCCGGGGGGTGCTCGCGTGTCGCGGCGTGTATCGCCCGATCGGCGCTCGTTACTTCACACCCGCGGCTCATTACACGCCGCCGCGGTCGCATCACCAAGTGAAATGCGCCCGCGCCGCCCGCGCCTAACGACGTCGTGACCACGCGCAGCGCCGCGCACGCATCCGCCTCGTATATGATTATAAGCAAACTTTTTACCCGACTCCAACAGACATGATAGAAATTCAATCGAACGTGATATAAGGCGGTATTAGTTGCAGGCCGCTCCAAGGCTTAGATTAGTGTCGAAACTCACTCTCTTTTTAAAGTAACGGCATCACTCAAGTAGGTGTGTATCGACACTTTCTAGTTTGCCGCTTATATCGTTCGATATATAAATAATAGGTACCTAGGTCCTGTTCACTGAGTAAGCAAATTGTTATTTTACTTTACACTTTCCTCTCTTACTTGTCACACATCTTGGTCAGTTTATATATCTAGTAATATACTTATTGAGAGTATTTCGCATGGTAATGTACGCTGCCACGACAATTTGGTGACCTCGATGTAATCAGGCGTAGTAAGCCCCAGCCACGCTCAGCGCTGACTGCGCTGCACCGCTGCGCCGTTTCACCGTATTCAGCCAGCCGCCCGTCCGCCACCAGATGTAGCTACCTGACCCACCCACCCATGAAGAGTGCTCCAACTGAACCAGGAGGAAAATCTACGATTACTACCGCCGAACGATACGCCGTCTAGCTGCGATGCGATGCCAATCACCAGCACAGACGTTGTATACTACGCTGTCGCAGATCCCGAATCGTCGCCGCCAGACACCTAGGTAAGTATTGTAGTAAAGTGCCTTTTGTAGTCATAATTACTCCGTTGGGAATAATATACCTAAGTATGAATAGATAACTACTACCTTCATAATCGATAGAATTAACGTAAAGTACTAGATATTTTAAGATGAATAATGTTGTCGTGAACAGTTCAGTTCAAGCAAAATAATTCCATCGCCTAGGTATATACAGAAGGAGGCGCCTTTGTGCATACTTTTTGCCGATGATATCGTCCTGGTAGGCGAGGGTGGACTTGAGGTATAGAGCAGAAGCTGAAGAGCGTTTGCTTGAAATCAGCAGATATCAGACTGAGTAGCTATCTATAATTATGTTCTGTGGTCGATAGCGGTCTCTGCAAGTCTTTCGCCGTAACGCTTGACAGCGTAGCCCTACCAGTCTGCTCCGGCTTTAAATACCTCGGGTCTCAATGCATTGGATGAAATGAAAGAAATGGCGACAGAATACAGGTGCGACTCCCGCACGAAACGAATATTTATGAGGAAGTTTAAAAGTGGTGGTAACAAAATTAAAAGTAGTTGACTATCTTTTTTCGGCCATATTATGCAGAGAGAATAATACTAGTTAATTTAAGAGCGTCGGTGGCCGAGCGGTTAGAGTATCCGACTCGTAAGCCAGAGGTCCCGGGTTCGAATCCCGCTCCGGCCATGTACCAATGACTGTTTTCTGAGTTATGTACATTAGATGAATACTAACCGATGCTCTTACGGTGAGGGAAAACATCGTGATGAAACCTGCACATTCAGGCGACTGGATGTGTAACCATGATCCAATCTGGTCAGGTTCCCCTGGTAGCAGGGTCATGGAGGTCAGATGGCAGTCGCTCCACTGTAATTACCTGACCTGCCAAATCCTGGATCATGGTCACGGCGGACCGGGCCCTTGTGCGCGAGAATGCAACTGGCATATAAAAGGGGGTATAGTTTGATAGCAGTGTTTTAATACCTAATTATATGCAGTTGAATACACTACTTTATCTACACTCATATTTTCTTTTAGAACAATAAAAAGAAATACATAAACCAAGGCAGCAGTCACCACGAATTCTTAAGCTATGGAGCAATTTGTGTGGACTACCCTGAGATATTTAGACACGACGTCGACTCACAAAATGAGTTTAAGAAGACTAGATTACACATAAGTACCTCGTAGTCAATTTACTCCTCAAGAAGCCTGGTCTTCGTAAGTAATGCATACTTAAATGCAAAATATACTTTAAACTAAATTTTCTCATGTGCTTAGCTTTAACTTATAAATAGATATATTTAATTTAGGTACAGACACACACACTGGCTACGGCAACTCACAAACTAATTTTTAAATAGTTTTATCGCGAAAGCGGCGTTTATAATCGTCCAATATTTTCATAGAAATCAACGATATATGGTAATTATTAAAACAAATTCAAGTAAGTTCATCGCTGTGTAATTTTCTAACGCACTTGGTAACACATGCTTGTGTTACCCTTGACTTACCACAAAATATAACCTCATTTGTTAGCCTGCTATGTATCGTCACACATGGCGTCCCAGACCAATGGTCATCCCAGTTTCCAGGGCGTGAGTGTCATCCCGTAGGTTTCTGATCACGGACCAAACCGCTTGCCTCCAGATTTGCGTGTTCCAGCGGAATGATAGATAGCTAGATGTACTCGGATGATATTGTTTAAGTCCCACAACCGTTTTAGAAGGATCCTATTTTTAAGGGCATTAATTTTATGAGTTCACAATCGACAACAGCTGTGGACGAAACGTTACAATGTGGAAGTACCTACCTACTGAGCGCTCTCAGAACACATTAGGTACAAATGAAATATTAAATCGTCAACTTAATCTACCTAACTAGGTAGATAGGCATTCCTATGCCTGCAAAAAAGAAATGCGAATAAAATCCTATAAGATAGCGGTGCTAAATATGTAGTCTGGGCAAGAAAATGTAGGTATTCAAGGTTTTGGAAGTTAGATTCTGCATTTCCGCATCGGGCGAGCGCGCTCGCGGGCCGCGGCTGCGCCGGCGCCGGCCGCGGCTAATGCGCGTGTTCTATTGCAAATTGCAATCAAGGAATGCCCGCCTCGCGATGTTCCACCGTATTCCGTGTTCTAGGCTGCTTATTATCCGGCTTGTGGTTTTGTAAGTCTTAAAAGCGGCCCGTTGCCCGGCCAGCCGCGCGATTTCATTCCCCTCGATAATCTTTTGAGAACCCACTGTAATTGCAATGGTACGGTACCCGTAACTACAAAGTACGCAGGATGTAGACAAGCGCAGTGGAATAACTACTCGCGAGGCTGTTCTGTCTATTTATGATTGAAGACCGTGGAAATCATTGGGAGTGCACTTCGTATATAATTGGAGAGTTGGTAAATTACGCAATAAAGAATAAATTATGTGGGGTAATGCGGCGCGGAGATAGCCGGGGCCGGCCGGCCGGTGTGCGCGCGCAGCTAATTAAGAAAACTGTCCCGTGTAATTGAAACTCTTAGCGAGAGATACGGCGCATCACATTTACATAAAAGCCCGAGAGGCCGTTAGGCGCGGGCGCACTGAGCGCTCTATTACTATGGTAATATATGTTATTTGATCTGCGGTCGCCAAGCTGCGCCGGCGCATTGTCTCGTTGGGAACGCTCTTTTGTTTGCGCCGTCGTGAGTCGCCGCGCGGATCACGGGCTGCGGCTGCCGTGGATTTATTGCGATCTATTTGCACTGGTTACATTCTTCTACCTCCTGTACTTAGGTCGGGAGGTAAACAATTAAATCATGATAGTAAAAGTGCTGTCAGGTAATGTTGAAAAATTGTGACTAGGAACAGAGTAGTGTGGTCAAGCAAGAGAAAGAGTGATACAGATAGTGCCGCTCTGGCAGTACATATATCTGTTTTTTGGCGTGACGTGAAATCAAGAATATTACGAATAATTAAAAAACTCGACTTGACCGAGTCCCAAAGGAGCATACCGTGGTAGGCTCCCTAAGGAAGATGCTCGGTGAAGAATATATTGTACATACTTACATTGGCTTACATTGTACAATGCAAATGTGATATTATAGGATAACGACTAGCTAATAAGTCCAACATCTATACAACAAAAATCATATTGGCGATAATATATCCTGCTTCTGGCGTACGAGAGAACGGGGCCTACCTTTGATCATGATCCTGGGGTTGGCAAATCAGTTATTTATAGTAGAGTAACTGATATCTCACCTCCATGACTCTGTTGATAGGGGAACCTGTCATAAGCAGATGGGATCACGGTACCTATTCACTCGCTTGAATGTGTAGGTTTCTTCAAGATGTTTCTCTCACTGTAAGAGCACGGTTAGTGTTAAACTTAGATACACGAGTCAGAAACAGTCATATGGCAGCACAGGGGATCAAATTCGGTACATCTCGCTTACGAGGCCGACCCGTTAGTACTAACGCTACCGACGCTCATGAACAAAAGTAGCCTCCTGTCTATTAAGGTAACTTGATAAGGTATACTTTATTGTCTTAGATACTGATGTTCATTAGGCAACACAGGGCATCCACCAGAGCTATATTTATTCGCAAAACTGTTACGTATCAAACCTCTTATTAGGAGAGCGAACACGCGATACAGAAACGTACGTCAATCATTTCAATTAATATGCACCAAAAATTCAATGTCGTGGGTTGTAGTTGCTCGATCGGCTCGTGTGTTACGACGGGCAATGTAGTCGAGGTTTGGGAACCGGCGATGATAGTCTATTTATTGGACAAATCTGGTATAATGTCGATGCGCAAGCGCACCCACGCGTCACGAGCGCGCCCGGACGTGATCGGTATTTTTATCGGTGCGGGTCGGCGCGTGATCCCGGGAAGCCCGCGGCTGCGCCCGCGCCGCGCCGTTGCGACACCGCCGCCGCAGCGCGCGCGCCGATCACCGATCGCCATTAGACGAGATCGTAAACTGACCGCGCTGTCACCGCCGCCGCCGACTCTCCCACGCAGCGCAAACACCAAAAGAATAGTACAAATATCTCTCACCCATTACCACTTCTCGAAACGCCGACAATGTATAATCGGAGCCCGTTTAAACGGTTATTATCGATCCGTAATAATGTTGGTACTCCGAAGCTGGCTCCCATTACACACGGGCGTAATGCGTGCCCCACATCCAGTGGGCAATCCGATCGCTTAACATTTGCGTGTAAATAATTACCGGCTCGTCTAGGAGCGGAGAGCGAGACCTTTTAAAGGCAATGTAATGGCGATGGCGGGCGGAGCGGCGGCGTCGTGCGGCCGCCCGGCCGCCGTCACGCCGCGCTCCGCCAGATACCCGGTCTCAAATTTAACTGCTATCGTATCTGCCCTGGACTTTCTTTCTGGGCGCCCTCACACCGTAGCCATCTTGAGCAACAGTATAGGGAATTAATTGGTGCTGTTCTTCGTGGTTGCCCTATCTATAGCGTTATTGGATTTGTTATTGCACGACTATACTAAGGCATATAATGAGGCGGATCTCGAGCCCTCGCGCGAAAGAGTACGAACTGGACTGACGCTATGATAATTATGATGACCAATTCAGTAATGAAAATATTTGTGATTCTTATTATTATGTTTCTTTTTTGGAATAGAAAAATGTATCTTTGTATCGTATAGAGTAAAACTTTAAGCCAATTGTCGATCGATAACGGTCTGGTCCCATTATATTTCTTGTACCAAACATACTTACCTACATCACCTATAGGTGTGGACAGAGGCCACGTTCTGCTTGCTTCGATCCCGACATAGCTACGTCTTTAACTTCTTCTACATTCATTAATCTTGTCGCATGCTGTTCAAGATAAGGGTACTCTTGACCTTTTTACAATATTGAAGTTTCCGACTTGATTGTGAAGGTATGATCTACGTCTGCCCCTTCTAGCGATGCCATTCATCAGCACTGCAGCATTTTTACAATGGTTAGGACGCAATGGTACGCATAAAGAGCATCTACCTAAAATAATTTATCACATTGTAATAATCATCACAAATGAAAACATTACATTTAGTAATCGTTTTGACATGGTGTCTGTGTCGCCAACTTATAGCGACTCGATCATATTTTTCTATCGAGCTCATTTTAAAGCCACAAACGAATGAATTTTACAATTATAGTCTATGTTGACATAAGTCCCTGATATATGAATTTTGTAGAGCCAATAAAAACAGTGTAAACCGAAGGTGTTATGACAGGATTGACATATGGTCCAACATTTACGAGTGTCTTATGCTTCCTGTTAGAAACATTCTTGGTTTTACAATTGCGAGCCGGCAGTAAGGTCCTTTGTATGTTGATGTGGAGCGCGGAGGCTGCGCCGGCGCAGCGCCGGTGGAATGAAAAACGCGGCCCCCATAAATTATCTGTGCGATGTTGGCTGCAGAATGCGCGGCTGAGGGAGGGGGGAGGGGGGCTGTAATTGCGGCGCGGTCACGGAACCGGCGCGGGTCGTGCGGCGCCCGCCTATCTATTGCAACTGTACACAACTAGATCAATCAAACGATATTTTTTGTTCAGGGTTAAGTGTGTATCTGCTCGTACTTTCTGCGTTGTTTGTAGCCGTGATATCAATCAGTGATATCGCGGGTCCGGGTCGTCGGCGGCGGCGGCGGCGGTGGCGTGCTCCGGCGTCGTTTGTCTGCCGCGATTTATAGCACGATCGCCGATACGGCCCCGCGCCCGCGCACGCGCCGCCCCGCGCAGGGATTTATAAGTCACGAAACGTTCACACCGTTTAAACTAGCAACCTCGACGCGATAGGTAGCGGTCGCAGCGGACTATACATCAGCGCGAACGGGAGTCGCCGGTCACGCCCTGACGCCGACTCGTATCGGACTCACGGAGAAGTTCCGCCTTTCGAATGCACATTTATGAGTTTCGCGGCGAATGTCAGAGGTAAGTAGGGATTGTTGCGTCCCTGTTCCCGGCAAGAGAATAAATTGCGAGAAGTAAATCTACTAAGTTACGGGCCATTACGGGTGAATGAGGGCTCGGCGGGCCCGGCCGGCGCGGGCGCTGCGCTGCGCCCGCGCAGCCCGGAGCTCTGTAATGAGCGCGCCGCGCATAATTGCCCACTTACTTATAATCGGCGGCCGCGGCGGCGCCGGCGCACCCGCGACCCCAGATGCTATCGCGCATGCGTGTCGGGCACCTATGCATTACTCGCCGGCTAATTAGTGCACGGCCGGGTAGGCTCGCGCCCGACATTTGCAAAGGTCAAACGAGACACTGCCAGGAAAGGGAGTAGTTTATACTCACAGGAGTACGAGCGCGTTGTCTTGTGTCTCAGCGAGCGGAGCGGGTTAGTAACGACGTGGTCTGGTCCGCGTCGTCGTCGCCGGCGCGGCGAGGCCGGTGCTGGGCGCGCGGGGCGGGGCGGGGCGGTGGGCGTTCCGCGCCGCCATTGGCCGCCCGGCCGCGCACGTAAACAATGGCCTGAAACGTGAGCGCGCAATGCGCGGGCGGCCGCCGTTAGTTTTTGTTCTAGTTGCACAATCCGGCGGATCGAATTCACCGCGGCGGTTTCGCAAGCACGCCCGCGCTTCTGGTTACGGCCGCCCCGCCCCGCCGCCCGCTGAAATCGGACCCGTAGCCGTTTAGGTGCCGCCGCAATCCGTACATAAACAATGTAAAGCATATTCGAGTTTGCAACATGGCTGCACGTAAAGCGAGCAGGTGCTACGGCTCTGTAACTATTATAAGGTTTATTATGATAAACATGTTTACATACCATACAATACACGGTAAGATATTACTGTGGGGCGTGTATATTGCGTGCGTAATCCCGTGAAGGATGCGAGGTCGCGAGGCGCTAGCTCACGCCGCGGGAGCCGCGCCGGGCAGCGTCCGTGGCGCAGCTAAGCTTGTTTATATTGTGAGAAAACATGACAAAAACTATATATTGCTTGGAGGCGCGCGTTGAACTCTTTTCTATAGCGTTTAAGGTGGTTGCGAAAATCGACGGAAACTCTTTACTAAGTATTATTTTTAGATTGGGCCTTCTCTAGGTTACAATCTCTCTCCTTGCCAAGTTTTACCTAAAACGTTTTCACAGTTTAGTGTTAAAACGTAACAGACAGAGTTAATTTTGCGTTTTATAAGTTTGGACGAAGTTTTAATCATGTTGTTTAGTAGGTACCGACACACTTCTACATAAGTATCTGTTTTGCACACAATTTCAATTACGTTTCTAAACCTTGTTACAAGACGGTGTTAAGAGGATACCTACATACGATCACTGGTCTTAGTCATATCAACATTCAATAGCATTGAAAAAACAAGGTTTGAGACCCGACTTATGTATTTTGACCCCAGGTATACACAAACAACGTATCCATGTTTTACCGGTGGCTTACTAGTAGTCGTCGTGGTAGTTGCTCCACTGTAATTACCTTATTTTCCAAACACTGGATCATGGTCAAAGCGGACCTCAGGCCCTCGTGCGCGAGAGCACAACAGGGACTTTAACGCCAAGATTATTTTAAGTACTAGGAGTTGCCGCCCTGATATAAAAACCTTTTCAACCTTTTCTTGAAGAACTCTTTACTCTTCAGCGAAATTCTCTCCAGGGAGCTTATTCTACAGCCTTAGTGTGCGTGGGTGAAAGTTCCACAGTTACCACCGTTTTTTATATTATACGGTTGGCAAACAGGCAAGCAGGCTACCTGATGGAAAGTGGTCACCGCTGTCTATTGATAGTTTGCTCCCAATTTGGTTTTAAGGTGTGAGGATGAATTCGCTGACGACGGCGAGGGATGAGATGATAGAAAGTTGCTGTGGGCATCACAGAGACTTCAGAACAAACACCGTTATTCAAGCGGTAGAATACGCAAAGAATCGCGAAATCCCTACCTTGAAATAGCGATTCAATACCACTTCACCCTTGTGAGCATGAAATCGTCGACGATCATAGCGCGTTTTTGGATCGAGCCACAAGGACCAATCCTGTATTTAAATTATTTTATTATAAACTTAATTGGCAGTGTGGTATCCGGCAGAGTAGAATAATACCAACCCCTTACACTCGCAGGTGTCGTACAAGGTGACAAATGTTTTTGAGGCAAAAGATCTAGAGTCTCCGTAGGCTGGAAAATGGGCACTAGCGTTTTTCATTGTTAATTTGATAACACTGACACCTGCCAAGCTTGGAGATTATTGCAACATCCTCTCCTTTCATAGGCGAGGCTTTAAGTCCTGCAATGGACTGTTATGGACTATGATGATGATGATACCTAATTATAAATTAAATTTCTAGAAGCAATATCAATAAAATGTGTCGTAAGAAGGTTTTCTTGGCTGCCTTGTACAATACATTCGTTTCTAATCTTAGTAATTTTATGCTTTTCATCGTGTTTTACTCGAATGGGCTATAAAATAAGTAACTGCATAGAACAATAGAAAAAAAGCTCACTTATTACAGCACACTATTAAAGTTGTATTAAACTTTATTAATGTTAAGCTTAATGATAATCGGTATATGTGGCGAGAAGAATCAACTGTTCGCGGTGTATTGTGTATGAGTTACACTTAAACATGTTTAGCTCTTTATTATTTTTGAAAGGCGAAGTAATTGATTGAGTGGAATTAGCGAATAGACTGTATAGATAATGAACCATCACCATTATGGTGTAGATTCTGTTATGTATTATCCAAGAAATGGGAAAGAAATTGAAAATACGGAAGTAAATATACGTTAAGCTATAACGTTCAAGTTGTAAACGCAGATACAGGCCCGAATCACACTCGGTCGATCTATTTTTCAATAAGGCTGTACTGATATTGGCTTATCGAGGCCAAATTGAACAAAAGGCATATTCATACGTTTAGGAAATTCGGGATCCTAGAAATCTAAACCCAGACTTGACTAGCATTATGAAAAGCCTAAAGTGAGAATGCGGCCTGTATCATAACTGTGTGAGCTTTTTATTTACAACATCATACTTTAGAGACACACCTACACACTTGTTTGTTGCCAAATACGTCGTACAATGCCGGATTCTGGTCACACTTTACAGGATTATCGTCAAATACGAGTATAGAGGCCGTTGTGTGCAACGTTCGTCTGTTCTCTCCGAGAGGTCGCGGCTTATCTCGCTCGTTTTTAACTGTTTAGAAAGTACGGTTATCCCGCGCTTACAATTAAGTACGTGAGGCGCATGCGCCGGTGAGGCTGCGCGCGGCATACTAACCACCCCCGGCGCGCGGGTTGCCAGCGGAGCCGGTTCCACGCCGTTTTGGCTGTTTGATGATGGCACAGCGACTTGAGAGGAAATAAATAATAGAAATAAGAAGGACCTTTGTCAATCTCTTCTCTCTTCTATTGGGGACCCTGATACTGCTTTAAATGTCACGGAAGCCGTTTGGCACACCTTGACGGTATTTTTTACACAGGAAGAAATAAATGGTTGCAGCTCTTTTTCATTGCTCATAATGCTGAATTAATCTAGCAATTGATAGGTCATAAAGTACGTGTCATAATGGTTACAATCTACACCATTTAGAAATGTATTTTATTGCCACAATATTGCCCTCGTCTGCAAGAGCACAACCGGGAATGACGCCAACTGGTGATGACTACACAGTATTCATCTATATTAAGTAGAAATAAAGTTTACAAACTGCAAAAAAAATACCGCAGTCTGTAGAAAAGCAACCGGAAACCATCCAAATTCTGACAACACCGTCGGAAGGCAGCGAGCTCACTCAATTCGTCACATCTCGCTACAGCCGCGTGATCATGTCTTTCACCACGATTTATGCGTTAGTAAGCATCGCGGGAGGATCTCATTTTTATTATTTATGTAAATGGTGCGCGCGCGCAGAATCGCAAGCGGCGGCAGCGGCGGCGACAGATCCCTGCGCAGATACCGCCCGCCTACGAGCGCTGCCGCTCAGCCGCATGGCCATACAAATCGCTGACAATACGCCGCTCCTGAGCCTTAAATAAGTCACTAATGTTGTAAAGTACCTACAAATCTTACGTCACCTGCGTTCGGTCGGACAATCGGTCTTTCGTCATATTAAAAATAACGTTGTTTGTTTTTGTTTGTTTTTCTCGCTACAGTCTCTGCTTCTCACAGCATCGGTGGCCTTCTAAGGTATTCGACTTTCATTAGGTATGGACGGGGCAGGTTTCTGGCCGACGTTTGTCGATATTATTGCGGTTATCAATAAACCCACTGGATAAGTGGCATCAGATACAGCGGCGGCCGGCGCGGGGTCGGCGGATCGTTTAATTTGGCGTTATCTTAATGAAGGGCTCACGACGCGTTAAATTGGCACGGAGGGGGGATGGGGGAGCGGAGGCAGGCAATCGTGGAAATCGCCCGATGTGGAAGAGAGGTGGGGCCATGCTCGATTTATCGCAATGACTTTAATTGCAATTGATAAGGTCGAGATCTGTTTCACTGCGTCGTGCTTTATTGCGCAAGCGCAGGATAGGGCTGCAGCGGCGTCTCGAGTAGCAGGGGCGTACATCGATACCTAGACACTTCCTATACATCATTGTCCAGCCCACAAAGAGTGTGGATGAACACCGCAGTACATTTGTTTCGCTCATCATGCAGCAACGGCCGAGTTATATTAATTGCGCCGCCATTACTCACGGCACCCTCGTCTCGGCACGGATTACCGCGAGTTATTCGCCTACCTGCATGTAAAGTCGGCGGTCTGACAGTTTCGGTCGTATCTTGATTATTTTTAAGGGTAAAGCAATATAAATAAGACAAATGACGATGGTTTATTTGGATTTTTTATGAGTTTCACAGCAAGTTTGTCAGTTTTAAAACCACCCACTAACACCAACGAGAAATGGGGGCAAAGAGTTTCAGTCAGCTAAAGCTAGGTAACTATTTCATCAAATAAAGTCAAAGTCCACAACCACCAACCTAACAGGTGTCTGGTCTTCGGATAATTTGACAACTTCAATTTCTGTATGCTAAGATCCACTATGTTGATAACTGACGAACATCCTTGGCCATAAGTTGTATTCTTTAGAATGACGTCAATAGCACATTGAGCTTAGTGAGCATAGGTGAAATAGTCATACTGCGAGTATAAACACGTAGATAGGCGGTACCGTAATTGAAAACCGGTAGGATCACGACGCTGACCTCCTTCAATGAGAGAAAATTCACCCTATCATTGCTTGCCTCCAACTGCAGCCTTTCCCAAACCACCTCTCCACCGCGCTGAAAGGTGTATTGCCTTCTGCTTGTCGAGTCGCGATCTCTACACAAGAATATTTACTCGAGCTGTTGGCGGTTCCTCGTCAGATACGACCACTTTGGATTGCTAAATGTTTGCCAATAAGTTTGGGTTTCTGTCAGATTACGTCCTTGTGAATTTGAGATTTACGAACTGATTGAAAACTTAAAATGATGAGAAGAACCGCCGTAGATTCCCAAAGTCTATTGACTGAAATATTTGTTGATAATGTATCTTATATTATTTGTAAAATACAAGAGCATATGCATTACAACCCTAAAGAATCATATTTCTGAACAGTTGTTAAAAGCTATTTTTAGAAATCAATAATAAAATTTTATTAAAAATCCTTGTGGAGAAAACATCTTGGGGCCTGTATGTTGCTATGGTTGAAAACGTTTTTTATTGTGGTAATGCACTTATCCGCTCGTATTACAAATACATTGTACGTACATCACGTACGACAGCCACCTGGTCAGACAATCGGCAACGTGGTCATTGATCGTGACTATGGTTGTGAATGCGTGACTACGGCCTTGGGCGTAGATATCAACTACTGATCCAAATTAATAATAAAAAATAATAGGTTCTAATGTGCATATAGGTGTTGCCTAGTAGGAGAGAGACGCTGATTTAAGGTAATCTCGTAAATAATGAAGCTTTTGGACTACCTAATCACAAGTGCTAAATTAATTTTAACCATGATTTGCGTTTTTTTACATTATACAAGACAGGCATTTGACCGCCATCTCACCTGTTCGTAAGTTTCTAAGTTAAATAAAAATTATATGGAAACCAAACAAATACGAGTATAAGCACGACTGCACTTTAAACCACGTAGTATGCAGAGATGGCATCCAAAAACGTGCTGAGATGGAAATGTGCGGAGTTGCCTACGAGTGTGTTCCTTGAACATTATAATCTGGACGTCTTCAAGGCCAGTGTGAATAGAATGTTTCAAGACAGTTTGCTTCATCTTCGGCCACATCGTTGCTTCACATCAGGGGAGATTGCGATGAAATGGTTCCTAGTATTGTTTTATTCTACGCAGTAACAAACGAGCAAATAAGCCACCTGATAGTAACATAACAAAGTTGATATTATGGGCGACAGGCCCATAATATCAACATCTACTATAAATGGGTCGAGGTTGCAGGCAAAAAATGTATTTTGATTTAACCGCAGGTGTGATGTCACTGTGAGGACTAAGATGAAGTGCATCATACCTGTACAGGTATCCGCAATAAATAATGCACATCGGC
This sequence comes from Blastobasis lacticolella, assembly GCA_905147135.1. Taxonomy (NCBI): domain Eukaryota; kingdom Metazoa; phylum Arthropoda; class Insecta; order Lepidoptera; family Blastobasidae; genus Blastobasis; species Blastobasis lacticolella. Next base: position 17,278,813 of record LR990059.1, read on the forward strand.
TTGTCTTGGTTTCGTATTTACTCACACGCCTGCGACAGAGACGCCGCTCTACGAAGCCGAACATGCCAGTGTGCATTATTTACGGCCGATACCTGTAATTGCAAAAATAAGTTGGGAACAAATGGACCGTTTATTCATCCTCACTGCTGCGGGTGCTATTCAGCCAGGACCCGCGGCAGCGACCCGGAGAGACACGCTGACCAGTCACGTAGTGCTCTTTGATCACATTGGCCATTCGCATACGTGCTGCCGCACTGGTGTTATCCAAATTTATGCTGATATATAACCGTCGCTATGATACTCGTATTTAGGCCGCCTTTGTGTATTAACTGGTATGCACAGATTAGTATATTAAATGTTTATGAATTGGCTTAGTAATTTTATAATCTGGATGCGTTTTTTCTTCGTAGTTTCTTTGCGAGTCTGATGTTTATTGTTGATGTTATTACACTACTCTATCCCTAAAGTAGTGGCCACTGGCTAGAAAAGTACCAGAATGAGAAATAATATCCACATTTTGCCAATGTAGCAACCATTTAAATTTATGTCTATCGCCGTATCTTTAAGACCCGACAAACAAAGAGGGGTGTGTGGGATTTAATACTTTACCTCTAATAACGTTACCTCGATTGTCACTACCTCGATGGTACATTTCATAGATACCCATAGTTACCTCAAAAATTAAAACAATAAATAAAAAAGGTACTTTATTAATTTCACTGTTCGAGGTAACGACTCATCGATGAAATGAACTATTAAGGTTACCTTTCGAGGTAACGATCCATTGACGATCTTCGACGACCTGAGTGGTTCAGATGGTTAACATGCCGGTTGCCACGCAGAGGTCCCGGGTGCGATTCCCGTCCGAGCAGGAATTGTAATGATGAATTTTAATTTTGTTACGGGTCTGGGTGTACCGTTGAGATAGATTTAACGAGGTCAGGAATGATTGTCTAGGTAACGCCATTAGAGGTAAAGTTTTAAAAGTAAACAGGGTTGTTGCAAAACAAAACGGGCGCATGGGCAATTTTCATACAATCTTGGATATTTCCGGGTGCAACCTGATTATGCAAATCTAGAGCATGGATGTCATCTATCATCTATGGATGGAGATCTAGAGTTCCTAAACCATATATCCATATATCCAGGTATCTAAACTATAACCATTGAAAAGGCCGTTTACGCCACAGCGGGAAAGTTTGCGGAAAACTGGAATTTCGATTCTTACAACAACCGGTGTAAAACCGGTGTATGAAAATTATTGTCCGCAATATTGGATTTAAACCTATTATGAATGAACGAAAGAAAGAAAGTAGGTAGGTAACATTATTCGTCGACATATGCCGTAAGATCTTGGCAGACGGGTGATCTTGCAGTGTTGAAATTTTAATTTTGTTTTACTTAAGATGTTTCTTAATATTTTGGAAAATACATTTCGATTTGTATCTATATCTTTACAAAGTCGCTTTCCGATGTCTATCCCTCTGTATGACTGTATGAATGTAAATTGTAGGTATGTACGCTTAGATCTTTAAAGTGCGCCACGGATTTTAATGCTGTCTCCAAAAATAGATAAGAGTGATACAAGAGAACGGTTTATAGGGTAGGAAGTCGCAATTCAATTCATTTATTTTGATAAACATAATTTTACACGTCAAATGTCATTAAATAGCACAAGCTTTGCTTAGTTTGGGGCTAGATGGCGCTGTGTGAATTTGTCCACGAATATTTATTTATTTATATTTAAATTCTTGAGTAGTCATTATTCTTAAAATAATGTTACAACAGATAAAAAAGTTCACAATCTTAATGTCATGAGGTTAGTTACACAGGTTAACGTATTTTGTCCAAGGGAGTTAATTACAAATTCAGATGTCATAAACATTATTATTATTATTATTACAATTCAATTCAATCATTAAAAAAAATATTAATTAAATAAATATTCATGGACAAATTTACACAGCGCCATCTAGCCCCAAACTAAGCAAAACTATGGGTGCTAGATAACTGATATACTACTTACATACTTTTTTTTTTAAATACATACTTATTATACATAGAATACCCAGACCCGTCACAGAAATTAAAATTCATCATTTTAATTTATGCCCGGCCGGGAATCGAACCCGGGACCTCTTGCGTGGCAGACCATTGAACCACTCAGGTCGTCCTGAGTCAAATGATTGAATTGAATGAATGAATTGATGTCAAATGTATGCTTATATTATATAATACAAGTGTATTTATAATGCATCACTTAACAATAAAGTCATACATGACACCTTATATAAGCTTAACAAATATACAAGCATACGTCAGTTATTTAACTAAGTCATTTTTCATTAATGAATTCGTCTAGTGAGTAGAGCGCCTCGGACTGTCTGTCTAAAATAGAAGTGTAATACCGTACCTATATTCGTAAGTTCAATATTTAATATTCTATTCTTATTTTTGTAATGTTGTGTGCAATAAAGAGTTTATCTATCTATCTATAATTGGACCACGATAAGTCCGTATTGACTGACAGTAGTAAAAATTATAAAATGTGGATATGGCAATAATCTGTCCGTGTCAGTATTTCTTGTAAACATTCAGTTATTTGGCTTGATCTTGTACTTCTCGTTTGACTAAATTATTAATCATGCTGAAAATTATCTCTCTCACATCCTTTTTTAATGTTTTGCCCATTTGTTAAAAATATTTTTCATAACTCACGAAAATAAACAATCGTACAGAAATCAAATTGTTTGTTATGACTTTTATGAATGACGTTCTATTACTTTTAAAAAACTTGTCATAAGTAGCCAAATTGAGACTTTTATTTTATTTTTCTTATAAAATTATTCGGACTTAGCGTTGTCTTATTATATTAATGGCATCCTAATGACATGATAAGACAAGCCGCTCCATAAACAACATCCTACTATTAGCAGATGCATTACCGTCCTTTGAGAATGTAGGTGCGGGCTCGTTACTGCAACTCAAAAGATTGCTGCCCATTTTCTGGTCCAGGTAGGACCATAGTAAACCTATCGGATATCATACTTTGGTTGATGTGTACGACACTGGCACTCTACCACCAATACTTAATTATTGTATCCTTTCTTCAGTTGATTGGTATGCGAGGTGAGCGATCGCAGCCTCTGCGCCGCCCATTCTACGCAAGTTTGATTTGTCGAGCCCGCAACGGCCGCGGACCCACTCCCGCGCACCCGATCCGCTCATCTATCATTGTGGCAGCGTAACAAATTATATTTGCACAGAGCAACGATCATTAACGTCTCGATACTTCATCCCGGTTTTGTGTTACTGCTTCGGTGCGGACACAAAGAGCTGCCCCAACCTGTTCCTCGAGACTTCGACCAATGTTATCGTTGCGGCGTCCACATTACTAAGATATCGTACATATTCCACACAAGACAAGCAGTAGAGCGATTGTTTTTCTAAAAACCGAGCTCGACCGGCCGATGGTAAAAAATGTTCATCCTAAATATTTTGACAGTGAGTGGTCAAATATTTGTGCGGTGGTCTCGGGCCGGGGTCAGCGCGGGAGAAAGCAGCCCCCCGCCCCGCCCCGCCGCCCCGCCGCCCCGGCCGCGGCACCCCGCTGGGTATCGGTGCATCTACACGAGGCTCGCAGATGACCCACTTCTCCCCAATTTGCAGACGAGCCGTCATCGGTAACCGAACGATTTGAGATAACAAGTTGCAAGAGAGTTGCAAGACTTGTTCAGTGAAATTTCGAATCTGTTGCTGTTACCTTAAAAAGGTAAGGCCGTTGTTAAGCCAATACATTTTATTTTAAGTAAATCGTCATCATGATCATCTCGGGGACAATATCCGAGTTTTACTCGCCCAGTGTCCGCTCAGACCATGATCTAGGTTTTGTAAGATATATGTATATGATTTTTTATTAACTAAATAGTAATTCGTTTTTCTTTTTTGAATGGATCTATTTTATTTAAACAACAATACAACAAAAACTTAACAATACTGTAAACTTAAGTAACTAAAACTAAATTAATTTAAACTAAAAAATAAATAAAGTAAAATAGTTATAGGGGAACCTGATCAGATTGGATCACACACGGTTCACATTCTGTTGCCTGAATGTGGTTTCCTTACGATGTTATCCTTTACAATAAGCGCATCGGCTAATGTACAATTTATGAATAGTGATTGGTTAACGTGTAGTCTAGTGATATGTTTTAATTTAAATAAGGTGTCTACACAAGTGTGTCACTATTTAAACTATCGTATTTAATTGGTAATGTTAATCTTCATATCGTAGGTGTTTCAGATATCCGCCCAAACCACTTTGGTTCATCCTTCATGGAACACGTTTATTATAATTTGGACTTATCTGGACGCCTGCTAGAGTGAATAGGTTTTTCCTAGACCGCATCGTCACTTACCATTATATTACTTACCACCACGTGATATGGCGGTCAACTGTCTGGCTAGCTCTTATAAAAATATATTGTAGGTCGTAGTGTTACTACATACATTCTTATAATTGTGTTGCAAGTAGTGAGTGACAGCACGGCCACAATACCACAATCATCTCTTTTTGCATGAGTCGCCAGCGGCCCGGCCCGCGGCCATCGAACCGGGCGACTGCGGCTCGCGGGCTCTGATTTAGAAAAGCACTATTGGGGCACTATCTAATCTGTGTCAGAGTGCGGCGGGTCGCCGGTGATTGAGCATTGTTGTCGGCGGCGTGTCGCGCCAATTACGCGCCCCCCACACCCGCCCCGCGCCCGCTCGGTGATCGAAGCCTCGATGGCAGAACCCGATAACATTAAAAAGGAACACTAAACGACTCTTTGTTCGAGCATTGTTTGGAGATAGACAATCGGTACATGCACATAAAGTTGTGCGCTGGCGCAACGTAATCGGAGATGCGCCGCTGATACGGCGCGCAGTGTGAATGTGAGCGATACGGGATCTCGGCTCAGCGCCCGCGCCGTGCTCTACCGCGGGTAGTTGCACAACCGAGAGACTCCACTTTGTCTTCTGTAAAGTGTCCTAACGTTTAGAATAGGACAAGGTGCGCTAATCTCATTAAATGGACTCGGAGCCGTGTCGAGCGTTCTCGTGCCGGCCGGAGATTTAAAGCAAACAATGCGGGTACCCGCGGCGAGAGGGCGCCGCGACACGACTTTCCAATCAAACGGCCGCCTAATCAAAGCCGCTCCGTGCGCCTGCGCCGCAAAGTGCTGCGAGTGGACGGGGCAGGTGCCTCAATAGCAAGTGGCTTGGAGAGGTCGCCAAGTGTTAATGTAGTCATAAAATTCTTCTAATGATTTTCCAAGTTAGATTGTTGGTATGCAATACCGTCTAGGCGAATTAGTTTGCGTGCGAGTATGTTCTGTCATTCCATTATGACCAACTAAAGCGAGCCTTACAAATGAGGTGGGTTCGAATCAGACGCGAGGTTAAACTGAGAAGAACCCGCACTAGGCTGCTGTGGAGCGAAATTGCTTTCCAAAACGATTTGGGGAAAGGACGGCCTCAATAGAGGGTCTTGGCAATTGCATGCTGACAGGTATGATCCCTACATTAACAGTCCACTGCTGGACTTACGCCTTTTTTCTTCACACCAATGGAGGGCTTGACCATAATTGCCATTCTTGGCAGGCAGACAGAGGCTGCTGCCTATTTTCTGGTCTATGAAGCATCTAGCTGTTAGCGTCTGAGTACGTCCAAATCTCACCGATGCGCACCGGTTGCGCAATTGCAATAACAGGGTGCGTTCGCGAGATTTGGACTCACCCTATAGTCGTCCAGCAGTCACACCCAGCAGTCGAAGCTTAGGGCTTGACACAATTCCAATCCAGTGGACACCACATGGCCATAACAGAGAGTATTAGCTTGTCCTTAAACTATCCGAAGATCATAAGCCAGTGTGTCTTTTGGGCTGCACCAGTATCCTGTCAAAAAAATACGACGATGATACAATGACTTTGTTTGTAGAGCTTTTTGAACTACCATTTCAACGTCTAAAATTAAAAAGTCAGGGTATCAATATTGATATCGTTCGAGGCACACCCCGGCGCGGGCGCAGATGAAATAATACGATCGCGCTTGCGCCGAGCGGCTAAAATAATAAGTTTGTTTGGCGACACGCGACCGCCGTCGGGTGGTCTCGCTTTACACGAGTATTTGTTCCTGTGCCTCCCCCCCCCCCCTTTCCCCCGCCGCCCCCGCGATGATCATTATGCTAATGCTCTATTGATTACTCGACCACGAGCAGGCGACGGGCCTCCCGCACCTTCCAGACCATAAGTATCTCATCAGACGATTTATCGTGTCATTTCCGTTAACAGTCACCTATTATACAAAACGTATCGCATTTCACGTCCATGTAGGTATCTCGGATAATGGTCGTTTTTTCTCACGTGCAGCATCGGTCGTGTATCGAAATCGGGTACGCCGCCGTGTCTGTCGAATCTCTTTGTGTCAGTAACGATCTATTTGAAAAACCCATTTAGCGAGAGCAGTTACACGCATGTTTACTGACCGCGTTATGGAATGGGACCGCGATCGGTTGGGCGATAGGCGGGACGCGAGCGGGTGCTGCGTCGGCGCCGGCCGCTGCCAATTACAGCGGCAGCATCCGCCGCGCTAGATATCGGCCGCGATACGTGGCGAGCCGGGCGGCGGGACTAGTGCCGGTACTCATGCGGTTCATATGGATGTTTACTTTCGAAGTCCGGAGGCCTCCTCTTCCCAACGCCTCATAGCAGCCGGCCAACGCACTCCGCGTGCAGCCGCCGTCGGTCGATAATTTACGTGATTTATCGACGTTTTTATCGACGTGTTCACAGTGGACGCGTCAAAATTGAATATCTGTGTGATTTAGCGGCGTGTCCGATGACCCTCGCCCGCGGCCGCGGCCGCGACGCCGTGACGGACCATTACGCCGTCGCTCATAAACTTGCTACCAAAATAATATCGTATTCGTATTTAAGTCCAGTTAGAGTGGATTCACCTCGCGCTGGCTGCGAGGCGCGCCGATTGATTCCGGCTCCGCGGTGGCTAATAAACGTTTACGGCCGCTCGTGTGCGGCTAACGGTGCATTAATTGAACACTGTCCAGGGCGCGGAAGTTATAATTGGTCGATTGGACCTAGGAAGTTCTGGAGATTATAATAGGATCTGCGTTGGCGCGGCGGGCTCGCCTGCTCGCGGGCTCGCGGCGCACTTGTCGGCGGCCAATTATTTGATACAATCTGATAATTAAGCGAACACGCCGCGGCCGGGTCACGCCCCGCGCCCCGCGCCCCGCCGACCCCTGCTTGGCCGGTTCTCGACGGTTCGGATTGACAATCGGGAGATGGTAAAGAACGGCTTCAACCTTTGCCACTATCCATGAACACAATTAGAGACTAATTCGAGTTGGGCAATAGTTTAGAATCTAGTGAAAAGTAAGTAAGTACCTATCTCGTAGGCACGTGGAGCGCGTTTCATTCTATAGCACTGGCGTTTAGCTAGTAGACATGTCGCTAGAGTATTGGCATTTCCATGGCGAATCCGTTAAATCGTTTACACATGATTCTACAAAAGCTACTCGCGGAGTTGAGTTTCCGCGCTATACTACCTAACTATTCTAAAAGCGAGTTCAACACATCAACGCACTAGTCTCAACTGAAGATCTCAAGAATCAGTTATAAGATAACATGAAAATTTTAAGAGAGAATAAAATTTACTTATTTAATTTACCTAGTAATTTGACTGAAATGTGATAAATATCCGACGCGGCCTCGAGGAAAAATCCCTCGTCGCGAGCAGCAGGCGGTCGCGTCCCCGCGACCGGCCTCGGTACGTTATAAGTCTATATGAAATATGTAGTTATGTTAGTACAAAAAGTATGCCAGAGAGATATTTTCTGCAATATTAGCTGCCGATAAACGATTAATAGCGGCCGAGATCGCGGAAGCCGCCGCCGCCGCGCGCGCGCCGCGACTCAACTCCGATATTATCGATGGGATGAGTTTCTCTTTTTGTAAGTTATTACATTATGGAGACATTTGTTGGTGTCCGCCGAATAGAGGAGTTATTTAGTATCGTATCATTATTGTAGTGGTCTCGTAGAGATTAAGACAATTCAATAAATCTCCCGCGAGCCGCGGCGGGGACAATTAGCCGCGCGGCGGCTGCGCGCGCGCCGCGCCGTATATCACCGCATTTGTCACCCGACGCTTGTTAGTATGGTGTGTATTCGATATTTATTATATTTTTATTTTATTGGTATTTAACAGTGGCCATTCATAATGAAAATCTAGCGCTTAGCGGCGGAGGTGATTATGTTCGCCGGGGTCGTTTGTTGGAGCTTGTAAACCGCTAGCGGTGACTGGCCGCTTAGAGATGTAACTCTGTTGGTACACGGCAAAGTATGCCGTGGAATAGTTTTTCGACCCATGTTGTGGCGTACGTCGGTATCGAGTGTCCTGCGCTGCACAATGCGCAATTGGGGCTCATTCCGCGGCGGCCGCCATTGCTGCGGTTTGGTCGCGGCGAGGCTGCGCGGGCGCGGCGCCCGCTGTGGTCGCGTAAACGCTCCCCAGAGCGTTCGGCGGTCGCTGTGATGGCGGCCGGTAATAACTACTCATTTTGGTTACCCGATAAATTGCTATCAATGAACTCGAACATGCGGCACTCGAGATAAAAAGTGCAAGGAGGAACTTAAATCGGTGATCACGATGATGGTCTTTCTTGCGTTAAACTGTAATAGCGGAGCGATTTGGCGTCTCTCGGAGCGGCCGCGGCGTGTTGCGGTCGCGGTGCGCCTGCGCCGGCGCGGTCGCGCGCCGTGTTACGTGTCGATGTATCCGGCAATTATCGTGGTACAGACGGGCGGACTCGCCTATCGCAATATTGTCTGGAGGATTTATTGACATTCGCGAATCGCTAGCATTACAGTTAGTTCCCAGGGCATCCATCGCGCGGTCGTGCGCGGGTGCGCGGGCGCAGAGGATCGCTTTATATTTCCTGCTCAGCGCGCATCTGCCGTTCGCGGAAATGCGCGATAAATTACTGCTGCGGCTGCCGCGGCGGCCGCGAGTCCAGGCTGCATTGTTTATCGTCCACGGGGTCCTGCCCGTTATCACGACGCGAGATCTGTTCGAATGATGGTAGGCAAGTAGAAGGATTGCAATTCTTACTTGCATGTTGATTGCGATGCGTGTATGTGTGTATTTCTAGCATTTTTAAATGTTATACGGCAGACATACAGGAAAGCGGGTCACCTGATGGAAAGTGGTAACCGCCGCCTATGGACATCAGGAACACCAGGGGATCGAAAATGTAATTATTTATATAATATAACTAGCGGTTTCTTCTTGGGTCCATTGTCAACATAAATCTTCAGGAAGAAATTATGTAACTGATGGTGAATACTACATCAAAATCCGTTTTGTGTTTTAGGAGGAATTAGCGGAAATATATACAGACACACAGACACGGCAACTTTAATTTATTTATACTTTGCATTAATTGTATGGCACTGAAATAGTTCCGCAATAGATCTTCCAGAGCTCGATTGATAATGCTGCTAAATAGGTACGTTCTGTTGTTCTGTACATTATGAGCTATGAGCAAAAGGCTAAAGTCGAATAAAGTATGGAACACATCAGGAACGCACAAGTCTTGTATGCTGCAAAAGTAGAAAGCCGCAATACTTACACTACACATATAATGTAAGTATTACATTTTATGTATAATGTCATTGTAATTATATATTATATGTATTGTAATTGATTGATTGATTGAATGTAATGCGAAATAAAAAATCACGATAAATCCGTTATAAAATTCTGGGCGTCGCGTAGACAGAAGACAATACAATGGCCGAGCGGGTAAGATACCTGACTCGTAAGCTAGAGGTGCCACGTTTGGATCCCGCTGCGGCCATGTACCTACCAATGACTCTTTTCTGAGTCTTTACATGGGTTAATACTAACTGATGCTCTTACGGTGAGAAAAACATCGTGATGAAACCTGCACATTCAGGCGACTGAATGTGTAACTATGATCCAATCTGGTCAGGTTCCCCAGGTAGCAGGGTCATTGAGGTCAGATGGTAGTCACTCCACTGTAATCACCTGATCTGCCAAATCTTGAATCATTGTCTAGGCGGACCCCGGGCCCTCGTGCGCGAGATTACAATCATGACATTAACGCCAAGATTATGAATGCAAGGCCTTTTATGATTCGAGGCAGAAAGAACGCACGTAGCGTTTGACATACATACAAAATCAGCAGAACTAGGAACTTCATATTCTGCAAGGAGCAGGATGAAACGCCTCTCGACTTGATCTGCAAATGAGAGGCCCTGATGCGCAACCGTAGCATCCATCTGGGTTAACAACAACTACTACCTGATAGGGTGCACAATATCAGTGCAAAAAACCTATTACAGTTCATAGAAGCTGTAGGGTTTAGCACTGAACTGTAAGTAAGAGGCGATCACAATTGATCAGAAATGGTTGCAGTGATACAAGGACTGAACTTGCCTTGAAAACCAACCTCTCAAAAAAAATTTAAAAAATTGACAATCTAAGAGATTAGCTCTTGAAAACGAAGAAAAACTATCGAAATAAGGAAAATGCTTACATAAACATATTTAACATGAAACTACATATTATAAGTACAAAGATAATATCTAAGCGGTATTACACGATATAATTACGTCAGTAATTGATTCGTGGTGTAATTGAAGACTGAAATAAAGATGCGCAGGCGCCGTCACGGTCCGCGGCGGTCGCGTGCCGCCTCGCGCCGCCGCCCGCATATCGCTGATGTAATAATCAACAAGGACACATTCTTGTGTGTCGAGTTTGTCATAGGAGTTCATTTGTAAATTCACTATGATGATAGAGTGACTGAGTTCATTTTAATTTTGTAAAACCTGCGAAACCTGGAATAATGTTTAGCCTAAACGACAATCTTGATATTGATCTAGTGCATTCACTTTGACAAGTTCTCCTGTCGTCCAAATTCGGTCTCCCAATCATGAAATCACTTCACTTATAAATTATATTTGAGACTCGTGGATTATGGTACTAGCCACGGCTAGATTAAAGAAAAGAACTAAGGAAGAGACTGACGGAACTAGAGGCACTGCACGAACATCCATCTATAACCCAAGAACCGATCAATCCCGTTCTGACATATTGATTGCGGCTTTAAACGTATCTAATTCTACAACAGCTCAAATCTGATACGACTTGACAATGGGTAATAGGTACACATGAAGTGATTTGTCCATGCATCATGTTCAGATGTAGATAAGTCGGAACGGTGTCGAGTCGCGGCGCGGGCGTGGGAACGACTAGGCGGCGACGTAATTACGCGAATTCGTCACTCCGGCGCAAAGGGGCCGACGTGAGCAGCCGCTTTTATTATTTGCAATTGTGCGTGCGCATTATCCCATTATCTACAATTTGCAAGTGGAGTGCTTTTTACCGGCGGTGGTAAAAAGCGTGTCGGCGCGCGGCGCGGGAGTCGCGGCTTTGTCTCCGGCGATATGATGAACGCCGATCGATAAGTAATGGGTGCAATTAGTGCGACGTGCGCCCGCGCCGGCTTGCGCCTCTTTGCGGCGGCAGCGTGCCGGGTGTGGTGTCCGCTCTCATAACAAGACGGACACCTGGGACGAGATACCTCTTGCATCTAAATCAGATGACAATGAACAAAAACGTAATTGGCAAGTGACATCTCTGTTATGCACGTTGGTTATGGACGTCGGCCTATGTATGGTGATGGTGATACCAATAGTTGTAATAATATATTATGATTAGATCTAAAAAATAAACATTTCATATTATAGGTTGCCAACAAGACTCTTAAAATTCGTTAGATCTCAGAGCCAACCTCATTACTCTACTCTACTCTAGGACCGAACTCCATAAACCCATAATCAAAAGCTATAGCAGCCCGTTTTGCGGCCCATACAAAACAGCCAAGTCAAACTTATTGAACAAGCCTAAATTGTAGGGTGTTTAAAGTTTGTAGAATTGGTTCTTGTATTGTAAGGCCATGTAGAGTCTTGGTTTTTTCTTATACAATACTGTAGTTTCATTTAGGATAAAATTTTAAAAGTAGGCTAGGCCTCATTAATACAAATTATACCTACTTACCCAAGAATCATTCCTCCTCAATCTTTACTTAATAATTTAAAACGAATCAGACAAAGTACTTACAGGAACGCTGATCACCAGCGTTCTTATTTTCCAATCTGACATTGGTGACATAGCTCCATGCAAATGTTCCATGACGGCATGCGTATGAGTGTCGTGACCGATCACGCGCGCAATTAAACAATTGATACGACTGTCCGCTGCGCGGGCGCAGCGCCGCGCGTCGCTTTTTTGCGCGCGGTGCGTTTGACGACCGTAATTGACTCCACCCGCTATAATCTTCGCTGCTTTATTCAAATAGTCCTGAGGACGTGCCTTCGCCTTGTTTGGATAAATATCTCGGTGATTCGACTAATTGTCTTCTTTTGTTCCACATTTTCATCCTGCAGTTATTTGTATTTTTAGAGCGCTTACGCACTGCGTTCGATTCTAATCAGAGTCCTAGAAAGCCCAGTTTAGTCATACAACAAATTAGCTGATCTTAGTCCAGATTGTCGTATCATCATCATCGTCATCATCATATCAGCCAGAAGACGCCTACTGCTGGGCATAGGCCTCCCCAAGAGATCTCCACAAAGGCCGGTCCTGTGCCTTCCGCATCCAGCTGGTACCTGAGATCTTTAACAGGTCGTCGGTCTACCTTGTGGGAGGCCTACCCACGCTGCTTTGATTGATTTGATTATCACTTATCGTAATGGTCAGGTGGTCAACTAATTCATTGAATAACTGTGTTATATCATTTATTCCCGGTCGTACCCACTGGGAACGTATCTACTATGACCGCTTACGCTCTAGCCATCCAAATGTCTACAATCCATCAACTTTAAATTGTCCGCGTGTGGCAAGAAAACAAATTAATGTTGATGATTGGATCTCCAACTGACGGATTATTAATTAATAGGGATCGGGTCGGACCAGTGCGTAAACGTTCTTAATTACGTTTGTGGAACAATTGTCTATTTGTATTTAGTTAGTGCGACGGCGATTTTTATTGATTTAACTATAAAAAGAGCGTATAAAACATGTTATGTACGCGGCGGAATAAGCGTAACCCATTTGCCGTGACTCAATAGGCGGTTAATTAAAATAATGGGAGGTTTAATCTAGTAGGCCATTTTGCGAAACATTAAAAGTATAATGTCAAGTCGTTATAGTTTATAGCGTTTTTAATTTGGAGCGTCTCGCGCTCCGAATCTAGTTCGTTCTACATTTCGTAACGCGGTAAATATAGCAATTAACTGAGAAAGCAGTAATCCGGCGGCCGCAGCGGGCTGCCGCATGCCGTGGGCCGATTGCGCGCGTTGTTGTAAACCAGGGGCGGGGCGGGGGGAATTCCCAAATCGTAATTGCTATATTAGGTACGACGTATTATGGTATGGTACCTATGGCCGTGTGGTATCCGGTAGATCAGAAAGAGCACAAATCTATTTATTGTTTATAGGCTTCGGTAACTGCTTAACCATCAGGTAGGTCGTAAGCTTGTTGCAAACTTTTTGATTAAATAAACCTATGGGTGTCGTATGTTCGAACAAATATAATAATAATAATAAAATAATTAAAATTTACATAGATAGGGTCTGTACGCAAAACGGTTTGTTAGAGCTTCTGTGTGGCCATGAGCGACGTCGGCTCATATTTATTCACCAGCTGAGCGGTTTTTTAATTAAGTTAACGCGGCAATAACAATAAGATATACAAATAAAGCAGACGGAGGAATAGGGGGACAGAGTGGGGTGGGAACCTGTCTACCGAGCGCAGAGATTTCTAAAGTTAGTGTTCCGAATGTGCGGTGCTAATCCGACAGCCCACCTAATAGTTATCTTGGCGTTAATATCCCTGTTGTGCTCTCGCGCGAGGAATTTGACCACGATCCAGGATTTGGCAGATCAGGTAATTACAGCGGAGCGACTGCCATCTGACCAGCATGACCCTGTTAACAGGGGAATCTGAACAGATTGGATCATGGTTACACGTTTAGTCGCCTGATTGTGCAGGTTTCAACACGATGTTTTCCCGCACCTAGGAGCGTCGGCTAGAGTCCAATTAATGTATATAACTCAGAAAAGAGTCCTTGGTCCTCGGGGTACGAATCGGACCCCTTAACATCTAGGCCACCAACAGTCCACCCAATATCGAATAGGTGACAGTTCGGAAGCAATAGAATTTCCTGTTTTTCTTTATATCATACAGTAGGCAAACAGACAAGCGGGCCACCTGCTGAAAAGTGGTCACCACTGTCTATAGCCCATAGCAACACCAAGCGTATCACCAATGCGTTGCCCACCTCTATAACACGTTTCTCTGGCAGCAAAAAGACAAATGCCCCTCCACGGCCAAAGTCTCGGTTCCCCAAATCCCCACCCCACGGAGCACTGGAAACCTTACTTACTTACCGGCAGAAACACAACACTATTTAAAATAGTATTCTTTAGCTGCGGTATTCTGTAAGGTGGAGGTACTTCCCCAGTCGGGCGGCTCCAATTCGAACGGGATACCCCGCTATGCCCTATGCCCTCTTAACATCTACGTGTAGGGAAAATCTGATGACATCCGTCGTTTGTTCTGCTGTAATTCAAATTGTTATTGTAGATACTGAGAAGACATGTAAAACTGGATCATTCTCACGTTATTTCTGATAAAAACAGAGCAACATTGACACCTGCGTATTTGTTTATGCATTGTAATCGGATTCAGACAATGGTACTTACTTCCCTAGACACCCAGGACATTGTCAGCTCCCGCGCCTGCGCTGACGGCTACAAACGAGGTGGCTGGCTCCGTCCGCCGCAGTATATCAGCGGTGTCTCGGCGCGGGCTCGCGAAGACAGGTGATTGCGCGCGCGCAGCGGTACCGCGATTTACCGCCGCCGCCCGCCGCCGTAACTAACTCCGCCCAAATAAGGCCGCGAGCAGCGAAGGTGTCGCTCGTTGCGCTCCCTGTCCAATTGTCTGTTCTCTATTGACTAGGCTAGACTTATTACGTAATACTGGATGTAAATAGGTAAACGTAAGACTCGTGTTACAAGAATTTAAAAGAGCACGGCCAACACGGGCCAATGGGACAGATATATGCTCGGATTCTTTCGGCGCGGAAACTTAACGAGTGTGCGGGCGCCGATTTAGTGCGCACTTCACGCGCGTAATGGTCGCCCGGCGCCGGGAATTTAGATGAGGATTTAGGTTCGAGGCCTGTCAGGGGACGGTGTTACGGCGCGCGATACGTAAATAGTGAGCCGTTGAAGTAACTGATGGCGATCGGCACTCAAGAAGTAACGAACTAGCAACTACTATATCACGATTTTCGATATGAAGAAACCTGTTGAATAGTAACTGCTATCTAGATGATACCGATAGAACACCTATCGAGATACTAAGATATGGACGCAGTTCTATCTGCGCTTGTTTTGAAATTCATACGCGCCATTACACTTGTTCGAGCTGCTGTTAGGAGTGGTTTAGTGCGCGCATTGAGATAAAGTCGCTCGTGAATCAGCCGAGTGCGCCGCTAAATCACCGCCGCGGCTCGATATCAATCGCGGTGCAGCGCGGGCGGGGCGGTGCGGGGCGGCTCAGGGTGGCGCAGGCGGTGCGGCGCGGTGCGGCGCGGTGCGGCGCGGCGCGGCGTTCCCAGGCGCGATCCCGCGATCTCCGATACGCGCCACCGGCTGACACTGCCACCCGATACCATCGCGCCTCGCGTCGTGCGATATTTGGAAGGGAAAACAGGAAAAGCCGTACACGACGCGAGCGCAGATAGCCGATCGATTTTATAATAGTAGCCTAGATGCTATCGTATGTTAATTTAAGCCGCGCAGCGCTGCCTGCCACCCGCATCCGGCGAGGCCCGGCGTCGCCCGCGCACCCAATGATACGTACCTCTTGCAAAATTCCAATAGATACTTACTTGCCTGCCTATTTCAAAATCATGTTGCCTCCATTATATTTGGCTCGGAATCGCTTAGCCATTTCAAGGCAACCGATAACTGAACTTATTAAACTTTCATATGGCCGTCAGGAGTAGGTTCGCTGGATGTCCTCGCTGATCCCGCGAGATGAGATAACGTTACAAACTCAGCAACACGGAGATGGACGGCAGATAGTGAGGCCTGCGGGGGGAGGGGGAAAGGGGGAGCGGTGACGGCTGCGGATGCATGCCGTATTGAAATGTCGCTCGATACCATCGCCCGCCCGCGGTCACCAGCGACCTGTCTTGTTTTCTCGTATGCGGAACTGATGCAGCGAATTAGCGAAATGCTATCTATCTATGTTCTACGGATTTTAAGTGGCGTAAATGCAGCTAATAGTATGGAATTTAGAGTAAACACTGTTAGATAGATAGATAGATGTATCCGGGCCGTTTCCGCATTCTGACGAACTTTCGCCTATTCTGTGTGGATATGGTGTGCTCCAAGATACCCTATTGCCAATGCCATCCCAATGCCTCCAGGAAACGTAGCAGTCCAAGCAATGCTGTGATCGTAAACACTGTTACGATTACAGCATTTTTATATATTTTGTTTACACTATGCTAAATACTTAACAATATGAACGTTCAAAGTACCTACGTACCATCTCCGTGGCTTTCATATATCTTGCTAAACTTGAGGAATATGAGGTAATGCAAAACTTAAGCACCGAATAGCTACATCGCTCGAATCGCCGATGAGGTGGTATATGGTTTCACAGGTAAAGTGATGGTTTTATTTCTTTGAGAAAGCGAATATCGATTTATTAGCATTCACAGTTTCGTCAGCCAGCTGAAAATTGAAACGATATTATGAAAATAAAAAATGTATTCGAATTTCGTCTAAGTACGAATAGTTGATTCTCTGTCGTAAGACATAAAACAAGGCACTGACATATAAAAAGGTTGGCATGTGATATGTGAAAGGCAGATTTAAATACATTGTACCTAGATAACTAAGTATTTATCAAGGTTGGCAAACCGCAATGACATGATTTATCTTGACATCAACAATACATACGTGGACAGACCACATGTGCACCAGTACCACATCAGGCACACAAATATAATGAGAGTTGGTACACAAGTGCTTAATTACAAATCTGTTCCGGGTAACTCTGACCTTATCTCGCCGACAGTACTAGTATTTATGCCGTTTCGCCGACTATGTTTATAGCGAGCTGGATCCGGCTCGTAACATGTCTATTTCGCTACGGTTGAATAGGTCCCGGCGTTCATATATCCAGGGATCCCTTAATTGCGTGGCGGCCTCCCGCTACGCCTGCGCCTGCGCAGCGCGGGAGATATAAATCAGCGCGCCGTGTGTCGCCGCGCACCGCCCGCCATGCAAATGCGGAGTGCAGCTCGCGGGCTCGCGGGGCAGGAAGCGCCGAAGCACCGGTTCGCACCTCTTTGTCGAGCCTTTGTGGCTCGCGGCTGCCCCAACATGCGTCAGGATTAGCGCCGCTCGCCCCGCAATATTGTGACAATGAGCCGGCGCATTGTCCGCGTCTTAGGCGGTGGACGCAGCGATTTACGGGCGGCCGCTCCCGCCCGCGGGACTGCGGTCGCTGCATTTATTCATAACATTTGCGGGACGCATTTGAATATCTGGAGCTGCGTGCGTAGAAACTAATGACGAGCGCGAATACATTGCGGTGGCTATTTTCCTGGGCTATTACTTTAGTATACCTTGCAGATGTCATTGGTGATATTTTTTATACATAATAGGTACATATAGCCTCAAACAAAATTATCAATGAAAGAATAATCGGCAACAGCAGCTCGTAATAAATAGTCTACTGTGTTGGACTCGACCCATCTCCACATTTTGTTGAAAGCATTGCCAACTCCACGCTTGGCAAGCGGTATGAAGAAAAATACTCAATAGAAAAACCATCTTATGGTTTGCGAAGGTTTGCGTCTATGACATTAGATAGTAGCCTTTTACGACACGCACAAATTTATGCAACAAAATCCAAAGCTACAAACTTTACCGAGTGGCGGTATATTACTAGATTGGACACATCGGATATCACGCGAGATTTAGAAATACTTACTCTGCGCTGACTGACAGACGGACTGGCCACATCGTCCTCGGCCAAGCTCCCTCTCTAGTTGCGATTTGGTGGATTCCGTCGGACGCCTGACGGATTGATCTACTGCGGCGCGCGCGCGTGTCGCTGTCAATTACGCGCACGCGCATCCATCACCGCGCGGCTGCGGCGCCCCGCGCCCTGCGCCCCGCCGGAGCCGCAATGCATTTGCAACGGGCCGCGGCTGTCGACGGCTTTGCGGTAACCTGCAAGGGAAATCAATTCGATATGATTTATTGCCATATCAATATTTCCACAAATACAGGTGACGGCGTAAAAGAAATTCTCGTAACGTACCTACTAATCCTTACTCCTATGTGCTCCTACTCCTTATAAAGTACTCGCGCCTTCTTCAATAAACTCCGTATATCCATACAGGGGCCCAAGTCTGCTAATTTTATTTAAGTCAAATGTTTGGTGATATTAATATTGATTTTCAATTGAGACTATTGCGACTTCATCACGATTAAGACGAATTAGGTATTCAGTAAAATCTTTTATCAATAGCGTGGTAACAGAGTCGTGATTGACTCTCAATTGTTAATTGGTATTGCCTTCTAAAATCTAACAGGAGACTGTCGTTTTAGGCCACAATCGAGTTACATTCAGACTAGAAAATAGTACAATGGCAGTTCAATTGAATGCCAATGAAAAACAGTTTCTCTTAAATTGGTAGTAGAATACCAAAACGTGATAAATTTCCTATTAAGATTCAATTAAGACAGTCATAAATTAGAAGACTACCACCCCAGGGCATAAACTATCCTGTTTCGTTAATCACTATTAATTAATTAATTTTTATTTATTTTATTCAGGTAATAAACAATCATGTTACATTGCATGTGGTTTCCAATTATATAGCTTGTAGACCTATACACATCAGTTCTATACGAAGTTGCAGAATAGGACAAGCGTAATATTTAATGCCACAGAGAACAATATATTGGAAAAAGGGCTCAAATATTGCCCTAGTACAAAACTAACACAACAGGATATAGACGGTTTAGCAGCCGACCTTGCAGTTGCCACAATTGGGGATCAACGGTCTCAACAAGCTTGTTCACTACATCTACACAAAATCAACACCTACAAACAAGAAAAATCTAAAGAAGAGAAAGTTATAAGTAATATAAGAAGGAAGATCGTGGAAAACAACCTAATAGTTACAAAAGCTGATAAGGGTAATACGGTAATCATTGCCAAAGTGGATGAATATAAGGAAAAAGTTCAAAATTTCTTAGAATCGGGACAATTTCAGGTGCTGAAAAAGGACCCGACTGAAAGATATAACAGCGAAGTCCGAAACCTGGTAACTTCCACCGAAAGCATTCTCAATGCATTCAGAGCACCATACTTGACAGAGATGAACCCCAGGCCTCCTCGTTTACATGGATATTATAAACTGCATAAAGAAAACCAACCAATTCGACCAGTAGTTTCATACACAGGCGCTCCAGCATATAAACTAGCAAAAACAGTAAATAAACTATACAAAAGCTTGACATCGTATAAACCTACACACACAATTAAAAATAGTGTAGATTTAATAGAAAAAATAAGCCATATTAAAGTTTCACAACAGGCGAAATTAGTGTCCTTCGATGTAAAGAATTTGTTCACAAGTGTACCAGTCAAAGAATGCCTTCAAATAATAAATGAAAACCTATGCCAATCCAAACTTGAAGCACAAAAAATAATAGACTTAGAGGCAGCCATCAAAATTTGTCTAGATCAAAATTATTTTATATGGAACAAACAAACATACAAGCAAATGGAAGGTTTAGCAATGGGTAGCCCTTTGTCTCCTCTATGCGCTGACATTTACATGGACAATTTTGAAAAAGAAATTTTAAATTCGAGATTCCGTGAACACATACAATATTGGTACAGATAATAATATGTCGATGATATATTGTGTCTGTGGACTGGAAATGATAACGACCTAAACAGTGTATTAGATTTTATGAATTCCTTGAACCCTAATATTCAACTGACGATGGAAATTGGTGGAAAAACCATTAATTTTCTTGACATTACAATAGACATCACGAACGATCAACATGAATATAAAATATATCGTAAAGAGACATATAGCGATAATATTATACACGCCACATCCCGGCATCCAGACAGTCATAAACATGCGGCTTTCCACGCGTTTATCCATAGATTATTAAGTGTACCAATGAGTCGAGAAAACTTTACTAAGGAGTTGAAAACTATAGAACGGATAGCAATAAACAATGGCTACTCCAAAAAACTAATAAACAATATTCTCATACGCAAGCAAAGAGTAATAACTAGGAAAATGTTGGCACCCGCGGCTTTAGAAATTAACAAACCTACAAAAAGATGGGCAACAATTCCCTATGTTGGACCTATCACACACAAATTGAGGAAAATTTGCAATAGCGATCAGTAAAACACTGCATTTTATAGCATAAAATCGCTGGGGTCCTTGATTTGCAACAATAAGGATAAAATACCCATTGAAAATCAAAGTGGAATTTATAGTCTGACATGTGACACGTGTGCTAAAATATACATAGGTCAAACAGGAAGGAAGTTTAAAACAAGAATCAAAGAACATATAGCTAGCTGGAGAAAAAATACACAAACCTCGACCTTTGCGGAACACCTTAATAAAGAAAACCATATTTTTAACCCAGATAATGGCATAAAATACCTTCATATAGCTGGGAAAGGACGTAGACTAGATGGACTAGAAGCTATAGAAGTGAACAGAATGAAGAAAGATAATATAATTAATGACCAAATTTCCTTATCGACATCACCTATTTTAAATTATTTTAAATGACATACCTTCGATATAATTTATATTTTTTGCCATTTACTTAAATGTATAACAATTGACATACCTTAAAAAATTTTGACTACTTGTAATTTGTATTATGTTGACATACTGTACATTTCTCTGCACTGTGACATCCTAACATTATTGTATACTGTCGGTACCCACATCAACTTTAAATTATTATTTGTCGGTACCTACATATAGCTTGTAATCAAAATATAAAGTAATTGCCTGAAGATGAGTAATTCGAAACCGGTTGCAATTTAATAAAAATTATATAATAAAGTGGAACTAGTGTACAAAAAGTGATTTAATTTACATAATATAATACAGTACCAATTTCACTTAAAAGTACCTAGAATGTACCATACCCTGTCAATTCCACAATTTATCCTATAGGTCGACAATTTAACTGGTGTATCGCCTGCGGTATGAGGGGGGCAGAATGGGAACTACTTACTCACGTACCTAAAGAGATATGGAATTGTAAATTCTGAATATTGTATATTGTATGTGACAAAGCTTTTAGGTACCGACTGAAAAATCTTTTGTTGGATAAATCTGTATACTCTGTAAAAGAGTACATTAATATTTTACATTGACATAAGCATTTATTTTATATTTTGTTATTCCCATTCTGACATCATACTTATTATTTAAGTATGATATGTATGTTCAATTTTGTTGTTGTTGACAATATCATTGACTTACAATTACTATTTTTCATGTAATATTTAATGTACCAAAAAGTGTAAATCTGTTGGCAAATAAATAAAAAAATAAAAAATAAAAAAATTAGTGCTATATTATGGACATTTAATTTTCAATGATAGATAAATAAACTAAAACTAAACTGAAATAAATGATTTTTATTTATTTATTATAACGCACACGAGGTTAATTTACCAATGATAAATCCCGAGGTGGAGGCTTAAAAATGTTTGCTAAAAAAATTATAGAAGCACAGGTGTTTCCAAAGTGTGCACCGTGGAGAGGAAGGAGGGGCGCTGTGAGGCGCTCCCATCTTTTCGTCTCGAAACTAAACTTAGATGTTTGTTTACATATTAAATCATAATCATCATCATATCAGCCGTAAGATACCCACTGCTGGGCATAGGCTTCCCCCAGAGATCTCCATACAGGGTATTGCACCTTCCACATTCAGCTACATCTGCGATCTTTATCAGATCGTCGGCACATCTAGTGGGAGGCCTACTCATGCTGCGTCTTCCGGTACATGATCGCCACTCGAGAACTTTACTGCCCCATAGGCCATCTGTTCTGCGAGCTATGTGCCCGCTTGGCAATCTTTCGCAATAGTTCGCTTGCGGATCTCCTCATTCCTGATTCGATCGCGCAATGACACTCCAAGTATAGCCCTTTCCATTGTAGTCTAAGAGCCCATGAGGGCCAGACCTTCCTATTGTCCGTAAGTATGAAAGTTTTTCCATGTGTGTCCCCAACACAGGTAAGAATGATCCCCGCCCATTAAACCTGGATCGTGGTTCCTTTGGCAGGTAACAGGTAACAAAGGTGTATAAAATCTTATCTCCAATTTCTTAAGTTAGCAAGCTCAATTTTTTTGTATTTTATTCGTAACAGCATTAATACTCACGATGCTCATTGCCAGACACATAGTATGGTTACAACCCTCCGCCGGACACCCCTAAACTATAATTATCTGTAATTATACTTACCTTATATTAGGAAAGCTGAATTTTATAAATGTTATTCAGAGAATTATTAAACTGAGTTTTCTCAGTAGCCAGACAGTTTTTTGGGTTCTATAATCCTGCCAGACGCATAAAAAGTGTCTCATATGCAACAACTGGTGCGAGTGAGACAGAGCGCTCAGTTAATTGCAATGTTATGCTAAACATATACTATCGTTTATTCCAAATTGTTTAGTGATTTTTTTATAATTCATTAAGAAATTTAATAAAATAAAATTATTACAGTCAGAATAATACATTTTTTAATCTATAATCAGTAAAAATTTTCTAATATTCACATTTAATCAGTAAATTCTAATATTCACATTTTTAAACTCGTGATATCTCTCGAATGGAATGTCTGAATTGCATAATTCAAAAAGTTATATAAAGGTATTGAAGCAGTCGTGAATATGAAGTAATTGATTTTGATAAGGATTAATAGCAAAGTACCAATAAATAGCGTTTTTTAGCGGCGGCATTTCAATTAAATTTTGAAAATAAAAGAACACATGCATACATGTGACATAACTATAATAGTTAGACATATACTGTCGTGACACTTTTTATAGATAATGATGTGTTCTGCAAAGTCGTAGTACATTATTTTGTTCTATCATCAATAGTTTTCGCAGCACACGCGATGTAAGGAATTTTTTGGGTATTTTTTTACACCTTGGGTTACATTATTGGAGTTTTATTAATGAACCGTAATTTTTTAGAAAATACGCTTCCGCTCCGGCCATGTACCAATGACTGTTTTTTGAGTTATATACATTAGTTGAATACTAACCGATGCTCTTACGGTGAGGGAAAACATCGTGATGAAACCTGCACATTCAGGCGACTGGATGTGTAACCATGATCCAGTCTGGTCAGTTTCCCTTGTTAGCAGAGTCATGGAGGTCAGACGGCAGTCGCTCCACTGTAATTACCTGACCTGCCAAATCCTGGATCATGGTCAAGGCGGACCCCGGGCCCTCGTGCGCGAGAGCACAACCGGGACATTAACGCCAAGATGGTCACCCGGGGATAGTGTAGCTTCCCAACGGTGAAAGAGTTTTTGAAATAGGACCAGTAGTTTCGAAGCCTATTCAATAAAAACAAACAAACAAACAAACAAAAAATCAAACATTTCCTTTTTATAATATTAGTATAGACGACAGCTGATGCGCAGTAAAAGATCGCACCGAACCGAGCGCTCTGTCTCACTCGCACCAGTTGTTGTATATGAGCCCCACTCTCGCAACTATTACACTTTTAATGCGTCTGGCAGGATTATAGAACCCAAAAAACTGTCTGGCTACTGAGAAAACTCAGTTTAATAATTCTCTGAATAACATTTATAAAATTCAGCTTTCCTAATATAAGGTAAGTATAATTACAGAGAATTATAGTTTAGTGGTGTCCGGCGGAGGGTTGTAACCATACTATGTGTCTGGCAATGAGCATCGTGAGTATTAATGCTGTTACGAATAAAATATAAAAAAATTGAGCTTGCTAACTTAAGAAATTGGAGATAAGATTTTATACACCTTTGTTACCTGTTACCTGCCAAAGGAACCACGATCCAGGTTTCATGGGTGAGGATCATTCTTACCTGTGTTGGGGACACACATGGAAAAACTTTCATACTTACGGACAATAGGAAGGTCTGGCCCTCATGGGCTCTTGCTCTATTGCCTTTTGGGTGATAGTGAGTTTTCTTATAAGGCTGGCATTGTCGAGCACGGTCCGGTCGTGGTTGGCGTGGGGTGGGTTTGCTGCGGCCATAGGGTGGTCAGCATGTCCCTGTGTGTTTCTTTCCTACTTTCTTACCCCTCCTTTTTGACGATTGCAAGAGATATTTAATATCCTAATCAATAAATAAATTTTGAATTTTGGAATTTTTGGATTTTGGCCCACAGTGAGCCATAAAATAAATATGAAGACCGAATTAAAAATCGAGATTTAGTTTTAAAAGCCATAGGTAAAGATTAAGTTTCTCGTCTCGGGATATTATACTTAATCTTGGGACAAGTTCGGGCATAATCTCGTGTGCATTCTTTTTCGGAGGAACGTCATCAACTGACGTTTCGCGGAAGATAATGCTCACTGCCCCGCGCCCCGCACCCCCGCGTTCATCAACGAAAAATCACCCAATCATAACCCAAAAATAACCCAATCCCACCTACCTCACCTACCGCAGGGGATATACTAGTTAAGTTGTCGACCTATAGTATACCATGCAAATGTTTCTAAAACTGGCTAAATTATTATGAAACATATTTATATCACCAAAAAATTAAATATATGTGCTTGGAGAACGCAGGAAAAACCTATATTTGGCATAATTTGTTCAGCCAAAATTAATGTATAATGTAAATTTGTGAAAACATTAAAATTGTGAAATCTAGAAAGGTAAACGAATAACGACTGATTTATACGTCAGGTACTCTTGCAATTTATTTAACAATTTACACCAAAACCCAGCAATATCGGTGGAAGATCAAGCTGTATTGCAGTAGAAAAGCACCACCTGTGCCCATTTATAGTCCAACAGGATATATTTGGTATCGGCGGCCTTCCTCGTGAATTACTCTATCTATTGGTAATCTGTACCTTTTTAAGGCATGAGTGAAGTGACACTATCTGAGATAGGCATGCTACTCCATCGTTCGTATCGTGATACGCCGATACTTACCGCCAGAGGAGTAAATATTTAACTCTACCTATATGGTAATTAAAAGCAGTTTACTTTTCTACCGGTGATAGTCTCTATCAAGTTGTAGGAGTCTGGTTTAAGTAACAATGGTTACGTTTTATTTTGTTCCAGTTTGGGACATGCATGAATGAGACATTTCACCTTAGTCCTCACAGTAACAATGCAGCAGCGGTTCTGCATTTTTGTTGCCTGGACTGCATCCTTGATGCATGAATCGTAGATGTTATGGGCAATAGTTATTGCTTACCATCAGGTGGGCTGTCATCTCATTTGTCGCAGCGTAGCATAAAAGGATAATTTCTTATTTTAGGCTATGCAGGCATTTGACCGCCATCTCACCATCTAGAATCTCCGTAGACTGTCAAATGGGGAGCAGCATTTTCCTTTGTTGTTTCTAACACTGCGATCTCCAACCCGCCTGCTAAGCGTGGAGATTAAGGTCCTAAGTCTGCGATGACGAAGCAGCTTAGTCCTCACAGGGACAACATACCTGCGGTTCTGCGTTTTTAGCAATACTAAATATTACAAACGACTGATTTAGACATATTTGGTTGTCAAGTAGTTAACTAAATTTTTATCTATTTATTATATGGTAAACAACAAAAGAGTGAATTGCACATTAAAATTTACCATGCAACTTAATAAAAATTGTAGAACGTAGGTAGTAACCGAATTTTACATACATAAATTGTGTATATTGCAGGCGATCTGATTTACTTGACTGACGGGTCTGCGAATAATGTTGTGAATAGATAAAGAAAATAGTGATTGTGACGTTCGGCGGGTTGGAGATAGCAGTGTTGAAGACAAACATAAACGCAACATTCTACTCTGCCGGGAACACACGGCATCCTTAAGAAATATAGTAGAACTCATATTAATTTCAGTATCAACATTTGTTAGTTTTATTGCCCTAGTTCATGAATGAACCCTTCGTAGTCGGTCAACTTAGCAAAAAGTTACTTAAACTTTCTGTAAGAGGAGCAATCGATCCACTTCGTAGGAGTACTATAGCTCGCTAAGAGCATTTTGTCGGATTCGGATCAGATGCGGTGTTTTGCTTATGCAGAATTTACACGCACTTATGTCGTGTATCTTTTTTTTATGTCATGCGGTAGGCAAACAGGCAATCGGGCCACCTGATGGAAAGTGGTCACCACTGCCTATAGACATTAGCAAAACTAAGAGTATCGCTAATGCGTTGCCCACCTCTATAACACGTTGTTCTGGCAGCAAAAAGGCAACCACGGTTCCTCAAATCCCCACCCCATGGAGCACTGGAAACCTAACCGGCAGAAACACAATACTATTTAAAAGAGTACTGTTTAGCTGCGGTATTCTGTAAGGTGAAGGTATTTCCCCAGTCGCCAGTGGAGTGTCTTCCATCTTTCCACAAAACCGCTTCTATATTGTATGAAATGCGTTTTATATGTATGGGGAATTTGGGCGCCTTCAAAGCTAGAGTGAAATAAGCTCTTCATAGACCGGTGCATCATCTTCAATCGCATCGTCACTTTAACACACTCCACTGTGTCGCATCGCGAGCGAATGCTAGTAACTACACCTTTACTAAACTTGAGTACCCATAGTAAAAATTAATGTTTGAAAGGAAATCAATAAAATTCTAGAATTAAATTGAAGTCATACAATTTTTCAGAGAGATAAGGTTAAAATTAATAGGTGTCATGGCTATATACGGCCAACCAGCAATAAAAAACATATATCGATCCTTTTATCAATCTTTGCGTTTAGGTAGGTACGGTCGTATCTTTATTAAATTCAGAACTGGACAGTCCGAGAATCCGAGACACATTATTATTAAGCGACGTGACTCACCGCCGCCGCCTCGCTCGAGACGAGAACAGAAAAGGACCGTGGAGATAAATCGGCACCGTGTCTTTAATTTATTGAGTTTTGTATAATTTACTTTAATTAAAAGAGATACGAGTATGCAGAATATCAATAAAGATTTTGATCTACATAATGAGCGATGATCCCCGGGTTTCTTCCACGGAAACGGTGAAGTGTTACTTTTATGAGTAATAACATAAGTCAGCTAGTTGCGCTTCGAGCCTCGAGTACCGGCGATGAGAGTCGCGGCGGTAACGCCACGTAACTGTACCGATGATGAATACATTTCGTCAAATTCCCGGCGCGGTCAACGCGCTGACTGCTCCGTTCCCAAGAAATACTCGTAAAAATTAACCCATTAACATCAATTAGCGACATGACGACATCGCGAGGCGACGGCCGCCGGCTGATCCCGCTCGAGCGTGGCTAACATTGAGTTAGCGTGTTACAGCTAGCTTCGATTATTCACAATGATATCGGTCCTCCGTTAACCAGTACATGCAGACAACAGAATGTATAACCAATATCCAATCTGGTTATGTTCCCCTGTTAACAGGGCACGGAGGGTAGATGCCAGTCATCATCATCATCATTACAGCCAAAGCAGTCCACTGCAGAACTTAGGGCCTCTCTCAGGAGAGGGGAGGTTATTGCTTAATCTCCACGCTTGGCGTGATCGTACGGAGATCGCCGAGATGCAAATATAAAAATGAAAAACACTGCTGCCCAGTTTCCCGCCTCCAGATAATTTGTCTCGAAAACATTACTCGCCTTGTACGATACCCACGAGTGTAAGGGATAGTAGAATTACTATGCCGGGCACCGCACAGCGAACCTAGACCGCAGTCGCTCCACTATAATTACCTGATCTGCCAAACCCTCGATCAATACAGACAAAACACATTTTTTAAATGTAAGTGTGTGAGAGCGCAATCAGCATATTGACGCCGAGATAATGATATCTATAGGTCCCCCGTTGACCAGAAAACGAAGAGCTGCATTTTCGAAACAGGCTCGAATCTAGCAGTGGCAGTGGCAATGTTACAGTTTGCTGGTGTGCGTGTGAATCGACGCGCGCGCAGGTAGCGAGAGGGCGGCGACGCACGGCCACGGATTTAATTTGATTCCGTTCAGATCAAAGCCGCTTTAATTGGATCAGTGTAGCCTCATCACGGGTCAGCGGCCGATAGGTGCGCGCGCGCAGCCACGTAATAGTGGAATTAAATCGAGCTAGAGGCGTTAAATGAGTGGATTCTCGGAGGCGGGCCGGGCTTTTGTGCCGCGGGCGTGAGGACGGGACGTGATCAGGCTCGGCTTTATTTGACCGTAGTTGTTCGAGCAGAAAGAGGAAGAAGCTCACTCAAGCCTCATAACACTTGTGACCAAAGGTCCAATTGATAGTAAATGCAACCAGATTCATACCAAACAAAATTTTAGAAATAGTAAGACGGAAATTGGTGTCAGGCGAGTCTCAACTACGTCACGAGAGGCAGGTGGTAGAGATCTAACGTTTTTATTATATTATGCAGGATTACCAATTCACTCTGACGGAAAGCGATAAACACAATGCTGATAAATATGATGCAATGCAACCTGAACACATGTTCCAATGTGAGCTCGTTTGTTCCATTGCCCATCACTGGCCCCAAGCCCTAGGTAGCGGCAAGTCATGCGTCGTAATGGCCGCCGAATTAACGCGGCTGCGCCCGCGCACCGCGGACAAACAACCGCGGTACTAAAAGCAGCACCTCAATCAAATTACCCTGTTTGGACTTTAGACCGTGCAAACATATCTAATCGTTCTGTCTTGCAGGTTGGAATATAGCAAGTGATTTAAAGGCACGAGGCATAACAAAAATTTGCTCTCGTGTGAAACATACAACTTTTCACTTCTCCCACGAAGAGGGTGTTTTTGGTGTGTTACAAAGTTTTGTGTGTTCACGGTACACCAGCAGCAGTTGTTTGAAATCTCTCGTCGCAAAAATCGTTTTTGCTGTGAGTTTTTACGCACCAAAAAGCATATTTTTCATGCTGGACAAATAAAAGTTTTTAGTGACAGACCAACTACGACTTCTGTGGGCTTAGAGAATAAGAAGCAGCATGAGTATTCCTAGTTCCTCCGCTGCAATCTCTGCCCGCCTTCCAAGCGTGACAATTAGTGCAAAATCCTCCACGAAAGCACGAATGTGGAGGCTGTTCACGTCATAACAATAAGTAATAAGGGCTTGCGTAGCTTGTTGTGCTGCCGCGAGTACAGGCCATGTCTGGCGACTCGTCAAAATTCTTAGAACAACTAGATGATCAAATTCAAGTTAATTGGTCAATGAACAAAGCAGGTACATTGTCTATGTAAATTACACTGTAATATCTTATGACTTACCTATCTACTTGTTTCTCATTTCGCTCGAAGTAGCTCGTGTGCCATTTTGATGTGTGGAAACTATTCTACGTCATTTGAGGTCCAAAGTCAATTAACTATTTGTCTTTGTTTTGCAGCAATTTGTGTTCAGCAGTTTCACCGTGACATTTCAATTTTGCGTTCATAATGTCAAAGTGTTAATTATGTATATATCCTGGGACACTTGTGAAACTGGAACTGTGTGAAACTTTGTTTTATGGTGAAACTCCATAAAGACGTCCACGTCACCTGCGTCTGATCGCCGGCGAGTGGCCGCCATGTTTGCACCGGCTAAAGGCTAAATTGCGTCGTTATTTCAAATTCGTCTCACGTGGACAAATAGCGGCGGCTGCGCAACGCTAGCCCTTCCCTTGTAAATCCCGGGCATAATTTGCAGGTACGCATAACAGACGGCCGGTATGAAATATGTCGTTATAGTTATTGTCCATATTTCTGCTAACCTACATTTTGCCGGGCCATAACTCGGTGCTGTTATTGAATGTTGCGCCAACGACATGTGGCTACAAATCGTCCGCCGCCTCGCCGGCGCTGGCGCAACTCGCGGCCGCTGCGCGCGCGCCGCCGTCGGACCGCTAGCTCACGATGCACCGATTACACCATTATTCTTTGTGTACGGTTTTCAAATTGCAAGCCTGGACTATATGCAATGCAGTGAGTGGTCGCTCGATGAATCGGAAAAGTCCGCGTTCGTTTCATTGTTCCTGTTTAATGCAGCATTCGTCGTCATTCTTTATAACACAAATTGCAATATTGAAATTTTTAAACCTTTAAAAAAGACAAACTTAAGTCAAATTCCAAAGGATGAGGTTGCTAGTTCATCGCTCACTATTTTGTTCTCCTATTTTGTTTGATCGTTGGAGATAATTGAGGAGTGTTACGTACGCCCCGACACCCGTGACGAGTAAAGTTACTCCGTCACCGCGCTCTCGGGCAGTGCGCGTGGGCGCCGCGCGGGGCGCACATTGTAACTTAACGTAATTTGTGCAACCATTGAGGCGTGAAATCGATTCTAAACGAGAATCTAATACATTAACATGAACATAGATTTGAATGAATAATGCTCACGAAGTTTGTAGAATTATTTCCAGTTGCGATCGTACTCCGCTATTACGGCGAGTGTGAAACTTCGCGTCTCGCCCCACTGGAGCCGGACTTCCCACGAATGGGTTTATTATCTCATTAGCGTGAGGAATGTCTTCATAAAGTGTCGCCGGCCCCGGGACATCGTTCATTACCCATCGTAATGACTTTAATAAAATCATGTATTTATCTTCATCGCCACTCTAGCGAGATCTGCGTGTGTACGTCTCGTGCGTATACATTGCTTTTTAGTAATGCCGTGGCTTGCATTGTGTGTAATATAGTTGGTAATGTAGAACGTTTCTTTAGTGGTGTGTGGTCGCGGCGGGCTGCGGTGGTAGCGGGCGGCGATTACGGGGGCGCTGCGGGCGATCGCCGCCCCGTCCCCCGATATTATCGCTAAACAGTATAGTTGTGTTAATGCTCGCGTCCGCGGGCTGTCGCGCGCCGCCGCCGCCTGCGCCGCCCGGGGGCGCTGTGTTTATGTTTCCATTAGCGACTCGATTAGTCTTCGCCTTGTGAACGAGTCCAAGTATTTATAACTCCAATCGGGCCCGCCGGTCCGTCTATCCGTTTTCGTGCATGAACAAGGATGGTATTAATAAGAAATTAGCGTTCGCGGCGACGTGCGATCGCGGCCCGATAGCCGCCACACACGGCGCCGCCGGGGTGGCCCGCCTGATATTTAAAAGTAACCAAACATGTCATAAAATTCAAATTTCTTATTAATTCTTGCTTCTCGTTGCTCTTAATTTTTTGCGGAAATGCAAATAAGCGACCTCCAGAGCGCGTCGCTCCCCCCGCCCGCCCCCGCGCCGCCCCGCGCCCGTCATTACCCGTCGCGATGCCGCGCAAATCCGCGCCGGCGCAGGTGCGCGAACGCGATCAATTGCATGTGGCAACATTTTGTTTAAACCTACACTTTACGACAATCTGCACAATGTAAACACCTACAGGGAATGGCTAGTAAATGGCCAATAAATAGTCGCAAATTCGGATGGAAAATTGGCAATTCACGTTGCATAATGCGGCCAAGCGCGCCGGCCGCGCCGTGC
Source organism: Blastobasis lacticolella (assembly GCA_905147135.1). Lineage (NCBI taxonomy): Eukaryota > Metazoa > Arthropoda > Insecta > Lepidoptera > Blastobasidae > Blastobasis > Blastobasis lacticolella. Next base: position 17,310,655 of record LR990059.1, read on the forward strand.
GAACCGCGATGCTCCGGCGAATGCTATTTTTGGTGTTCTCGGGGCTGAGTTACTGCGCTTTCAATTTCGCGGGGCCATAACAAAGAGCAAACATTGTTTTGCGCAACGCCCGCTCCGGTGCCTCACGAGCCGCACTTATTGGCGCAAAACAACCACGCGAAGGACCACGGCAATATAACAATTCTATAGCGTCTCTATTGCCGCAGCGTTTTACGTCATGTCGTCGACTATAGACACCTCGGCCACGTCCGCTTAACAGAGTCCTCGACGAACTAGTTCCCGCCGAGGCGAGGACAAATAGCCGCTTCGGTACCCGTTTTTAGAACCACTCGTGGACGGACCCCGCCGGCCGCGGGGGCTATTACAAATTGATGACAATAAAATTTAGGAGAGAGCGCGACCTGCTTTGGGGGTTCCGTGGGATTAGACACAAATTTTTGTACACAAAAGAATATATGTTTGTATGTTGTCTAACTATACGATACTGTTTAGGATGCGTTTACAATAACGACTTGCTTGCAAAGGGTACCTTTAAAAAGCCATCTCAGAGCAACATACTTCAACGCCTATTTACGAGACGAAAGTCCTTAAAACACACATTACAATATTTACCCTATAATAGTTTTGTAAACAAAATTGCATCGATAGTTGTCACCGGTCGCTGCGGGCCCCGGCCGCTGCCGGCGACGTGTAAACGACGCGCGGGCGCAGCGGCCGAGCTCATTATCATGCTCTTATTGAATAGCTACTATAAACTCCGTAATATATGAACCGCCTTGTCAACATTATATTGGAAATTTGTCCAAATTTTATAACAGCTCTGATAAGCACATAAAAATATTTACGTCATAAGTTATATCGTATATCGTTGCCTCATTCTTTATTGCCTCTCGGATTTAACGGACGAGCGCGACTCGTGCCGCTTGGTACTTTTTCCTTCTATTTGATGCGGGATCAATTCATCTTGGTACGCGCAATTAACGGCGACCTGCCCGCGGCGCGTCGCGCCTTAATTGATAATTGCCGTGTAATTGGCGGGACCCCGCACCCCGCACCCCGCACCCCCCTCGCCCCATGCCATGCGCCCGCGCAGGCTGTAAGGCCGCCGCAGCACCCTGTATACCCAATTAAACTGACCACACCAAAAACGGAGATACATTGACAAAGTGCTTTTCCGGCTTACCTATACATAGGTATAGATATACTCGTATTGATTGTATTACGCTTGGCAACAGAGTTCAACTAAGTGAGTTCCTATTCTTTTCTTTTATTTCTTCAAGAAGGTATTTGCTTGTTTTCGAGCTGTTGAATGTCACAACTCAATATTTATTTGTAGTCCTTGGCTAAACGATAGCTGCAGCAGCGAGAATGGATGGTTGATCTTTTCCTGTTCAAAATAAGAAGCTCATAACTACTACATTTGCATGCATATACAAATGTAGACTACCTCTGAATACAATTTAAAGTAATTCCGACCACGTTGTAAACTAATAAATACCTACGCACTCACGCACTTTTATAAATGGCCCCAATTACTATCTGGTGGCTTTAATTTTATTTTAATTGGCACATTGTGTTTGTGCAACTCTTGGCCGTATTATATCGTAGAGCGTCGCGAGCGTTTATCCCGTCAGTGAGTCGGTAATTACGCGTCGCAATTACGCGCTTTCGGAGGTTCCGCGTGCGCGCGCGCCGCTCCCGGACGGCGCAACGGCGACGCGCGACGCGAGACGCGCGACGGCCCAGCCCGCCCTAATTGCGCCGTCCTCCGTTCGGGATACTCAAACAATATCTGCAACACGAGCAAAAACATAAACACAGGCCGAGTCCTCGCACCGTCGCAGGGCGCGGCAATTTCTGTAATGATACCGCGGCGCGGCGCGGCGGAGGTCGCGCGGCAATAAAGCGCTGGTTCCGCTACGTTAAAATAACTTAAGTAGATGTTCCAGCAGTTTAGTTTTTACGGCGGTTTTTCTGCGCGCCGCCGGGGGGACTCTATTACTTTTTGTAGCGTCCTGTAATTTGATTTGGTCGTGTGAATCACGGCGATTAGTTTCGTTCACGCGCCGCCGCCGAAGCGGCCGCCGCGGCCGCCGCGCGACACCCGACGCCGCGACGCCGCGACATCGCTCCCGGGGTCCGCCCTTTGTAACAACCGAATCGTGTTCGCGCTCACCACCGTTTATTTTCCGAATGTCTCGATCTAAAATGAGTGTGACGCGGCAGGGCGGGCGCGCGGGGGGCGGGGTGGCTGCGGCGTGCGCGCAGCCCGCTCCGCATTGTTCGCCGCCCGCTCACCGGCTCTAATCCAATCAGGAATAGTACTTAAATTAATCACGCACGATCTCCACATTAGATCTAGATCGCCTGACAGCCTGAGAGGCTTAGCGGCGGTGGCGGCGGCGGCGGCGGTTGGGCAACGACGGCCGCCGCGGCTAATGCTTCCTGTAATGTGCTTATTAATTTGGTTAATTCTCGAGACGACGGCCGGATTACGGCCAGGAGCGGGAAAGGAAAGTATAAAATGCACATGTAACGACTTTAGTTTCGTAACAGTAGCTTATACTGTTTAATTAATATATATTATAGGTCGTTGTACAGTTTAATAGGCTTAATAATTGCCTTAAAGAACTGAATGTGCTTAGAACTAATTTTCCAAAAGGTCGTTTGTTACGTAAATCTCAGATAAGCGCGTTGATGTCTTTTGTACCGCTTAAGCAATTTTTAAGAAATAATAATCGTTACAAAATATGATTCTGTGTCATATAATAAATAATGCGGTTGCGTTCCTTGAACTAAACAATTTTAAAGCTACAGTGAATAGGATGTTTCTATTCAGACATATTCAACCAAATATGTTATTATATTCATCGTATTTTATGTCTCATTCACTGAAGTGTACGAGCAAGCGGGTCACCTGATAAAAAATGATCATCACAGTCCATACACACTTGAGTCCAAATATTGAAGGCGCTATACGTACAGAAGATATACCTACCTTAATTTAGGTTAGGTTAAGGCTTTGCCGTGTGGTGTCTGGCAGAGTAGGATAGCACCAACCTCTTACACTCGAGGGTGTCGGACAAGCCGATTAATGTTTTCGAGGCAAAAGATCTAGAGTCTCCATAGACTGGAAAATGGGCAGCAGCGTTTTCCATTGTTATATTTGTCATTCTGCGATCTCCAACGCGCCTGCCAAGCGTGGAGATCATAGCCCTTTCGTGGGAGAGGCCGTAAGTGCCGCAGTAGACTGATATGGGCTGTGATGGTAAGGCTATACAACGTTTAGACTTTGGAGTGTCTCCGATTTGTATCTGCGTCTTACAGATATAGAATACCTATCCAATTAAATCGAAAATAAAACGAAAAATATTTTTGTCCAATTGACATGTTTGTTTGGTGGTAACCAGTAGGTAACAAGTTTGAATCTAATCTAGTGTTCTAAATACTGATACTTACTTGGCTGCCTACCTCACACGCATGCCCTAATGTTCTTCGCGCGCGTTGATGTCTTTTACATTGCGTTTGAGGCCAAATATTTTACTTGCGCGTCACTGTATTGCACTGTTTATAAATTGCACTACTTCTCACACCAGATATAGGCATTGAACAAGGAATATTGGTACGAGTTCTTGAGTTTCTTTATTCAATCAAGTTACTCGGAGCGTGGCACAAAGTGTGTGTCTAAGGGCGGTGATAGTTTTTTATAAGTTTACCTCAGTCTATCGATAAAAAGATTATAGATCTGTACTGAACTAAAGTAAACGCTGTGTTTATTGCACTGCGTGTGTACCACGTCAAGCCTGTTTGGGTGGATGTTTATCTTTCAATCTTTTTACAAAATATATTTTGGTATTTTTTTTTTTTTTTTATGTCATACGTTAGGCAAACAGGCAAGCGGGCCACCTGATGGAAAGTGGTATACACGGATCTAAATATAATTAATGTTGCCACGACATTAGCATGAAGTTTTGATTATTATGATTTATTTCTTGTACCTATCTGTCTTTTATAGCTTTTTGTATGAATCGTATGTGGTTACTGCAATACAAATTACAATTTAAATATTTTTTTATTAACTAAAATTAAATTCTGCTCACGTAACCGCTATCACCTCCACATTTACGACGTCCAAGGACATTGAAATAAACAGCCTCTCTTATCTTAATCCCATTTAATTGAATTCCGTAACGTTTGAAGCAGTTAAGGCTTTTACAGCGTTTAAACGTGTGGAAAATGCGCCCGCGCACTGCGACGTGGGCCGGGTAATTGTCGTTTGTTGGCGATATTAATTTCACAGTTGGATGCGATAAAGATAAGGACCGGGCGCGGTGTTAATGAGCGGCGGGGGGTCGTTAGAGGGGGGAGGGGGGGTCAACTTTTATCGGCTCGACAATGTGCGCGGGCGCAGCGTAATAGCTTGCTCGAAACGAAAGAAGTGTTTGGGTAATGTGTTTGTATTTCAGGTCGTGGATTAGATGTGCATTTTCCTTGTATGCGGATTACGCGAGTATCGCTGGCTCGTGTTGCTTTGGTTCGTGAGTAAAGCTTTAAAATACCTGCCTATTTATGTGTGTACGTGCTTTTACAGTGACAACACGGTATAAAGTTAAACAAAAACGCGGCGGATTGTCGGACCTGGAGTATCTGTGCGAGTGTGTAGGTCATACACAACAACAAAATTACATATATATTTATTGTATTCATTATTACTTACAACTTCTTTGACTCCAAGTTTTGCTGGTAGAAAACTCAACTGTTGAGTTTATCTCGCCTTTGTACTAAGTTACCGTCTGTTAAATTGTATTTATTATTAATAAAGAAAATTAGAAAGAAATTGTCCTACCTTGCAAGCTTCAATTCTCTTTGGTTTAGAATGGCGTCCGTAATTTTTCAGGTCCGTGGTCTGCAATACCAATATTCGCTGTTTACGAGAACTTTCTTACACTCACTCTGATTGTGAAATAAGCTTTTTGCTGAGATTTTCCGAAGTGATTACCTATAACATGGACATTTGCTTACCTTTAAACCGGCCGCACGCTTGTTTGCTGCCTTAGCAGTATAAAAATATGGTTTTAGGATGAATTCAATCATCTTGGAAAACCTCATCATCAATAACCAATAACAGCCTACTGGTGAGGCTCCCCCGCATCTGCGTAGCTATGTCAACAGTAATTGAAGGATCCGTATTGCTAGTGTAGTGCAATATTTAATTAAATAGCCTTATGCATGACTCCTCAACCTTAATCTCCATCTGTTTATAATCCCTGCGCTAACATTTGCCATTACGTCCTTCTAGGTTGGCAGACAGGAGAAAGGAGTGGAGATTGCTCCACCGACTACAGTTATTCTCTTAAATATTGATGATGATGATGCATGACTCCATGGGTCATGGTAACCTTTAAATTATCACCTTTGCAGTATCATTGTCTCTTGTAGAGTCGTCGTCTTTTATCTTAAATTAACTATACAGTTTGTAATGGAAATGAATTGCATACAACATTTTTGCTTCAGATTAAATAAATATTTTGCCTTGTACCTATTCATTGTATATCTATAAAGGGTAATGAATGTTGTTTGTTTCCTTGAGGGCAGTCGCAGCACGCCGCGATGGCGCTGGCTAGCCACGGGGGGCGCCGCGGGGCGAGGCTAGGCTAAACTGTCGCTATCTATAATTAAGATCGGCGATCGGGCTTTGTTACCGGAGTGGTGCGCGCGCGCCGGCGAACAGGCCGCAGCGGACATTTCGCTTTGCGCAACAGCCCGCCATTGTCTATGCGGCGGTACGCTTCAACAATCACAATAAATCAAACGCTTGTAAACAGTTATAAACAAAGAAATCTTAATCCATGATAGGAGTCGGAATAAATTATTAGAAAAATGTTCACAGCGCTGTTGAAGGAAATGAACGTTATATAAATCATGCGCGGGACCAGCGCTCGATAACAGTAAATCAACGCTTTCAAGGCGACGCGTGCGCATCGCGGCGGCGAGGAGGGTTCTACTCGATTTTAGTGACTTCGTAATGGATTTGGGATTACATTTTATGTATGTACATTGTCAACATGTCGACATCTAGTGGAAATAAACAGACAATTTGTCTGCAATTCAACAACCGCACGCAACGCGGAAACTAAATACTACCAGCATTGATTCTATTTTATTGCGGCAACAAGGAATGTCGAGCTGCAATCGTGTATGCGTAAGATGATAATAGCTAGTACCTACCCACCTACATTCGATTGTCGGGTCGCGTTATGCGCGGGCGCACCACCGCGGCCGCGGTCCACCTGTCGACGCGCGGCGGTACCGGCCGCCGCCGCCGTGACTCGCCGATACTTATCGCACGTCAAACAAATGCACGCTAGAGAGGCTGTTTTGATCCACGCCAGTCAAAACGGATCGTATCACTCGTGGATTAAAAAGTTCTCCGGCTAGACGTTTTAAAAGCTAATACGTCCGCTATATGTGATATGGTTGTGTTACACACACACATTCCTACCTACACATGTGTGCGTGTGCGCCGGCGCAGCGGGAGCGATTTAATTCGGAATACCGCGGCGCGGAGTGTCGTCAGAGACCACTTTATGACGGCCCACGGGTATTAAATGCGAATCAATATATTTTAAAACGCAGATAAAAACATGTAGGCCTCAGGTATTAAAATGAATATCTACATTTGTATTGGTGCACACGTCAGATTGGAGAGCTTTGATGGAATCGGAGATGTAAAAAACTTCTAATGCTATCCGATCCCAGCATTGAATTTTCTAATTAGATCTGAATCGATAGGAGTTCGTTCTGGAGGCTGTGTTCTGCACACGCAACAACAAACTGGTTTACATGGTCTAATCATCGGCGGCGGCGGCGGCGCGGGCGCGGGACGAGGCGCGGACTTTTTCAACATCCGGCGTTGGCCGGCGAATACACCCGTCTAATGTCGCGCACTTAGCGATTTATCGGACCCATACACGCTGTTTTTACGAGCATACCGCCTCCGCGAGCGCGTCCTGTCCGCAGTGTTTGTATCGGGACGACGGCGACGGCCCGATCACTCGACTCTACAAAATAAGACGGCAATACTTAAACTAATGTAAGGAGTTGTGGTCACACGGTGTGGTTAGCTGCATGTCGGTTGCCGTATAAATTAGCCGATGGTGTGTAACGCGAATGGAGCGTGATAGCATCGCGCCGCGTTCTAGGAAAACCAAATTAATGCTTCTGCGGCGGAAATACGCGGCCGCGGGGTTGGACGTTGATCATGTTGGCTGATGGTGTCGTATTGAGAACAAACAACAATAAATCGCGGGCGCGTATCGGCGATCGCCGCCGCCGCGAGAGGACCGATCGATCACTCATTTAGATTATTTAACACTCTATCGAACAATTTAGTCCACCCAATGAAATACTTAATACATAAATTCTCATTTAATCGGTGGGAATTTTGATCAAACGCCTTAATAGGTAAATTTATTTCCTTTAAAAGCGATCGAATTCAAATATGTATTTTCGGCATAATTACTAACTTGTTATACGCCTCTATAGCAAATGATTGAATTTTTCGGAAACGAGAAATTAACCAGTTTCTAATCTAATTGCAAAAAATAATCCGTTCAGGTTCCGGGGCATTATATTTACGAGTCTACAAATACGAAATGTGTTATATTTACCGGGGCCGCGTCGATTGAATCCGGTATTGAGGTGCGCGAGTTGTCGAAATTTAAATTAAAGATCAATTTGATTAGAATCTAGACAGCGGCGCGCTGTGGGAATGAGCTCATAGAGGCTGCGCGGACGGCGCGGACGTGCTAGGCAGACGGCTCACCACTTTTATGACTAACATGCTACATGTAGCGGTGAAGTGGTAAATTAACCGATACAATCAATAATTCAACAATCACGGAGCAGTATATTGACCGTAACCGCCTACACGTGGTACCGCCTTCGAAACGAGACTATTTTGCATATTGTATTCTAGATACCAATTAGCCAAATCAATTACTTGTAAGGCATTAAATGTGGTCTCAACTGGAACAGGTATGTCGATGTTTGGGCACGTACTCGTTTAGCGACGAGCGGGATGGCGAGCGGGGCGCGGGGGCGCGGGGGGCGCTCGTAAACGCCGGCCGTAACCCGAGTGTTCGTGAGAAGCGAGCGCTGCGGCCGCTGCGCCTGCGCCGCTCCTCCGCCTAAGCGTCGCTCTGCTCTTTCTCTCTGCAAATATAACGGCACCGCTATTGATCGCCGCCGCAGCACGCGTCCCTCCCCCTCCCCCGGCCCCCTCCCGCCCCAGCTGGTCTAACGTCGTGTCGTGTGTGTAATCCGATTATCTCGTTTGAAACTAATTACACGTGCACACGCGGCTTACATTAAGCCTTGATCTATTGGCTGCATTGACGGCCACGTCATTGAAAAGAGGATTTGTGTTTCTAAGAAATTAAATTAATCTTTTCAATAATTAAGGTCGTATTTATTTCACTTCAATAATAATTGCTGGCTGTTTCAATTGGATAGAATAGAATTAGTGAGTGCACGACAATCTGGCCCCAATGTTGTGGTATTATTTATATTTCGGTATTGTTTTGTTAATCTTTTTAGAGAATTATTCTAGTCTAATACGATGGGTGATGGTATCGTCAATCGTGCCGCAGAGCCGTCAAGAAGCTTTTAAGCCAGCGGCGCTGCGCGGGCGCAGCGGCCGCGATATGCCGCCGCTTTACGACCGATCGCTATTGCACCTATTCGTAATAGCATCATAAAAAGTCGTCTAATAAAATCTGCTTCTTTAATCGATAAAAAACTACAGCACACACGCCTACTCAGGTATCCGGTCATAGATTCTCCGATCGCAATGTTGCCGAAATGGTATGTCATTAATAATGCACATGATGTATTTGAGTCGCGGGCCGGCGCGGCGGCCGCTTGTCATAGTAATTACTTAACGACAGGTGATTTATTAATCGTGCGCACGACGCGGGATGCGCCCCGCCGCCTGCGCGCGCGCACCGCTCCCATTACTGCCTCCGCCGGGCCTCGACGTCTTCGTCGAATCACCAGCTATTACTTATGCTTTGGGTAGGCAGAACGAAATTATTCGATGATTGAATTTTTTATTATGAGTGAATAGTTGTCAATATTTAAATACGGTACGTGATTGATGCGTGCTCTGCTAGGAGACATTAACGACTGGATTCTCAACTTTCCGAGTGCGATAATTATTTACCATTTGTCTGCGTATTGAGCTCGGTTACGGTTATGCACTTGTGGTATATTTCAAAAGGTGGCGTAACATTTTCTTCATGGCGGTGCTTATATTTAAAGTGGTAGTGGATATTCCCGGGGCCGGCGCGGGCGCAATGCAGGGGCGAACGCGGGTTTACTCAATGAAGAAGAATTCAGGACCGATAGTAGGTGAAGCAGTGCCCGATCGCCAAAAAAAAATGTTAATATTTTTTGACGGTTGTAGCGGTGTAATTTTAATGGATGTGGGAATGAGTGGCGGAGATATATAAAAAAAGTCCAGCGTAGGACGATCCCTAATGAAAGGACGGACGACATTAATGAACGAAAAACCTGTGGTTGCGGATTACATAAAGCCGAATCGAGTAGATAGCATAGCGTCAGATACCTGGATAACGATAGCTCATAGTACTTAGCATACATAGATTAACAAGCCATACATAGCTGAAAACTTACAAGACATACATAGCTGCGTACACTACTTATGTTGGAAATGGCGGAAATGGCGATTTCTCCGTCGACAACAGCGAAGCTCTTAAATAAATAATAATAACATAACTATAGTAAAAAGAACGGCCCAGCAATATCTTTCAGGCTCGAACACATAAGAACCAGGGTACGCCGCGCCGCTCCCGCCGCTGCCCGGCGCCGCACCCTCCTCCGCTGTTTTATTGCTAATGAAGTCTGCGCTGGAAACCCGACGCCCGCACTCGCTCTGAAACGCTCCGGGTTAGATAGCTCACCAGTTTTTTCATGAGAATAATGAAACGGCAGTCTCTCACGGCGCTGCGGCGCTGCGCGAGTGGCCTCGGCCGCCGCTCGAATCGCCTCGCCTTGAGCCGACGGGGAGTGTTCTTTGTTTGTTGTGGTTAGCGATTGCTATCGTCGACCACTCTACCTAGATAGGTACGTGGTTTGGCTTATGTGCTAGGCTGCGTCGTTGCTGGCGCTGTTTCGAATAGCTGTGCGTGTGACAGTGTTCACAAAGTTATTTAGTTTGAGTAGCTATAGTCCGTTTTACGCGAGAACAGTTGTCACAAACAGTAACTTATCACTTTTTACGATCTCTTCAGGATAATACACATAGTACAGATGCCAGACTTCAGACCCGGGGTCTCTGGTCTGTGGGATAATATAAAGTTATAACGCGCTTTTTAGGATGCACTTTTAAGGTGTGATACAGCAAAAAATAAAACGTGTAGGGTATAATTATACTTATTCTGAACGAGTTTCTGTAGAGAAGCAACTTAATAAAAGTTTAAACTTAATTGTTTCGTGTTATTGCAAATAATAGGTACCTACAATGGACCAGTCAAGCTGCCTGTGTAATAACATGCTGAGGCATTTCAGCGTAGTCCTGATCACTATGAACGAAATAATTTACCGCACTCCATCAGGTATGATATTACAGTCGACTGGACATTTTGGTAAAGTGGACGTTTTAATGCAGTGCATGAATTGGACGTACAAGGATAATTGCGGCCTTCTAGTTCCAGCTCAGTATACTTCAGAATTCCAAAGTCCAAAAGTCTATTTGTACTTATTGTAAAGGAAATGTACTAGATATTTAATACACGAAGTCAGGCGACTCCAACCGCGCCGTCCGTTGTTCCAGCGAGCGCTCGTAAGCGGAGAATCCAATAACTCGAACCTCTACACTTTGCGCTACTCTCGTGTCATAAAACATTAGTTAGGCCGACTCGGCGCTCGCAGTGCGCAGGCGCAAATATTTATTGCCCCGCGTCATCTCGGACGATTTACAGAAACACGTACGCGGTGTAAATAAAAATGTTGGACGATAATGGCCTATAAACGAATATTGCAACTCATGATGCGAAGGTGTCCGTGTAAATTGTGATCCTTAGCGTGAAAGTTGTTTAATGTTCCCGTTGGGTCGCGCCGCGCGCCGGCGGCGGGATGCGCCCGCGCCGCGCCGAATCCAGCCGTTTGGGTTTTATTGGAGTAACGGTTCCCGGGCAAATGAGCTGCGGAGAGTGCGGCGCGGGCGGGGGGCGGGGGCGTAAGTCATCTGCATGCCGGCTTCTCCCCCTCCGCCTCGCTGCGAGCCCCGGAACAGCCTGCGGCGCGGAATCGGTGCGCTGCGGCCCTGCAGCCCGCGGCCCCGGAATTCGCAACAAGTGCCATCGACATTATACTCGCTAATTACACTCTCCAGACACAAAGTATTATGAAATGCACTCTTATTCATGTTCTGTTTTTGTTTTACAACTCTGACGACCTGAACAGCACAGCGGCTATGCGAGAATATAATTTACATGCAGGATGCGGGTTCAATTCCTGCAGTGATGATTTTTAAGCTTCTGTTCGGGATCAGGGTTTTTAAGCTTGTCTTTAAAAACTTATCTAACATCGAATGTGAGACTTAAGTGTGGAGCGATTTCCTGTGATTCTTTGTTTATTTGGGAAAGCACAATAGTTTCAGCCTTTTCTATTTTATTTGCCGCAACATGCATATGGCTAATAATTCTTTCAGTCAACGCGTAGCCATTACTGCCGCCATAAACACAAACCGCACCATCATGTTTCCAGTTAGATGTTACGGTTAGGCATAAGTGTGATATGCGTAGGAAAGTGAAGTGTCAGTCGTTTAGTGAACTCGCGGCGGCGGCGCGGGGCAATAACCGTGGATCACGGCGCGGCGGCTCGCGCGCAGGTGCGACGCCCGCGCCCACACATTTCACGCATTGCTCCAAATTTATGATGACACTCCAATAACTTGGCCTCCTTGGACCTCTCCACGTTGGCTTATGTAAATGTTTGTCGCTTCCCTCAATAGGCACTTATGCCGTGACCATTTCTAGTAAATTTACTTATTAAGTCGTGTTGAAGAATAGACGTGAATGAGACAGCGTGAGGTGGGCGGGGCAACGGCGGCTGCCATCTCAATGCCATCAATAATGAGGCGCGGCAGTCATCAGCGTGTGCTACACACACCCAACCCATTATAGCTAATTCTTTACATATTACCTACTTAGTTATGATTCGGAATAGGTCTTTGGAAACAGATATTTTACTACGTATCGTATAGCGGCGACTAATGCCATTTTTTATGTTTTTCGGCAGACAAACAGCCAAGCGGGCCACCTGATAGAAAGTGGTCATCGTCGCTTATGAACATCAGCAACACCAGGGGAGTTACCAATGCGTTGCCCACGTCTAAAGAGACCTCTAATATACCTTTTGAACGATCTCATGTCAAAGTCTAAAGAAAACACTGTGGCCATTGAGTTAGACCTGCTATTACATAATTATGTAAACCAGTACAGCAGCGTCGTTCCCTGTAGAGTATTTGTATCACTGCGATCTCCAACCTGATGGGGGATTATGACTCCACCACCATTTCATGGGCCAGGCCAACTTCACTTGCTCGCGGTCGTGCTGACAGACGGAACAGGCTCTGACTTTTCAAAAACAGGTTGTGCGGATCGGGTGACAATCACCGCACGTAAAATGCCAAACCACCACAACTTGGATTGTGACAGTCAACCGTTTTCAGAAAATGAAAGTGCTTTCTTACTAGAAGTGCGACCCTGGCTGGCAGCCGCTAAGCTGGGATTTACCGCTACAATGAGGATCTCCAGCGCGATAGTCAAGTAGCTGCTGCTGCTGGACTGCGACAGCAGTAAATATCACACTTGACGCTGTTAGGTATTAATGTCTGGGCTCCAAGTCTGCAAATTTATGAATGGCTTAATTAAAACACAATTAGTATTCTACTACTAATTTAAGACCAATGGTTTTCCAGTAACATTTCATTGAACTGCCGTTGGACTAATTGTTAGTCTGATCTTCAATCGTGTTACAATTTATTAAAGTTACAAATTGTAATTCGATTTTGAAATAAAATTATTATTTGTACAAGTTTAGCCCATTTTTACACAGAATACCCAGCTTGGCTCAATCTTATTGTAGGCAATAACAATAAAAGTTGCGAACTTGGACCCCAGGTGTTTCGTCGAAAACGTATGAATACATAAACTGCATAAATTCAATTTCGTAATTATGTGGCGTATCCAACAAGTCTATAAAGTTATCTCTACGTAGAGTGCGGGAGTTACGAGCCTGCCGGGCTTGACTGAAGAATTCAAATAAAGAAATAATATTCAATTAATTTTTTTACTGCATTTGTATTAGTACCTACGTGTAATGAATAGCCGACTTCTTTCCAAATAAAGGAATAATATTCAATTATTTTATTTACTGCATACGCATTAATAATCGAATTGTTAATTATATAAATATGTATGACCAAGGTTAATCAACTCGTAAAATTCCTACCGCGATTCCATTCAGTGGATTTCAAAACAATCTTACAACCGATTTATATGTTAAAGTCGACAGATTGACATGCATTTGCAGGTGACTTTGTCTGTCCTATTAATAAATATTATACATGCTAAAGTTTGTAAGGATAGATGTCTGTTTAGATGTAAGGTTTGTAAGGTTTATTCTTTGAGGCAAAAACTACTGAACTGATTTTGTATAAATATTGTGGTGTTACAACTTACATCCCAGAATAAAACATGGGCTATAATTGATCCAGAAACTCAATGTAGTTTCCGAATATCCGAATTTTACAAAGTCGCGGGAATTTTAATGCAAATATGTAAAAATATTTTGTGAAAATAATCTAACAAATCAAATTTTGTTAAGTAAAAGGGTACCACGACTTCATCTAACATGATGCGAAGCGATGATGATGTCGAAGATTTAGCATGCTTGCCTTTAAGGAAACCGTTCACACTTGACTGAAAGAGCCAAGTCCTTAACAGCGCCTATAAGAAAGGTGGATACATCTAGCTTATTACAAGATGATGGAACATCCTCCAAGTATGCATAGATGGCGACCTTTTATCCCCCTCTCTGTCTGACGCACAAAAAAGCACAATCGAAAGAGTTGGAGCTCACAGCTCCAGGGAGCATTCATCGAAATTAATTTGAAAAACACTCACAGTCACTACGCCGCTGACCGAAGGCAGCGAAGAGAGGAAAGGGAAGATGAGATTCGACAAACGAATCATCGCTAATCAGCCTTTTGGCACGCCTGTTGATAGAGTGAAGAACTTTAAGTTGATATTTGACGGTCCCGTCCTAGAAGTGATAACTTATGTTAAGTATAGATTCTATTAAAGTACTATCAATTTCTGCCGCCTAGTAATGCTTACGCCTTTGTCCTCCTGGCTCCGCTCTGGTTAAAAATTTGCGACTCATGCACTTAGGGTATTAAAGTATTACTATGTAAAGAAAACGTCTTTGCCCTGCTAGATACCCATATCACTTCTTTTCATTGCCTCTAATAATCCCACCAATCACAAAAAGGAAAAATAGGAGAAAGGTTTTTTCAGCGGCACCCCTTTCCACACATCGAGTGGACTTTTGCAACATCAGGGGCCTCCACTCCAACCTGAACACCATACATGACCACCTTGAGACGGCGAAGCCCGCCTTACTCTTCCTGACTGATATCACCTCCAGCCGACACTTCATATCTCCATTATCCTGGGTACAAGTAAGAACACAGGTTTCTTTCTCGCGCTAGTGTGTGCTTATTCGTCAGTGGTGATATTTGCTCTTGACGTCTTGCCATTGAACTGAGTGACGAATCTATTGTGTGGGTGTGTCTACGCATGCCTATACAATAATTGTCACAACGTATATCACATACCAATTTGACTCAACAAATTGGTTTTTTGAACACATTCAATGCTCTACTGACATAGTTCTTGAGCAGTTTCCTACCGCTGAGTTGATTGATAGTCTTGGCTAAAGCCGTCCTAGCAACCCTGCCGGGAGATCCGTCCATGAATTTGTTCTGGCGAATCATCTGGTATCAGAATCCACCTACTTACCGGACGTTGTGGGCCGTGATCCTCCTTTGTTAGACATTCTGCTGACCTTCCACCCAGACGGTTATCAGGTGTCCGTCGATGCTCCTCTTGGGACATCTGACCACTGCCTGGTCCGTTCTGAGGTGCATCTTGCTATACCCAAACGGGCTCGCCCCAGTGGGTCATGCAAGGTATGGTGCTATGGTTCAGCAGTCTGGGATGGATTGCAAGGGCAAAAGGACAAGGACACACAATTTGAGGAAAATTTATTGCGTCATACCCGTGGATACAGCTTTGCTTTTCCTCATATGATACCAACATCTGTGCTGACGCTGTAGCTGATATCACACTACAGGGAATGGAGTGTTTTATCCCATCCTCTGTAGTCCGCATCGGAAGCAAGAGTCAGCCCTAAAACGACAGGCCTAGTGCTGAGGCAACTCGCCTCAAGCAGAATGTTTTTCGGGAAAGGCACTGTCCTGTCCTCGGGCGCACAAGGACCCTACATGGACACACAATTTGAGGAAAAAGTATAATGCTGTATCGAGGTCTAAAAAGAGGATAATGCTTAAAGCAAAATTCATATTTATCGGCGGTATTGGAGAGAAACTAATCAGCTACCCATCTGGGAGTCGTATTTTTTGGTCTCTGTCCAAAGCTATCGGGGGAAACTTTTGTCAGACTTCCATTCCACCTTTGCGCACGCAATCTTCCAACACGGCAAAAGAGAAAAAGAAGCCAATCTTTTGGGTAATATCTTTGCGAAAAACTCAAATCTGGATGATGAGGGAGCTGGACTACCTACTATCTCGCGGTGTGAGGGCACCATGCCTGAAGATCGTTCCACCCAAAAAATATAAGACGTGTGCTTCTCTTCCTAGACATCCGGAAGTCCAGTGGGCTTGACGGCATTCCAGCTATTATTCTTAAAAAATGTGCTCCCGAGTTGTCTCCCGTGGTAATGCGCTTATCGGAGCTGTCCTACACCTTTGGAACGGTGCCGTCTTCGTGGAAGCTAGCCCTTGTGCATCCGATACCCAAGAAGGGTGATAATTGAGACCGATCAAATTACAGGCCTATAGCGGTAACCTCCTTGCTCTTTAAGGTGATGGACCGGGTTATTAATATCCAGCTCCTCGAAACCCTAGAAAATTACCAGCTGATGAGTGACCGTCAATATGGCTTTCGTTGAGGTCGCTCAGCTGATGACCTTCTTGTGTATCTAACGCACCGGTGGGCTGAGACTATTCAGAGCATGGGGGAGGGGAAGGGACTTTGGCTCCCTGTGTGTGTTCTATCGGCTATACAACGGGGTGTGTTCTTACCATTTCTATCAGATGCCTACAGTACAATTCCGCCATCGCACCACCCGCCGTGGGCTGGGTACTCATCCGCACTACATAGACCTTCTGTTAATCACCATGCGAATGTTTGAAATAACTTTTCTCGCCCGTACGATTCGGATGTGGAATGAGCTCCCAGAAACAGTGTTTCCTTTGGACTATGACATGGAATCGTTCAAGAGATATATTAGAAGTATTTTCAGTTGCAACCCATTGGTTGTTGTTGGTAGTAGAAATAAGCAGATCGTACATATTATTCTCGTATAGGCTGGACTGTTATAGAATACAAGTAAGCTGATTTTATACATAATTGTTATTGTATAAAATCAGCTACCTACTTTGATTGTGTTAGCTACAAAATCGAGATACAATTCAAGTTTAGCGGGCTAACAATGCTGTACAGAATCGAAGCCCACAGCGTTTTTATCCATTACATCCATTTAATAAGTATTGGCTACACGTAAATCAGATATTTCCGTTTGGTCCCACACAAAGGATGGAGGGCGATCGGTAAGATCGGTTATAGTTCATGAGCGCTATTGTGCGCCAGCCTTGGCGGCCGGACCGCCGCCGCCCGCGCAGCCGCACCACTTACAATTTATTATGCTCGTGACTAATCAGTCCACTGCCAAAGCAAGGCATAGTTCATCCTGTAATAGATCGCATTAGTTACAATTAAGTACCTACCTCGTAGAACGTGAACGTTTATCAATCAATCGAGCGGTTCGCGTTCCTTGGTCCATTTATTGTTACAATTTCCCAATTGTCAATAGTACCTATTATTACTACGCATTTCGAACCTCTCTACTAAAGACATCTCACAGAGTTTACTAATATTGGAAGGTTTTTTGCAATACAAATGTACATAAATATATTGCTATTGGCGAAAACTTGTAAATGGCATATAAATAACCAATCTTATGCTGATCATATGTTTATAGTAAGTTTTCTGAAGAAAATAAGTTTTCCGTTTTCTTTAAAACTAAAATAAGCGATCATTTTGTTTCAAAGCCAAATGGACAAAGACGAACGTGTGAATCTTTTAAATCGTACCGATGATGGCCGAACGGCGGCGCCCGCCGCAAACGATCACACACATTAGAGCCGGACAAACATGGCTCAGTTAATTGTTCCCGTGTTAGACCGTTAGTTACGGGAACACGGCGAGGCCAATTTATAGTTTTGGTAGTGCGTTACTCACGCGCCGTGTTGTATGCTAATAGCGCTGCCGGGCGCGCGGCGCCGCGCCGCACGCCGCACGCCGCGTGACGCGCGCGCTCACGACTATTAACGCTCGTTCGGTTCGATGCTCGCGCACTCTCAAGGAATTTAGAGAAACGCTCCCAATTAAAGCGGCTAACACAATTTCCGAATCAAAATTATCGATGAGTCATCTACCTATTTAAAATATAAGGGGCGTCGTGGTCGTGTTGTAACCGGGCGGCCGGACGGAGGCAACCCTGCTCTTTTTGTGGAACTCCAAATAATCGGATTAGTTGCCCAATTACTCGCGCGGGCCGGTTCCCACGCGCGCGCCAGTCATGCGCGCTAATGGCCGCGCGGTGTCGCGCTGCGCCTGCGCACCCCCGCCCCCGCCCCGGCTCCGCCACGGCTCGCCGCCGGGAACGGGGGTGCCGAGTGCATAGGGTAATCGCTTACTTTTATATTCCCGTTCTTTAATAAAGAATATACATGACATGTGGTTTGTGGAGAGTAAAAAGATTTAGTTGATTTAGATAGGCCTCTACATTAGTAGAGACTTCCCTACTGACGCTATTTGGGGGAGCCGTATGTCCAGCATTGGACCAGCGTAGAAGGAAATTCTGAACTCATCGGGCTATCGCCCCACAAATAAGGCTAGGACCACAAATGGGATAATGATTAGTGGATCCCAAAAACCTTTGAACCTGCTTCGAACATAAAAATAAAACAAAACTTTATTAAATAAATATGCATAGATAGTTGATCTCACGTACAAGTTCCTGTTTCTAATCAAAAGCGAAGCAATCTGTGAACGCGGTGAAGCAATCAATAACCACCACGGGGCTCGTTTTGTTGTGACGCGCTGCGCCCGCGCCGCCCCCGCCCCCCGCCCCGCCGCCGCCCGCGACGCGACCACGATTCGTTAGCTAGCCTCAATGGTAGCAATTTAAATTTGTTTTACTAGGTATACATTTCTATTGACATATTAAACAAAATGATTAATGCTTTAAAATAGTTTCAAGTAGTTTAAGTTGATTTGATTTAGAAAAATGTGATTGTAACAATGAGAAATAGGCAGGGGTTAAATCGCAATTCAAATGATTAGCATACTATGAGGTATTATAATCTGGCAGCTTCATGTCATACAAATAGTGGCCACTTGTTCGACACGATCATAACATAACGCGCTCGCGGGCGCGGCGGGGGCGCGGGGCGCGGGGCGCTCGAATTAACCGGCCCAAAGTAAAAGCTGCACTCTCATCAAAATACTGAGAACAACTACCAGAACGCCGTAACTTATAATTTGTATAAAAAATCAGTGAGCAGGCTGTCGGTGGGTCGGCGCGGGCGCACCGTGTTATTAGGTTATTAAATGCGCCGGCCGCTTCTCGCACCCCGCGCCCCCCGCCCGCGCCTGCCTATTCCCACATATTACAATTTGTACTAAAAATAGAACCGCAGAAGCCTTTGAACCCTCGCCATTTGCCAGGAGAGGATTATCCTTCGCGAAATTGTCTAGCTGCGACGTGAATTGCTCTGCAGCGGTGGTTCCCGGGGTCGCGGCCGGGGCGACGCGGCGGCGGCGTGACGGCGGCGCGGCGGCGGCGTGACGGCGCGCATCGTAATAACAATATACTGCGCGCGCGCAATTACCCGCCAATTAATGGAGCGCCCGCTCGCCCCGATCCGCTTTCACTTTTATAACTGTCTATCAAATTATAAGTTACATCATAATACAATCATCGTCTTAAACTAGAATTATGGGGCTCGCCGAGACAGGTAGCCCGACGGCGGGCGTTACGGGTTCCGCACAAACACACGCCCATGCCTTTGTCAGCTATGCATTAAATCAGTGAAGCTGTACTTTAGAGGAAGTATAGCCGACACAGTCTCTGGTAGCGCTTACAGTAATGAAGTTTGAGATGAGTTCGCGAGATTGAATTGCCGCAAATTGTGCACCGCTGCCCTCCTTCGCCGGCGCGCAACCGACATACTCGTAAATCATAAAGCATAGCGTTGAATTGCAATGGCCAGTTTTGCTCGCCGGTTTCATGGTACGGCACCGCCGGTTTTACGGCGACACCTGCGCCACAGATTAAATAACAGGTACCTGCGCCCGCGCACCTCATACATAATGCATCCCCGCGCCGCCGCCGCCGCCGCTGCAAATAGTAAGCACTAAGTGCGCTATTTGTCGCATTGAGATAATGTTAACGCTCACTGAACGCGACCCGCGATCGCCGCGCCACCGATACATTACGGATCTTGAACACCTATTATTCCATTACGATACTAAAAACATTTAAAAAAAAGCTAGAATCCGAAGTAGCAAGAATAAAAGGCGATGCATGAAAAGAATTGAGGATATATGCAAGGTAGGGAGTTGCGTCAGGACAGAGCAAAGTGGCAGTCTATAGACTCTTATACAAAGTGGCAGTCCATAGACTGCCTACCCCACATGTGGGACAGAGGCGTGAGCTTTATGTAGGTATGTGTGTTGTTAAAGTATTATGATATACCTTTCTAGAAATAGATTAGGGTAAGATAGAGGTTTGTTAGATTTAAAGGAGTCTCTACCATCAAATGACTAAAATCCTTCAAAAGATCGAGTCAGGAGTAATCCCAATCGGCATCAATGTATGAAAATATGTCTTTTATAATATAAATGAGAGGCAAACGAACTTGCAGGTCACCTGATGGTACGTGATCACCGCCGCCCATGGACATTCGCAACACCAGGGGTGTCGTGTGAGAAAGTTGTATACTCGTTACTTGAAGGCACCGATGTCAATATATTAATGTGGAAAAGACGAAAGAGGCGTCTCAGGACCGTAGCTTGTAGTACTCGATAGGCTCTACCTATTTCTATGGGATGCAGGGATGAGACTGTGTGTATTATAACTACCCGCGTTGCCTAGGCTAGGCCCACAAACACTTGAGCACTAATCCAGATTTTATTTTAAAAAACATGTTCGTACAGTGGGGCTATAAAATATAACCTAATATTGCTATTTTATTATATGGCTTACCTAAATTAAGGTTGTAATTGTATTTCTTTTTATGTCAAAATGTATTTAGAAAATAGTAGAGCCTGAGACATACGAGTGCATCGGTGAATGACCCCGCGGAGCTGTCTACAACAATCAGTCAAGCCACACAAACGCTCTTCACACAACTGAATTTGTTTATAGCAAGTGCCTCTAGGAAGGCTTCACAACTTTATTCATCCGCAATTGACATAACAAGTGTTGATAAAACATTCAACTTGAGGTTGTGTTGTAAAAACACGGCGCGCGCGCAGCCCGCGGCGCCCACGCAGCCAGCGCGCGTGTGCTACTCGCAACCACTTCACCACTGGTACACGCTGCGTGTGTGTAATAAAGTGAAGACAACGAGTACATTTCACATTTTGGTTGTGAGACACGTTAGTAGCAACTTCATTTAAATATTGTATCTTTATCGATAGAGTTTGTCTAAAACACTATATTTTACCGAAATGTGCATATTAGTATGGTCATTTTGGCCAGATTCGATGATAAAAACATTAGATTCCATTAAACCAACAAATTTTTAAAAAGAAAGGTTGCGTGCAGCGACGCTGCTCGCGACTGCACGGCACGTTGGCGAGATTTGGATACACCCTCAAAGTTTGTATGATCTCTCATCAGGTTATTAGTACAAGGAGAAATTTCCTTAGAGCACTTATTCGGTGTAAACGAGGCAGAGTGTAATGTACAGTTATCGTGAGTGTTTAGGGGGTTAGGTGGGGGATGTTAATGACCGAACCCGTTGGATGTTGTTTAAACACTAAATTTATTATAAAAAGTAATCGACCAAGTAATTTACCTACGCTGCAATACATTCGGCGCGCATTGGCCTACTTACAGCCGTAGGTAAAATTGCCTGTACGGCGTTACTCCGTACATCCTGCCCACTAAACAGAAGAGAAGCTGTGTAGCAGGATTGTATAAACCTAGTCTATAAATACATGATTACTGAGTTAAAATGTAGAGGTACAAATTATGAAAAGTATTGTAAATAAAGCACAGTAAAATTTCAATTACTTAGAGTTCTTAAAATGTCAATGTGTAGTAAACTTTAATCATTCACTGTCACTCACTATCACTACTCACTGTGGGTATATTAAGTTTAACCGACCGCGGCATCGTGCGCGGTGTTGTTAGAGTGGCTTTATTAACGCTCAAGATAGAGCTTCGCAGTTCACTTTTAACTGCACTGACACTTGTTGGTTGGTGTTGTGGTAGTGCATCCATACAAACCACGACTGAGCTCTCCGCTGTATCCACACACCATCTTTGTCTCTTCTTGCACCAACGAACGGTGAAGAAAATAACTAATCCGAGAATTAATATTGTTATTGTACTATACAGTACGGAATACTGGTGTATATCATGGACGCTAAGAGTAGTACTTGACTGTGTCTTTATGTTATCAATCTGTGTTTTTAGGTCCGTCCATAACTCCTCATGATTGGCAGATGTATAGTTTCCCGGTTTAGTTATGGTAACAATGCGATTGAGAATTGATGTTTCTGCTGGTATAGGTAAGGCGTTCTCAACCTGTAGTTTGCTTTTATAATTGTTGTGTCCATATATGGAAAACGTCTTGCCCTTGATAGTACATCCTTGACCTATCTCAATGATACCATTCCCCTTCAACGTTATTACCTGCACGTCATTATTACAAAATATGCGCACTGCGCATTCTTCGCAGCACGTGTAAATCCACTCGTTCCTGTTATGTAATTTAATCCACCGCTCTTCGCACATCGATGGTTGTAATACGCAAATACTTCTATTGTTTACTTTTATGTTGCACATGTATTGAGTTATTTGCTGTTCATATATAGGGTGATCACTGGAACACAATATATTCTTGAAAGATGTATGTACACAGGACTGCAAGTCTTTTTCCGACATAAGAATCAGCAGATCCCTTTGTAAATTAAATGCCAGGTATGGAAAAGTGGTTACCATGGCGTATCCATTTGATGGTAAGCTCACCAGCTGATCTACTTCAAACGTCTCTTTGCTTACTAAGGGTAATCTTGCCTCAATGATCAAATATCTTTGACTCACTTTCGCGTTGACTTTCAAGAGTTTGTAAAAATCTTGCAAGTTGGTTTTATCTGCTGGCAGAGTTAAATCGCCCTGTATATGGCTCGATATAACATTGATTTGGTCTTCCAATTGATCAGGCGGTAATAAGTGCGCATCCATGTGCCCGTGCCATACATCGGTAACCGTGTTTAACAACTCCCTTTGGATTGTTCTTAAACTAGATATAATAATCTGGGCAGAGAGAGCCGATGATAGCATATATAATTCGTATTGACCCGAGGTTTGCACGTTGTTCACTGTGGTAGTGATATTCTGTAAAAAATAATGCCGAACTGTTTGTTCATTATATTTTCATGTCTTCGTAATATATTATATTGAGACTCAATGACACTAGTCTGATTTTTTAATAGTTTATTTCTAATAGCTTTTATCTCTCCCCTTCAGATGACTGAACAATACTAATTCTGTCTCTGTTTGAACATGCTCTGACACTGTGCAATTTATACTATTAAGCTTAAACATTACCAAAGCATTCACTTGCTTTGTGTAAACCCACCATAGAGGCCGACCAGTTAGAGTCTCAATAAACAGACAAGACAAATGGGCAGCAACGTTTTCAACACACACCCACTATTATGGCAAACTCCTCCACCGATGTAGAGGAGACTCAATCTATGCAGTGGACTTGTAATCATCATCATCATATCAGCCGAAAGACGCCCGCCCACAGCTGGGCATAGGCCTCCAGCTGGTACCTGCGATCTTTTCCAGGTCGTCGGTCCACCTCGTAGGCGGCCTACCCACGCTGCATCTTCTAATTATAAGACGTTGAAGTTATAATGATTGCAATGATGTTTAGACTATCAGAAATATATCAACCATAAGAATCAGTGAAAGGCACTGAGGTCCGACTAAGCCTAAGTCGCGCCTTATTCCCGTAAGGTTAGGCAGACTCCACGTTTCAATTGCTACGGTCTTGGCAAAACTCTCTCACTTTTTCCACATTTATAATCAATCTTTTCATACGTGCTCGTCAGTTTACCCCCCACCTACGGTAAGACCCGTCCCAATAGTAGCAGCAGAAAAAGAAGCGAAGGTGCGGGAGAAGTGGTAACGGTTTATTTATTTTATTTTATTTTATTGGTTTACCAACAGATGTACACTACATCTAACATCTAAATCTATGGTATTACAATCTTTTTGTTAGTGCCTATCCAATTACAGCTAAACACATCATTTGCAATAAATAGTTACATTATTACTGGGTCCGCAGAACAATAACATTTATTTTAACATTCGTTGTAAGTACATGTTTTATAACGTTTAAAGTAACTTCGAAAAAACCTCAAGCTTCTTGGCTGTAGTTGAGACTTCGAAATATTGTTCATACCAAAGAGCTATTATAGATGGTAATCAATGATAAGTGTGGCCGATTTAGGCTACGGCGACTGGTTCCATAGTTGTTGTCTTTAGTGTGCTCGAAGTCAGAGCTGTATAGAACGGGGTCTGTTGAAAATAGACGCTTGATTGTGGTTACCTACGTCGGTTGTCATCACCCAAATCAGTGTTCCTATCTACCAAAGTTTCCTCTCGCAAAGTTTGAACTTCATTCATTATTCATTATGATGGCTTTGCACTCGTCAACGACCGCGGTATCATGACTACATTGCACTACACACCTTATCTGCATACTACTCAAAACTGAATGTGTGTAAAGACTTCTTCGTGTTCTTTCAAAAGCATTATGCTTTTCCATTACAAATGGAGCATTAACTTTAAAAGGAAATGCTGTGAATCAGTAATAAACTATTACTACACTGTCGGAAAACAATAACGTGAAATGTAGAAATTCATTCCTCGGTTATAGTAAAATTTAACAATACCTACGATACTACGAGCTGAATCTTAAATTATGTTAAATAAGATGAACAAGATATCATGCTGTTGTCGATGTCTGTTCATCGTAAATAAACAATCATCATCATCATCATCGAAACGTAGCAGGCTCGGGCCCTCTCCACGTTGAGAATAAGAAAGCCTTAGTGGAGAGTCGCGGGTCGCGGCGTACGGTGAGATGCGCGGACAGCCGCGAGGCATTCGGCCTATAACTAACTATGCTATTATTGATAGTTTCGTGCCTGGCTATTGTCCTAACAGGCATTGTGGTATATAATATTAGCATGAGCAATAAATATTAAATTGAATTCTGAAATGAGGTGCCTATGCGGTGCCGAACATTGCGCAGCGGCGTCGGCGTCCGCGCGGCCGCCGGCTGATTATGTGCGCGCGCGTCGCGGTTATTGAAATGCGCGGCGCGGGCGCAGCCGCCGTGCCGCCGCATCGCCCGATTCTATTACCGCGCAGCCGCACACGGCCATTTTAATTTGCCTTTGTGCCGCGACCCGCGCAGCATCTGTTCCCGGCACAATGCCGCGGGCTTTATAGCGCCGATGCCGCCGCCCCCGTTGCGCCCGCGCCGGTGCGGCGGCTCCGCAGCCACCATCGCGCGGTCGCGGCCGCGGCCGGCGTCGCGGCGATGCTATCCGGCGCGCGCGCATCCCCGACGGATTTGAATACAATGTTATTGGCGTCGCATCCGCGATATACATAATTCATAGCGATCGCCGCACACCACCTGCGCCGGCGCCGCGGTCTAACTACGCAGATAAAACATGTATGAGCTGCAGAGATTCTCGTACATTACGGGATTTAAATACGCAGGCACGCACCTTACTATGCGACGTTTATTGCAACGTATGCAATATCTAATGCAAAGGCTGGAACTTTTACGATCACTTACGTTTCTACTGGCTGGGTTAAATTCGCACTGGCTCGAATTCGCGCCGGGCCGTCGCCGCGCCCGCGCCGCTGCCGGTGGTGGCGGCAATCAATATTAATAGCCCGCGCGTAATGAAGAGCGCGGCGTGTTCCATTAATTCATCGGCCGACGGAAGACATATTGTTATTACTCGCAGATTGCTTCGTTCGTTAATTTGCGACTCAATACCACCCGATTAATTTATATCTGTATTACTGCGGCTCGGGAATGCGCCGTCCCCGCAGCACGTTGAAATAAACCCGTCTCAGGGTGTCGCCGTCCGGGGGAGGGCCGAGCCCGCGCCGCGCCAGCCGCGACCCGACCGCCGCGGCTACGGGGCGACGCCCGCGCGCCGCCGCCGCCGCTTTGTCCGCGGCTAATCACCGCGCCGTCGTCGCTGCCTTTCATACTGTTTCTATGCCCTAATCGCCTTACCGCTACATCACGTTTAGTCTGAATGCGAGAGCGCGTTGTTTTTGTGGGTAAATAAATTGCGGTCGCCGCTAATCCGCGCGGTTATTAATTGGAGGAGAGCGTGTCTGCGCGTGAGTGATGCGCGTCGCCGGCGCTGCGCGGCGCGGCCGCCGCTGACGGGCCATCTATTTAATGAGTCCGCCCCGGCGCGGTGAAACG
This sequence comes from Blastobasis lacticolella, assembly GCA_905147135.1. Classification (NCBI taxonomy): domain Eukaryota; kingdom Metazoa; phylum Arthropoda; class Insecta; order Lepidoptera; family Blastobasidae; genus Blastobasis; species Blastobasis lacticolella. The sequence continues at coordinate 17,336,822 of LR990059.1, forward strand.
CGCGCTTAAACCGCTTCAATAGATCGTGGCATTGTGCGGGAGGTGAGCGATTTAGGTAATTGAGCACCATTTAAATGTAAACTTTTGATAATACTGATCGGGGCGGGCGGCTAACAATGACCGATTAGCCTGCAGGCGCGCGCACGCATGCGCAGCACGCGAGCCCCGCCGCCCGCGCCCGCCTCCGCCCCGCCGCCGCCATTATCCTGTCCAATGATTTGATTATTTTATTTTGGGCCAATGATACCTAACAAAATATTCCGAACACATTACACAACATCAGCTGGAGCACGGAGCTGGAGAAGACATGTCTCACTATTACTCGTAACGTCTCTTGGAACTTACTTTAAGTTATGAAATATAAAGCTTCGATGAAAAATGAAGATGGGAAGCCGTGGGCGGCCCTGCCGTGGGCCGGGCTCAATCCCGGCGTTGACATATTATGAGCGTGGTACTCTTATTATGTTTTGTCAAAGGACTCCAGAATCATTTGAATCATGCAGTATAATGAGCCCCTAAAATGATTTTTTTAACCTATGGACGCTCAAAGTACTTCGCCAATGAACTTAACAACATGAATTTAGAAACTAAATATGATGTATAAGCTGTTGTACCTGTGAGTTTCCTGACCCTTTTCCCTAACCTGTTTCGAATCGTAGGGGCAAACTCTTCCGTTACATACAGCCGTTAATCAACAGCTTAATTAACAGTAGTAATAACAATTTTAATCGTCCGGTACGTGTATTAAACATTTTTACTGTTTTACTTACAAACATTGGCGGGCCATAGTCTCTGTCTATCCTCCTCCACCTGTGGGTCAGAGGCGTCGCGTCAGTATGTATGTACTTATATATGAGAACCTATCTACTCGTAAATACTACGTTGAGTTTGTAGATAGTAGAGAATCAATTGAATCGAATTCGGCGATGTACGTCAGATTCGAAGTAGGTTAGATTCCATGTATCTATGTCATTTTCCAGCTAGGACATTTCATGAAAGGAAACATGCAATGGCCAATTTTCTGACCAAAAAGTGTTTGTAGAGCTAAACTTAGCTCTTCATGAGACATTTAAACATTGAAAGCATTAGATATGAGCTTGAAAGCATATATTTTACATGACATATTTTTGGTGGGATAACTTTTTACGTGGGCCGTTAAATCATCATCAGTTAATATTGTTATGTGTTTTTCTCGGTTTTATGTGGGTATCCACACTATGTAGTTTGAGTATCCGCCTGCCATATTGCCTACAATGTAACTATAATTACATTTACAACCTTACATCGCAATGAGTCTTTTTATAAAATGAAAATTATAAGTAAGGGCTCGTAGTATGTGATGAACACATGCAATTATTAAGCTTTTTTCTCGCAACATCGTTGCAGAAACTTCGATAAAAAGTAACCATTTCCAGATCATGAACACGGAGCTAAGTACTCTCGTCGGACGAGCAAAAAATATGCTGTAACTTCCCCTCGACTTTATCCACGTGGATCAAATTTTGTACATTTTCCATTTTAAGTACTGATCATAGTTTCATTTTCAAATTTATTTATTTTTGTAAATACTTATTTCACACCGTCATACATAACAATATAATGAAATTATTGATTATTAAAGCCATTACAAATTTATTATTATTTATTTATCGTATGGCTTTTAAGTTCCAACCGCTACTTAAATTTTCAATTTACATTTCGTCAAGTAGGCGAGAGCTTCGGCCGAAAGGAACTAAAAATCTTCCGTTACAAATAAAATAATAGCATAATTACCAAAAAAATATGAGTTACGAGTAAATTTGACTTATTAATTTACATAGAATAACAATGCCCAAAAGGATTAATATTCCAATAAGAATATTAATCTCATCAATCCAGGTCCATAATTTCATATAATATTTCCCTCTGAATATTTCAGCCACATCGCAACTTTAAAAAAATATTGCGAGGTATAAATAATAAATAAATTTTATTTCATAGATCAACATTCATAATGTATACTGTAACGTAACAAAACTGCAGGGCAGTGTCAGGTTCAGTGTATAAAGAAAAGCTCCATTAGAGGTCTGTACCAGGCTCAAAACTAATTAGAGGTCGGTAGTAGACTCAGTGGATAAAAAAAGAATCAGGGTAGTGGGTTGTGATTATTCAGTCCAGTGGTAAGCTAGCTACTACAATGAATTTGTAAAAAATACTTTAGTAAAGCACTATATATAGGTCCAAAAGAGTCTTACACGTAACTTTTGTCCAGCAGAATCAATAATTCACTTTGATGAAATCATTAAAATAGATGCAGCCTTTGTGCATTTTTAGTTCGAGATCGATTTCATTAATTTTGCATGGATAACAGTAACTTTTAGTGGCGATCTCGGACCACTCTTTTGTTCGAAGGCTGATTTAGTAAAAAGAAAAATCGTGAAAAAAACCTCCACTTTTTTCACCTCCAAACTTCAGGATCCAGACATCAGTCCACCTTTTTTTATTTCTCTCAAGCAGACAATCCATTTCATATTTATCACAGCCAATCTTTTTCGTTGAAATAGAAATAAAATCTTCGCCATCATGCATAGCCTCCTTCATCTACAAGCCATGCTGTAGCACGGAACGGCAACGTCGCTGTAAACCGATTTACTCATTGTTTACATGTCAATGTGCGGGAAAATTATGAATTTTATGATGATAAATTTAAAATATATTGATAAAACTGTAAATTAACGCGTTTGTATGGACCATCTACGAAGGTAAATAAAAGTAAATATATTTATAATTGTGCTAAAATTGGATAAATACGATTTTTGAAAAACAATCTTTGACCATTTTTGTTGTTAGTTTTTAGCTTATTTCATAAATCAAATTCTGTTGTATATTCGTAATCTTTCTCTAACAGATGCCAAGGCATTTTTGCATTTGAAAAATGCAAGTAAAATTATGATTAAACCATAAAAATGGGAAAGATGCTGTGCCGATGTTTTGCTTTCCAAAAGATGTAATTCTATTAAATAAATGGACTTCTGCTATTCCCCAAGCATGCTGGAGTCCCACCAAAGGATCTTTTGTAAGCAGCAAACATTTTTGCATTGTGAAAGTTATCACAACTACTTTAAACCACGATCTCTGATTATCCACGATGATCTAAGCATTGAAAAAGTATATAGGTACAATAAGTAAGTAAGTAGTTAGTTTTTATATACTTAGGCACTTAAATAAAACTGTTTAAAATCTATTATACCTAATATTTAATAAATTGGGCAATATTTTGGCTGGCATAGATTATTTTATTTCATAATAGCTTTTGGTCGCGACTGTGTCCGCATAAAATTCTGCTATAACGTGCCGGACCTGTTCTCGCGGGAATCACATTAAATATCGGGATAAATTATAGCATATGTGTTATTCGGGGCTATATTCTATATAACTGCCTAATTTTATTAAAATACGATCAGTAGTTTTTGCGTAAAGGTGTAACAAACATCCATTACGTACAAAACCAAACATGGATTATATTTCGCATTTATAATATTATGATAATACAATTGCAAGTAGGTATATAGGTAAATAGGACAAAAATCTATCCAATTACATATTATCTAACTAATGTATATACTTATTAATATACTTTATCACTTAAATAACTAATAACATAAAACGACGACGACCGCGATGATAGTTTTACAGAAGTTTTCAGGTTCACTAAAATTCAAAATGCGACGTTGTCAAACTTCTGCGCATGGCTTGTAAGATGAAGGAGGCTATGCATCATGGCATCGATTTGTGGTACGTCACTGCTTGACAACTTCACAACAATTTGTCAACATTATTTATACAAAGATTTATTATAATAGAAAATACGTATTCAAAGCCAAAAAGGAAATAAATAAACAGAACACAGAAGTACGTCTAGAAATACATAATTCGTAGATCATTTAAAATAATGATCGCATCCAAATAAACATAGTATCCGTTCTTTTTAGAACTGGAGTAATATTATGAATTGGAGAGCCATTAAAGCCTGAAGGGCCAAATCGAAAGATACCCATAAAACCCATTTTTTACAAATTAAAAATAGAAGTATCGACGTGCTAATCTATCGTTAAAAACAGGAGTCCTCATAACCGTAAGTAGTAGAATAAGGCAAGAAAATATTCCACAATACATGGGTTGATCTCACCCAGTAGACAAAGATCTTTGTGTATGTTAGGAGAGATCGCTTCCCATAGCAATAATCTTACGTTAATGAATGACGGTATGGAGACCCTGGAAAAGGGATAGTCTAGGTATCTTCCATTATAGCCTGGACGCAGAAATAAAGGATGCTGAAATCATAAGCCAAAAATATGTATTGTACGATAGTACCAATAAGTAACTTAAATTCAAGGGTGATTTAAAGGTCAAACTTAGGGCCTCTGCTGTTTATTTAACATTGAAAAGTTTATTAAATTACGTTTGAAACAGAGTTTTATTTATTTATAGCTTTAGTTAAAATGTGAAAACTGTTTGTGTTTTAAATATTCACAATTTGGTTTGATAGCACTACCGATAGTTTTTTACATTCCATAATGATTTACCATTTTTGTGTGCAATAAACTATTAAATAAATAAATAAATGATGACGGCAGTACTTTAAAAAAAATTTGCTGAAATCCATAAAAGAAAGAGAGGCAGAGAATCACCTACGGTGGACTCTGTCAAGCCTCCTGGATGGGTGCCACCATCGCTTCGTGCCACAGCAAAGTAAATATACTTTCCTTATATTCCGGTTTGAAGGCTATAACTCAAGTGGGATATGTGCTCCTTTGGCTCCAGTGTAGTGTATTTAATCTCACATGTCACAGTTTTATCTGGTTTTAATCTGACACGTCAGTACCTTCTCGATGACAAGTGTGCTTCGTCATTTTTATTGTTATCAACTTTATTATTTGTATCAACTTTAATTTATTCACCATCTAGTGTAAAGGACAGTTTAAATTCGTTAAAAATGTTGAGATCGTTGGTTGTGAAATGGCTAGCGGGTCGGCCTCTTTAGCGAGAGGTCCTGGGTTCCGTCTCCTGTGCCGCCTTGTACCAATTTCGCCCCGCCAAATTACGAGTGTCGCCATGTACCAACGGCCCTATTTCGGTCACCTCGTGGAGCGTGCACTGAACAACAAACTCCCAGCTCATCTTAGAGGTAACGATCACCTCAGCGATCACTGGTACGAATTCCGCCATGGTCGGTCGACTTCTTCTGGTATATGCCACAAATATATGGAGTGAGGTCATTGAGAAGCATGGCGAGACTCTTGATGTGTTCTTGATATCTCCAAGGCGTTGGACACGGTTGGGCCGGGTCGCCCTTTTCCCTCAAATATGGTTGAAATGGACGATGGCTGGGCGTTATACTCGTGAACGGATGCTGCCTTAGTAAATTGACTTACTCTTCTTCTAGTTTTAGGTGGTTTTTCTTAAGTATAGTATAGGTTCTTATATATTATGTCGGGCGCGGACCGGCTCTGCTTGGCATTGTCGGGCACTGACCGGATCTGTCTGGTATTGCCGGGCATGGTCCGGTTGTTGTCGGCGGGGGGTGGGTGTACTGCGGCCATGAGGCGGACAACATGTCACTGTGTGTTTTCTTCCTACTTTCCTACCCCCTCCTCTTTGACGATTGAAAGAGATATATAATAAAAAAAAATTGACTTTTGACCTCGCTTGGTATTCCTGTTGGTTTTTGTTCCTGGACATTGGATTTTCTTAGTGGACGATCAGTCCGTGTAGTTATCGATGGTTAGTCGAATCATCTGATCTTCAGGCTATCGACGCGAGATTCCCTCAGGTGTCGGTTTGTCTACGACTCTTTTCCTGCTGCACATTAACGATAAAAAACTAATCATCATCATCATAGTCCGTAACAGTCCACTGCAGGACTTAGGGCCTCTCCTACGAAAGGGGAGGTTATTGCCATAATCTCCATGCTTGGCAGGCGGGTTGGAGATCGCAGTGTTTAAACAATACAATGGAAAATGCTGCTGCCCATTTTCCAGACTACGGAGACTTTTGATCTTTTGCCTCGAAAACATTAGTCGCCTTGTACGACACCCATGAGTGTAAGGGGTTGGTACTATTCTACTCTGCCGGACACCACACGGCCAAAATAAACTAATAACAATGTGAAATTATGATCCAATTGCCAGGGTCATAGAGGTCAAATGCAGTCGCTCTACTGCAATTATTTGATCTTTGAAATCCTGGATCGTGGTCAAGCGTACCGCGACTCTGATGCGGGTAAAAGCGCGCATAGGAAGAGGAAGATGATGACAAGAGATTGAGACAGAGCCCGAGAGCATAGATCACATTTCGGGTAGCTGAACGACCGCAACGTACGTTGTCGAATAGCGTGACACCACTGCTTCCCACCGCGGCTGCGCGCGCGCCGGCACCGCGACCCACGGCTCCGACCCCGACAACGCATTAATCAAATACCAATAAAAGAAACGGGCAGGTTACCACTATTCATTTGTGTCTGTAAACTGTTGTGAATGGTATTCAGATTTGATTAAACAGATGCTCGCGCTGCTCGCACGTTAAGCAATAAGTAATGGTGTGTGAAAACACAATGATGGCTGCGATCAGGCGCGGGGGAGGGGTGCGGAGGGCTGATTGATGGCGCGCGACCTGCGCCCGCGCCGGCCGGCCTGCCACAGCGACTTGCTGGACCGCATAGTGCTGAGTGTATTTGCCTTTAGGGTATACGGTAGCGAGCAGTCGTGTGCTCTCATCGTTGTATTACAACCATGTTGCTAAATAACATAATAAATTAGTCACTCTTAATTCGGCGAGGTTGAGGTAAAATAACATTCAATTGTTAACAAAAAAAATGTTTGCTCTCTATGAGGTAATTCTATTACGATAGCATGAGTATGTGATTGTTCAATATTCAAACACACGTTGACAAGAATTAAATCAGCGTTTAATATGTGCCTGCCGATTACTGTTGCCAGACAGAGGTTATGTCTTAGCGATAGTATGGTAATATGCATTTTATCGAGTTTACGTTGGGAGACGCGAGACATTAAAGTGTGGAGGGTGTTACTGAGGTCATGTCAAGCGTTATTACTGTATAATCAGGTCTTATTACTGTACCAACCTCTGTTAGACACCTGCAGCTCGTAACGTAAGGAATGCACCGTTCGACTATACTCGGTTCGGCTGTGGCCGACCGACTTCTACCTCGCTCAAAGCGTTGTACGAAGGTACTGAGTGACCCTGGTGAAGATTACGGATGAAACATAGCAAAAGTTCTTGTTTTAGTGTTTTGTTATTGCTTAGGGACCCACACGTAGACACGCCTTTTGAAAAAATACAAGTAGCAAAGGAAAGACTTAGTAAGAAACATCATTGCACGTGTGCTGTAAAAAGGCTCGTGATGCCCGTACGTTAGTTGGATGCCGGGCATCTAGAGGATGTGGATGAAATCTATTCCATCGTCGAAGGGTGTGGTGGCGGAAAAGTGACGGTGGCAGCAAACTAAACAATTCCTCTGAACATTACCAGTACTACTTACATTGTTATTTAAAAAATACTATTCTTACGGCGTTGGATGCAATCAAGTAGCAAAGAGGAGACCGACAGCCCACTAACTGTCAATTCAATTCAATTCAATTCAAAATTTCTTTATTGATTAGGACATTAAATATCTCTTTCAATCGTCAAAAAGGAGGGGGTAGGAAAGTAGGATGGAAACACACAGTGACACGCTGACCGCCCTATGGCCGTAGATAAACGTATCCCTCGCCAACCACGACCAAACCGTGCTCGACAATGCCAGGCAGAGCCGGAACGCTATATGTCGCCTTTAAATTGTCGTTTGTAAATTTCATAGCAACGCATTGTTCAGAACAGATATCATACTCGAGCAGAGGCGGTCTCTTCAGGCTTGACAGAGTTCTACCAGGACTTACTAAAAAAATTTAGGACTTACATAATTTGGTTGGATGGTATATTGAAAAACGAATATTGATATGTGATACGGTTTCTCAAAATCCACGTGTAACTCTCGTGCGGGCCTCACCGCGCCCTTCGCCCCCCTCTCCCCCGCTCGGTTCGTGCATTAGTCCTCTTTGTTTTGATGCTATCTTAAAAGCTTCTCTTAGATCACATTATGTAGTCCGGAGCGGCGCGCGGCGGGGAGCCCGGCTGCGGCTGTCGGATCGCCGTCACCGCGCCCGACAGCCGATCAGGAACACTTAACCGTTCTATAAATGATAATAGTATCACAGTAGTCATTACTCCATGCGTGTATCGATGCAGAAGGTCACGGACAAACCGATGTCGACGTCCGTGAGCGTGGATGCGGACCGTGGACACAAGATAAAAAACGGCCTCCGTGGATCCTTCCCGCCTGCGCTCCGCTTATCCGCGCAGTCAAACAAAATTAATTATCCCTCTAACTACAAAATTATATGGTATACATCGTACTTTCTTATTTAATCTTACAAAATTGATTTAATGGACTTTGAGAATTGGAGAATAGTAGCGAGTATCACCATCACTTTTAAACGTGATTTTCATCCATGATCATGTGGTAGGTAATTTCATTTTCTGCACTACAGTATCTACGGATACAACAATGTAAGGGATTTGTATTATTGCTCTGTGCGATTCCACTAGCAATATTTAGCAATATAACTATACAAAAATGGTGTGTTAGATACATCTCTTTGCGCACCGGCCCGTAACCACAAACACTGGAAAGGCGTCGTGCGAGGCGTCGCTGCAGTGATTTAGTTCCAGTTAACATTTAATTGGTCAGCATTAGCATCGTTTTCAGGGTAAATTGCAGAGGAGTGCAGCCGAGGGAGCCTCGTAAAGGGTCGGGAAGACTCCGCGGCGTCGTGGCAATTACCGCGGGGCGACACGCGACAAAACACGACACGCGACGAGCGACACGACTCTCATTAGCGCGACACACCGCCGCTGGAGTCGCTGGCCGCGACCACCGCACCGCAACAGTGTCTTGTCCACGGACGGACAGTCTGGGCCGGAATGAGCATGACATGAGTTCGGTGCGTAAGTATAGATAGGTACTCAATTGAGTCTCATATCGAACACATAACGAAATCATAATTTGAATTGATTAATGATGGTTCAATAAATGCATGTATTTCATTAGTTAACACGACATTTGCTTGTGAACCATATTATGTTCTGAAGCCAAAGACTAATTTCATACGTGGGTGTGATTAGATTAGTGTCGATACAACATTATCATTAGGAGTTGATGGCTCGTAGTTTGTATTATGTGTGTTATATTTCTAGGTTGTTCTCGAGATGGTCAGGCATTAGTGTTAATAGAGTTAACCAAAATACGTTGTCGCCCACCGGAGAGGTGTCATTTGCGGTGACAGTGACAAACCGCGTCAGCGGCGGCGGACCACCCGCGGGCGGCGCGGGCGCAGCGGCGGCGGGGGCGGGGGCGGGGGCGCGCGGGGGCGCGGGCGGGGGTGCGGGCGCGGGCGCGGGGCCGTGAAATCGTCCGCGGCGTGACGCGGCCGCAATCGGCGGCAGCTTAATTACCCGCGCCGCTGCCTTTATAAGCCACTGACATTACTATTACCACTATCAAAACATTTTCCACAAAAACCGAGATAAAATCAGTTCACAGACATTAAGCCTCGTGCCGGTGCCGGTACTCCGGGCCACGGGGCTTTTAATATTGCTATCTTTATTTTTAATACCGTTTCATTTATTCCAACGAACTAGCTAGACGCTATTAATAATGAATTGAGAAGGAGCCTGACAGATTTATAATTAAATTTAACCAACCAATGCGCTTGCGCAGGCGGCGGCGCGCGGAGGCCGGCGCGAGCGCCCGCGCAGGTTTGATTGGGGCATTGTGGACTTATCAAATAGCAATAACGATTTATTTGTTTTATTTTTTACTAGTACACGTCTCTCGTCTCTCGGTGACAAACGAACAGACTACCCACCTGATGGAAAGCGGCAACTGTGGGCGGTAACATCTACGATTCATGCACTTTTTATGCAACAAAAATGTAGAACCGCAGATGAGTTGTCACTGTGAGGACTAAGCTGATTTTGTCTCTGTAATTTTGGGTGACTCCTTCAAACTGGAACATTGTTGCTTGGTAGAAGAAGTATTGCCTTTGAGAAAAAAAGAACAGCAAGTACCTATGTGGGCTTGGCACTGTAACAACTCTTTAGATTGAGTTGTCAAGCGTCGAGCCAGTAATCACTGTGTCTACCATGCGGTTCAAATTGGAAATGACCGAGATTCCTCCTCCGACGTTTTACAATAACATTCCTATGGCTTCATCAGTGAGTGATTCATTCTTCGATAGCTCATAAAAGCCTTTTCGGATCTTCCTGTAGTTTCCGGATCACTAGAGCGTCTTTTCATTTCTACGCGGTGTTCGCGCTACTCGGGTTCGCTATTCAGGGCCTGTGCGATCATGAGCGGAGGCGCGCATTAACTTACAAACGAAACAAACGAAAGCGTATAAACGGGAGTTTGTTTCCAGTCTGTGAGGGTATGTCTCTCTGCGGTAGTAAGTGGAAAATTCGGCCAATAGCGGGTCCAGTCAGTGAATTCCATTCTTTAAATGCGGCGAATGCTGGAGTCGCACCACAGAAAATGCGGTATTGAATGTACCTAAGTGGCAGGGTGCGCGCTAGCAGCGGCGGGTGCGGCCGTTGCAAATTGAGCGCGAAATGCGTCCGCCGCCGGCCAATGGCGCGCCGGGCCCGCCCGCCGCCGCGCTCCGCCGCACACAATGCGCGCGCTCCGCCGCCGCGGTAACCCGACGCCGTCGCCGCGACCATCTTGAATACCCTGCATGCCCCATTCGATCCGGCTCGAAGGACCAAAAACAAATTGGACCCCGGCGGCCATCGCTGCTGCTACCGAACACCCATCCCCGCCCCGCGCCCGCACGCCCCGCATTCGATATGCAACGCCGAGGAAACCAGACCCACTTGTGGGTACCCAATCAAATCAACAATAGCCAAAGCTTTGCATGAAATAAACGCAAGCTTTGACTTTAAACTGGTTGGTTTTGGTAATCTGAAGTGGGAATGGGATGGCCATTTACGCTGATAAACCACCGATCACTGGGTTAAACGAATATTTCAATGGGGACCACTATTCAGCACGTGAAGTAGTGGAGTGTGCCAATGGTTACAGGCAAAGTTGGACGCGGCAAGCAGAAGATATGACGCAATGGTGTCCATTGGGGAGGCATATGTCCGGATAGACATATACATGCTGATAGTGATGGTAACGATTGACCGTCATCTCATGATACTTATGTGATGATGTATTTTTAGGTGGTAAATCCTGCTTGCGATGCTTTTAGTAAGTTTCAGGTTTTAAGCGCCCGCAAAATACCGCGAATAGGATAAGTTCAATAGTAGATAATACATCTGCACCAAGATGACCCACACGGAGATGTTGATTTTCGACGTGAAAATGTCTATTCTCTCGTAAAGTACAGCAATGGCCGGTCTAACTTTCATTTGTTACAAAATATATCAATTTTAATCGCCGACGAGACTAATAATGTATTAATAACAAGTCGTGCAATGTTTGTTTGTCCGTGACGTCATCGGACTAGTGGTAGGTGCAAGCGCGCAATGGGCCATTTTCAAGGCTCGCTTCCTTAAAATAATAATAGATAGCGCGCTCTATCTATCTATAATTATCAGTATATTCTCTTGGCTGTATGGTATTGATCTTTATTTTGGTTCAATTCCTTTTAGATCTATAAATTTTACAGTTTTTGAATGTCAGTGCTTCTCGGAACTCAACTTTATAAGTTTTATTAATCGATTTCTGGTTGATCGGAACATAAAGCTGTGTAACTTTATGTCCGCATTTGTACCTCATCGTCCATGAAGTTTAAATAAATAAATAAACTTTAGACTAGTATGCATAGCACTTTAGCAAATATAAGTAATAACTAGTGTTACCGCGGTTTAATTTGTTCTGGGCAATGGATGATGACAGTCTCACATGTGATTTGCCATATTATTATAACTACAACAACAGCCCCATATAGTCAAAAGATTATAATAATATTGAGTCCTTCGAGCGCTCCATTTCAATTTGTAAATTTTTAAGAAGCTGTTCTGAAAACGGTGCATTATTATAGGTATATAATATATTGTAGTGTGAAAACGCGTTAGCTAGGACGTTGGTTAAGGTGTCCTTGTAAAGAGTTTGAGAAGTAATACAAGGATATTAAGTGAAACAATAAAAATATTCGTCGTAATACATGTAAAAATTGATATAAAATTGAAAATAAAAATTTAAATGTTTAACATATGAATCGTAAATATGCTCTAAATTGTAGAAAACGTAAATCGGAGGAAAGCTTGCATCAAAAACACCTAGAAAGTCCAATGGCGAGCTACGAGCTACAGCAGCGTATAAAAAAAATGGAAGATCGACGTTTTCATGGAAAATCTACGGCAGAGACCTTGACTGCGCCTTTCGCCTTTTTATATACTATATCAATCGAGCGAGCAGGTCATCTCATGGTAAGTGACTGCCGCGCACGAACACCCACAACACAAGGAGTTAAAGTAATCTGCTCATCGTATCTCTCAGTTACGAAGGTTTTCCATGGAATAGGAGATATCGTCCAGGGGCCTTACCATGAACTCTTATAGCAGGACCTAAACAGAACGGCCCTGCTTAGAACGAGACAGCGCTATATGTATCACATAAGCTTGTCTCGCTCAAACTGAAAGCAATTCTGTTAAGGTCCTGCTATAAGAGTTCATGGTAAGCCCTCAGGGAAGCGATTCTAGCGTTGTGACATCTCAAATTCGATAAGTTATCTAGCTAAAAAACTGTATTAAAACGTCACTGAAACTGTTCATCGACAATATAGGACTGTCAAAGATAGTTGACAAAATATTTTTTGGCTGAAATAGACATTTCAATGTAATTATTAAAGGGGATATGTGGCTAGAAAAAATTTCAAATTCGAGATGTCACAGTGCAAGTGTTTTGTATCGCTGTGGAACAGGTGGAAGGTTTCTTACCAACGGTATTTTCAGAGGGGTGAGCCAATTGTCTTGGATATTTCGATGATTCTTCTGCTTTAACTCAACAGTTACTTCATGGATTTTGATAAAATATTGCAGTGTTGTAGTTTATTCATCATCACAGCCCACATCAGTCCACTGCAGGACTCAGGGAAAAAGAGAGGTTATTACAATGGAAAATGCTGCTGCCCATTTTCCAGGCTACGGAGGCGCTTAGAGCTTTTGCCTCGAAAACATTAGTCGCCTTGTACGACACCCACGAGTGTAAGGGGTTGGTGCTATTCTACTCTGCCGGACACCACATGGTGTAGTTTATTACAAGAATTTATTTAGGTTCACATGTCTTCATGTCTTTTTGTAATAGAATGTTGCAAGTTAAATTTGACCTATTTCCCGATTTCCGATTCAACTAAAATTTTGCACACTCATGTAAGTTCGGTGACAAAGCAATATTATGATACCATTGAGCTGATCTGATCATTGAGGCGGAAGGTGGCCATAGATAATTCTAAAATACGCATGGTAAACCCATCGAGTTATCGCTCGTTTGATTAGTCTTAACAAATACGAGTACTCTGACTCACCATAGAAAACGCGCGATAAAAGCTTGCTATAAAAATATATTTTTCATTTAAACTTGTTTTCCTAAATAACATATAGAATATCCCGAATATCATTGTAATTGAAGGTAAAAGCTAGTTTGTATCCTATGCCGCATTTTCATATTTCCCTTCGCAATAGTAATCCAAACCGATACGGCTACTATACCTACACGGCTCAGCGCTTGTTCAGTAGCGTATTGTGGTCAATTAGGCGCGAGCGTCGATATCGGGCGGCTATCGGGTAACAATGGGACGCTGCGGCGATAGCGGCGCCCGCGCACCGCGCATCAATGGGCAATTACCGGAGGGGAGGGGGGCGGCCACCGGGCGCGCTGATAACGCGGCGACAACATAATTGCCGCTATCGACGATCTGCGCCTGCGCCGGACCACAAGCGGTGCACCACCCCTGCTGTGGGTATTGGAATAGGTGCGTTTTCCTGAGGGTGTGAAAAGGGTTGATAAAGGGTGAAAACTTATCAAATCTCTGGGTTTGGTTTTCGAATTATTGTTGAATGGAGCAAGTTGTTTCGTCGAAATCCAGTACCTATTTCAGGCTTTTCATAGTGGAGAAAAAATAAGTTCGAGCTGACATGAAGCTGGCTGAAGTATAGTAGAGCCTGATAGATATGTCAACAAATAAATAAATAAACGTTTATTTTCTTCCATTAATTTACAGTTCACAATTCACATTTAAGAGAGGTAGGGCATAGCGGGGTATCTCGTTCGAATTGGAGCCGCCCGACTGGGGAAGTACCTCCACCTTACAGAATATCGCAGCTAAATAATACTCTTTTAAATAGTATTGTGTTTCTGCCGGTGAGTAAGGTTTCCAGTGCTCCATGGGGTGGGGATTTGGGGAACCGTGGCTTTGGCAGTGGAGTGGCATTTGCTTTTTGCTGCCAGAGCAACGTGTTATAGAGGTGGGCAAAGCATTAGCGATACTCTTGGTGTTGCTAATGTCTATAGGCAGTGGTGACCACTTTCCATCAGGTGGCCCGCTTGCCTGTTTGCCTACCGTATGACATAAAAAAAAAAAAAAAAAAAAACATTTTATTTTAATACTTATGGGAGACTGATGTCTAAGCTAAGCAAGAAGCCGTATTTCATGTCACCTGGCCAACACAAGACATACAAACCGACTTGATATAAACACTGGGGATTCTGCTACTCCATATTTCACAGTTGCACGCTGAATACATCAATAGGAGATGAGCATGAAGAAAGGACAGTCATCAACTTCCCAAACCAGAGAAAATGTAATATATTTATTGGCTACGATGAAATCGAAGATGTAGCATACTTGTATAAAAGATACATTTCCACTCTTGAGTTCAAGATGCCAAAAACGTTGAGGAAAAGGTGTTAGCTGACAGAAGAGTGACCATCGTCTTTTTTATATGATGTTCAAGAGATACTCACGTGGTAGTATGAAACAGGTGTCGGCGCTTTGAGTGATGATAATCACCGAACAACACACCAGCATACACAAACGTCATCATTGTGGTAGCTGCTATATTATGTAGTAAGGCATCATCTAATTTATCAAAAAGTAATTCACGCCCTAAGAAAGAAATAGTTTTATTGTTAGGCTATAATATTGAAAAACAATACGAATGTGTACATTGTGTTTTAGTTGGTTATAATCCATAGAAACCTTTAATTGAATTTGTGTTGCTATTAATATTACTTTACATTGTAGGTAAACACTGCTATAGGTAGTCCTTAAGCAAATAAAATAATAATATCGATTATCATTACTTTTATGTCACCTCTGGTTCTTTAATGTAAACCTATCAATGATGTGTTTTCCAACAATGTGTGTGTTAATGCTACGTTAGGGTTGCAAAGGGTTGTGAGTGTTAATGCTAAGGAATGAAGGATGCTGATGCTAAATGAAAAGACCGACCCCGTTGACAGTGTTGTTGACGTGTATATACCAGACACCAAACATATGTAGTCTTAACTAGTATTGAAATTAATTACAGCTATGATGACCTTGTTTGTTAATGGTAACTATGCAAGCTTAATCTAGAACAATTATATATGTACGTGCTAGTTGGGTGGTACGGTACGTGTTCCGTACATCTGTCGACAATTTTACGACAAGGCGTAGACGTAACATGCTCGTTTGACATTAATTCCCGATATTTTGAAGAGTATAATTGAAGGTGCTATTCCTGCTAGGAAAAGGTAATTTAAAATTTTTGATATGCGTTTCACAACAGTAACTATTATTCAGTGTTTCAATATTAGGTATTTTAATTTTAGGGATTAACCCGCCTCCACCCAGGATCCTATCGACCTCTCGGCCATACGGACCGATTGATAAAACTTAGTTATGAAAGTGCAACGCGGCGGCGCGCGCGCTGCCCGAGGGTGCAGGGTCAGCCCTCCGCCCCCCGCGCCGCCTCCCCGCCGGACACAATGCTCATTAATGATTACAAATTAAAGCGACAAATCCAGATTAGTGATGGGTATAAGGTTCCATTTTAATTATTATCTAAAACTGTAGGGGGTTTATTCGTGGGGGAAATGCAAATGTGCAAAGCTTTAATATTATGTTTGCATTTAATTTCGTTTAGGTATAAAGCTTTTCTATCATTGTTGAAGTCCAACCGAAGCAACTAAATAAGAAAAATATCTCTATAAGATAAATAAGATAAATAGATAGTCTTAATACTAACTATATAGGGACCCGGCCCGGCTTCCGCACGAGTTTCCTCGGCTTTTCTTTACCATAATATGCATAGGTATAAATCTTCCGAAAGAAATTCTCTAACTAAAACCGCATAAAATTCCGTTGCGTGGTTGAGGAGGCGTTAGTGGAAATACAGACAAATGGATAGACAAGTGCGAAAAATGACTTTATTTTACTCTATGTACAGAAATAGATAAAATTAAGGTTAGGATATGATTTGGATTGGGTCTTTCACACACAAAGAAAAGATGAATTGGTAATCGTACTTTCATTTCAATTTTTAAACATTGTAGTCATAGCGCACTTCATTTGACCGACTCGACGGTGCTGCCATAAGCACAAGTGGCGCACTAGCCTGCCTACATCTGTAGATATTCATAAATTGATGCTAAGAGCCTTGATTTGGTCATTGCGAATACTAAGATGATAACCTCAGTCAGATGATATAAAATCATTTCATCATTTATAATTATTGTCAACATTTATCATTTATCATTTATCATTGTCAGTCGCAGCATTTGGCTTATTAATTATTAAAGTTTGTAAATTAAATAGGAAACTTTAGATCTATTCCATTATCAAGTACAATATACTATATGTGTAAACGACTGTCTGTTTTAAAATAAAGAAAGATAAATATGATCGAACTACCTATGGAAAGGCCTTTGGCAGACCAGTAAGCACAGACCGATATCTATAAATATAATGAAACAGTAAAAAAGTGTGTCTGTACATTGAATATATTTACAAAATAATTATTTAGGGCGCTGAAGAAATAGTAATAGAATAAGAATTTTTAAAATCATTGTCTGTCGGTAGCTATGGATGTTTGTACACGCTATAATCTTCAGAACTACTGGATGAATTTGAATGAAACTTTTTTTGTTGTGTAGCTATTAAATCTGGACAACATAAAGGGTATAATTGTTTAGCTGGTCTATTAAGTTTCCAACTTAATAGATCAGCTAAACTGTAAGAAATATGGAAACGGCGCCGAATGGATTCGATGAGGTTTTGACAGATTTAAGGTCCAATTTAAAATCTAGGCCATGTTTCATCTAATTCGGTTGGGTAGACCCAGTGATAGCGTAGTACTAGCTTTCATACAATAGGGAGGTCATTTCTAATGGTTCATGAAAAAAACATAAACTGTCCTAAAAGCGATTTCTACGCGGACGAAGTCACGGGCAAAAGCTAGTTAATAATAAAACAATACAGTAGACAATATTAGCAATAACAAATAGATGTCACCCTATTGAACATAGTGCGCGGTCGCGGGTCCGCACGTGCCGGCCGCTGCGCCCGCGCCGGCCGCAGCGGACAATGCGGCCCTCGCGTTGCCGCGCCGCCGCGCTCCGCCTGACCGCTTTCCATTATACTATTTTAATCGGTATACGATGTCCCTCCGTTAGATAAAGCCCTCATTTGTGACAACATAATCTACGGTTAAAGCCGTTTTAGAACTGAAATAAATTGGTTTCTAATCGGGTGCTGTCAATTAAAAACTAAGTTTTACAATAAAAAGTACTCGTATAGGTGGTGGTGCGGGGCGTGTGTGCCGTCCCGCGGCCGCGGCTATCGATCAGCGCGATGTTAATTAAAGATAGCGCGTGATGCGCGGGCGCGCGATGCAATAGCCGATAGCGCCGAACAGGACTTTCGAATTTGTTGCTTGACAATTGAAGATATTTATTTCAAGATAATGGCCAGATAATATTGTGAGGCGCGCCCGGCCGTAAGTGCTCGCTTCAGCCGAGCGCTAGCGATAGAAAAGGAACGTTTCAAAACACTGCCATTGTTAGCGGCGCCTGCGCCCGCGCCGGCCGGCCGGTAGCCGCGCGGGCGGGGCCGGCGGCGGCGGCGCGGTCCTGTTAGCGGTTAGATCCATACCGACCAATAATTGGGCCAAAAAACCCTCAAGGAAAAAGAAATAATAGGCAGGTATATTCATAAAAGAGCTCGAAAGTGTTTGATGGATGTTTAAGTGGCATGCAAATTGGTCTATACGTTAAGGTAATCACATATCTGTCAACCGCGACCGGTCAGCGATGCGCAAGCGCAGCGGCGGCGGGCGCGGGGCGGGGCGGGGGCGCAATCATGTAATTATATCATTCCGTCGGAGAAATCAAGCGCAATTCGCAATAAGATTTATTGCTGCTTTTTTCCTAGATCGGGACGATTTATCTTGCGCGCGCAGCGGTCGTGCGCCCCGCCCGCTGCGCGCGTGACCCGCCCATTAACTTAATTAAACTAATGAATTAGATTAACGAAGGGCCGCCGCTCCTGCCGTCGCCGCGACGATGAATTAATTACACCGACTCGATCATATTAATATCTGTCCGCGGAGCTGGAGCTGCCTCCAGTGCCCGCCGCTGCTACCGGGATGGCCAGCCGTGAGAAGTGACGGCCGCGGGGACCGAATTAGAATGTATGTGCATTCGCGACGCGGAGAGAGCGGCCGGTCTAATCGCACGGTTAGGTGACATACTGGTACACTTGCCGCGGCGCGAACGCCCGCTCGCTGCAATTCAATCGAATCACGTCCTCGGATCCGTCAATGATGCTCGATCCACTCGGCACGGGAATATATTCGCCGTTAGAACGTCATTCACATGCCACTTATTCTAGCGACGCATGCGACATACATTGATGAAGCTATCTGTCGGTCGGTCCGCCGCCGGGCCGTCGGGCCGCCGGGCCGCTGCTGCTGCGCCGGGCCGCGGCTAATGAGCGGCGCTGTTTCCGGCGCGATCTAAATCACGGCGCGGCCGCCCTCCCGCGAGTCACGCACTGGGAACTAACTGTATTAACTAACTCCCCGACGTGTAACTGTATTCGCCCTGAAAGCGATTCCTCCGTCGCTCGGGCGCTCGGCTCCGGCGCGGGCGCAGCGATCCGAGCGATAGCCTGCGATGCGCGCGATACGCAGATACTAAGCGATTTATTGCTTCGACGGCGGCGCGCGCTCATTACGCGGTACCAACATGGTCATTATTGGTCATAACTGCCGCTATTAGGGCGCGCTGTCAGCGAATACCACTTGCTCGTGCCAACCGATCGCAGCGCAGCCCGCGACGCCGTAACCGACCGCAGTCGCAGGCGATGCAACGTGTCGCAGCGAATCGAGGCAATATCATTTATACTATATTAGTGTAAAGGCGTAGTACGACAGACAATGTTGAATGAAATAGTGAATTCAATACCTAGTATACCTTACTAGGTACTTAGTATACTTACATAGGTATTACTATATTACGAAACATATAAAAAACATAATATGGAATGAGCACAGGCAGTACTGATGAAAATATAAGGTTGTATAAATATATTTTGAAATTTTAAGTGCGGTTGTTAATTATGATAACATGTGTATTAATTAATGGTGCTATTTAGGAACAAGTCGGCCGCTGGCCGCGGCTTGTAACTCCATATTTATTGCGAAGCGATTAACATATTCTAATTTCTAAATCGTGTGTTGTGAATATTTTACGTTATTAGCCACTATCGGTTTGCAGCTTGTCCGCCGGCCTGCTGCTCCTTTACATAATGGCCGAAGACGAGTAATTTATAGCGCATGTCTAATTAAAAATGTGAACGCAATAACACAATAATTTTATCCTAATAGTTTATCGAACCAATATATAATCTATCTGTGGACAAGGATCCCGTGAAATATGTTCGTAGGTCGCTCATATTCATGACTTTTGATTTGAATGTCACGGATTAGATTATCATTACTCTGTCGATGATAGCGTTACGTTGTTAATCTCACACGTCGTCGGATGACGCGCGCGCGTGTGATGTCGCGTCGCCGCGCGACCGCCGCGGCGCGTCGCGGCGGCTTAACGAGCGGCTAATGACCGCGTCGAGCCTGGCAATTGGGATTAACTCGAGTATCATATGTCTCTGTTTAGTGCAGTCGTTGACGTCTTTCTGTTGGATAAAATAACCAATGTTCTGCAGAAACTTTATTCGAGGCGTCGATACTATTCGAGTTTAAAGATAAAATCTTATTCATGTTAAAAATGTATGCCTTGGTTATGTCTTGGTTTCTTAAGTTGTTATCAACAATTTTATATCATCAAAAATCAAAGTTTACGTAAACAACGGTTCCTGGATTCTAGGTTCTATCCGGACTCTAGGTCCAAAATAAAGAAGAATGAAACACGTTGCCTTCGAATGTATTCCTGATCATTTTAATCTGGACGCCTTCAAGGCTAGAGTGAATAGGCTGCTTCTAGACAGGCATGCAGCTGGGCCGCATCATCACTTACCACAGTGAGTTGACGGTCAAATACCAGGCTAGTTCTAATTTAAAAACTTATATAATCAACAGCTATTAAACAGAACCTATATGAGATACAAAACAATATAAAATTAATTATGTTTATGAAAAAGTCCTGGTCCATTCTACTAGGCTTCTAACTATACTTCTAGCTTGTACACATACATTTCTACATACAACAGTGGATTACTTTCCACGCGCGAGGGTCGTTAGTACACGGTACAAGGCGAGGAGTCCGATGTTTGGAATCCCTGTACACCATAATACAATGTTGCTAGTGCAACTCGGTTGGTTTAAGTGTTTCCATGAATCTACACTATCTTTACAATATATTATGGTTGTTATATTTTGGTTGTCTTGTGTTAATTTTAATTGTTTTATTTTTAATTTTTGTGTTTGTCAAACGAGCAGATACTGTACCTGATGGTTAGCGGTAACTGCCTCCTATAACATGTATGATTCATGCATTTAGGTTGCAGGCAACAAGAATGCAGAACCGCAAGTGCTTTGTCACTGTGTGTAATTGCGCTGGCTACCTTATCCTTCAAACCGGAACATAACAGTGTAAACATTGTTGCTTGGCGGCAGAAATAGATAATTTGGTGGTACTCACCCTGGTGGACTTCTCAGGCTTGAAAGAGTAATACCACCTGAATTGTTATATATTGTTTATTTATTTTCAACACAGCGACCTTTGACCTATCTGTTAGTTGTTGTGATTATAGTAAAGGTATATCAGGTTAAACACTCCCGTGTACTAATAAAAATGACTTATCATTTATAATGGCCTTTTTAAAACTTTATATTTCTGAGTTTTTTTCTGAATTGCAGAAAAAATGAATGCCCCGAATACGGAACAACTACTTACAAAATGTGCACACTTTGGGATGGACCAATCAAATACCAGCCAGCTGCATTTAATTCGTTGGCCGCAGAGCGAGGAGTCTAGATTATCACCGCTTATTTAACTTATGGGAGTGTGTCAATAAGCTCCGTAGAAGGTATCATGCCTTTCGCAACAACTTTAATGTGCCTATGTCATTTATAACGAAATACCGATGCACAGCAGACTCTCAGTTCTTTTTATAGTGTTAAGGAGTACCTAGAATTTCAATTTCAATTTCAATTTATTTAGCATTCCATGTGTTTTACAAAGTAGTAATAGTAATTTTACATAACACAAAATTATATAATGGGTATCAACATGGACCCGGATCGGGCACAGCATACTGGTAGAGAGGAGGCACTTGTTTTATTAATAATATACTTTCAAAATTATATTTTAGAATATAATATTAATACTCTATATATGTAAATATAGAGTATAATACTTGTCTAGTACGCTTAAGACAGAGCGAATCGGAGGAGCAAAAGTAGCAAAGCGAATCCTGGTGCAAGCCGGGACCGGCTTCCAGGACGACTCTACATACATACATATTATCAATAATTAACATTTATTTAATAATTTTTTATTTGCTTCATATTCATACTCTATACGTGTAATATAGAGTAATATGACATTTCCTTCGTTATTTTGAACGACAAACGATTTATATTTACAATGTTTGCACACTTGCATGCAAGTTGAATACCTACCACTGTATTAATTAATGTTAAGAACTGTATATCAATTACTGTATTCTTGCAAATAAACTATTTAAATTTGAATTTTTGAATTTTGACTTTTATTTGGCGAAACTAAAAATAATACAAACTAGTACTATAAATACCTACAAAAGTAACACCGTCAGATAATCCATCTGTTGGAAACGGCCACCTCAGACACAGCAACCTAAGGAGAGCGGATGTGTTGCCGGCTTTTAATATACCTGCAAACATGCCCTTTGAAGAACCCCAAATTATAGAATTAAGAACTTTTATTAAGCAAATTATTTTGATCTTGTTTTTAACCTATATTAACATGCAAACTGGCAACCCATGTTCCGTCTCGGCCGGGCAGGGTCCAGCCTCCCGCGGCGGGTCGCGGCCTCGGTGCGGACTATAAATCTCTGCGACGGGCATCCGCGGCGGAGGCTGGCTCATCACTCATCAGGATTCCTGCACTAGTGCGGCGCTGCGCAGGCGCATGGGGTTGACCCTAGTAATCTTGTTAAATCTAAGTTTGGCAGTAATACTATAATTTCAAATATTATTGTCAATGTGAAAGCCTGTGTTACGTTTTGGTGCCTAATCCCCTAAATTGATTAGAATAAAATTTGGTGATGAATTACATGACAATGTGAAGCAGGAAGTTGGTTAATTTTTCTCGTAAATCTACAACATTTTATGCGGTCGAAGCTGGTCACCATAAAAATTGGTACGTTTATGTATTTTTTCGGGGACAAGGTTTGGTGTGCTAATAACGCGCACGAAGTCGCGGACAAAAGCTGGTACAATTTTAACACGTTCAGACCGGGGTGTACCACCGGTGGAGCACGGAGTACTCGCTGACAGGGCGGGGTGTACCACCGGTGGCCACGTTACACCTGACTTTCAATGTACTAAGAAATTCGTGCCGCCTTGAAGGAGAGTATTGTAATTAACGTTCCCGCCATGTAAAATCGACAAAGTTTCATAGTGTAGCTCAGGAGATAGATATTATTTCGGGAAGTAAAGAAAAAACAGGATTGAAAAATTGTATTTATCAAAATATAACATAATCACGATCAATGGTACGAAATGCAAATTATTTCTGTTTGATCACATTGAGAAAATGTTTATTTATAGGAAAACTAAATCAAACATGAAAAAAATTATTAAGACATTGATGGTACAAAACGAAAATTATTTTTGATGAATCGTATTGAAACAATCCAAACACATTGGTATGTTGTCACATGCAGAGCAAAAAGTATTCACGCGTTTTGATTTTTTTCTAGCCATAGCCGCGGATTCGGTTGTTGTAATACGGTCGTAACAAGGCCTGCATCTCTTTCGGGTATTTCTAAGCATTCCTTCGGTTTTCTCTAACTTGGCCGGGTCCACCGGTGGCGCACCCCGCCCGGCAGGTCTTTCGGTTTATGGGGCGGTGATGTACCATCGGTGGCCATATGAAGATTTGCCCCGTTGGATACCACATACAGTTCATGAGGTCCCGATCTGAACGTGTTAAATGAGAAAGTTTGTAATGATGGATGTTTGCAAAAACGGATTTTGATGAAATTGTGCATTGTTGAAGCTTATATCGCAGAGTATACCTACCTACACATAGCTTATAATTTGTGGAACCTATTTATTTACTTATGAAAATTCAATGTAGCTCAATCAGGAACACGACATACCAACTTTTAATTTTACGCAAACGAAGTCGCATGATAAAGCTAGTCTTTTATATCAATCTGACGTTCATTTGTGATCGTTTACGAAGGGACTTGAAGAGTAGCCCCTGAAACGACTGCGGTCGCGTCCCGAGGGCCGGAATGCAGCCAGACTCGCAGCTTCTAATTAAAATAGTGACCAAATTAATCAGATTCCCACAGGGTTCGACCTTCGCCGCGTCGCCGCCGGCCGGGGGCCAGGAAGCACACGGTGTGCGAGCACAAAAGTACGCCAAGTGGAACAAAATTGGGCGCGTTGATGTCTTTTGTATGGGGGAAATAAATAATTACGAATATTACAACTTGTTATGGGTAGTTACACAATTGTTACTTAAACAGGTCGTTTGAGGTACACGCTGGCTACTTGTACGGTTGTGTGTATCCATTTTTCGTCTGATTTATCTATGGTATTTTAGGTAGACGATAAAAATCTTTAAAAATAATTGAAAAGGATACATTCTGAAGACTCGAAATATGTCACCCCGTATTTAATTAGGACCAACATTCCGAGGCAATAAATAGGTCCGGCGGGCCGCATGCCGCGGGGCGAGGGGCGCGGGGCGCGGGGCGCGGGGCCGCGCGGGGTCATGCTGAATCACTGTTAGCGCCTTTTTGCAGAGTCTGCGCGCGCGCACATAAATCGCGGCCGCGGCGACCGGCTCATTAAAATAACTCCACAAACCGAATCTCGGCCGCGATCTTATTAAAGCCACAATCCGGACCTCGTTAGCGCGTCACCGGACCGAGGGCCCGCGAGAACCCTGAGTCGCCGAAAATAAACGGTCTATCTCCGAACAAACTTGAAATACCTATCTATTATTCATTAGTAAAAACCATGATTTATCCTTGCAGACTCGTCTACGGACTACATTGATACGTCACTACTGACACATGAAACAAGGACAAATCAACAAACCCACTAACAGACTTTCGCATTTAAAAATACCGCTTATATTAATTGAGACCGCATCTTCCAGTTGATACAAAACTAGAACAGATTATAGACTAAAAAATAAAAGAAACAATGATGTAATTCAAGTAACCTGCGGCGAGGACGGGGCGACTGGCGCTGCGCGGGCGCAAAACCAACACGGTCACGTGACCGGGATCCCGTTCCACGCTAATGTATTCCCGCTCGCGGCGAGCTTGTGCCGCGTTAATGAGGGCATCGTTTACCTTTTTTCCAGTTAGAACTAGTGTCGTGTCACAGTGGAGCGGATAGGAGCAGTAACGTCGATGTCGAGGCGACAGGTACTCGTAATTTTGGTAATGTTAGTACCTAAATGTGTCATTCAATCCCTGTATGTAGTTGTATCCCTGATCAATAATCTGGAGGTTCCCAAGGCTGGAGTTAATAGGCTGTTCCTAGAGAGGCATACTCCAGGTAAGATGGCAATCAAATGCCAGTCTAGTTTTAATACAAAAATAATGTAGATATTGCTGAATTTCAACTTCCTTCACATTGGTTATTTTATTAGTAGAAATTTCAATAATAACCCGCGATGCCAATTTACATTGAGATTAGGGCAAAATGAAAAGAGCCTACCCGTAGATGTATAATTAGAAGATCTACCCAAATCCAGTGTAAAATGAGGTAACGTTACTATGCGCGCCGATCGAGACTCTAGCTCAATTTAAATTGGTTTTGGTAGATCAATATGCTGTGACGTATAGTCAAAACTCCTGTTAAAAGGGTAACAGATTCGTGAATTCCTAACATAAACTAGCAAATCCTTTCCACACAACGTTGTTGATACACACAAAGCACACCTGAGCATGTCATTTACTATCACATTAAAAAATGTAACTCATTATTATGCAACTCAAATCTTACAAAAAATAAATAATAATTTAATGGGCCTACATAAGCAGCATCTCGACCATTTGGATTTCCTTCATACATGGTGAACAATTGCGCGCGAATCGCGTTTAATGACGTCCTATTAGGTCATCGGTATATTGGCTTGCTGCCTTCTTTCACTGCGTGTTCCCCGAACAGTATAACCAGGACTCCTTCAAGGCAGGAGTGACGAGGCTGCTTCTTTATGGGATGGCGGTCAAATACCTGCCTAGTACACTATAAAATGATGGACGACGGACACTTATGTGAAAAATAATTCCAAACTATCGTCTAAGAGTCGTCCCTCTGCAATTCCCCTAACTGTGTGTTATGTAAACAAGCGCATCACGCGACAAGTGCGGTTGCGCAACGCCGCGCCCGCGCCCGCGCATCTGCCTGCGCCCGCGCATCTGTTTTTATTGCGGTTTTTATCCCCCGCCAATTAACCGCGCCCCCGCCGCAACGCAAAGCGCCGGCGACACTATTGTTTTTTTTTATTGCGGACTGAGTCATTACATTACAGTCGTTACGTCCTTTGACACGTATACGCCGTATGCTTTCATACGTCTTCCTACATTTAATTCAATATAAAGGACCGAGTAATGCATTCAATTTTTTTAAATATTTACTTCAATGACCCGCTCCGGTTTCGCTCGGATAGTAACTTTAACAAATTATACACCTGAACCTTCTTCATGAGCCACTTTGTCTATTGGGGAAAGCCGCAAAAAAAATACATGCAGTGGTTTTTGAGTTTATCGCGAACAGACAGACAGATGCCATGATGGCGACGCCGTACCCAGTTCTTGCTGATATAATCATACACCCTTGCAGAAGCATTTCTGGCTGGTGCTGTACCTGAACGGAACGGAACAGACAGACAGACGCGGTGACGAACTTTGTTTTATAATATGTAGGGACATCACCTACCTGAATTTTAATCCTACGCTAGCAATACGAGAGAAGATGCAGTCATTCCTTTACTCTGCGACTCTGTGTTGCTATGTTGCATCCTAGATTGTGTTGTTGCAAAGCTACCGCCTGACGATGGTTCAATGTAGTAGTAGAAAAAATACGACCGCGTTATTTTGTTATTCGTATAGAAATTGATAGCGAAATTAAGACGAATAAGTGCTATCGTTTTAGATTTTTTTATAATTTATTTATTTATATGTAGAAATGATTAATATACTTAATAGAAAGAAGCAAGCGAGCAAGCAGGTTCCCGGGCGACATTGGCGAGTGAATGACTTTAAATGTGTAGGCTCATCGTTGGCTTGGGAGTTGGGACGAACTTTAAGCGCGAAGTTCTCCGCTTAAATCAATTCAAGTACAATTATTAGTAAAGTAATTAGTAAAATATTTAGTAAAAAGAATTAAGTTAAGTATTTTACCCTAAAAATGTACGGTTTAGATAGAACTTGCACATATCTAAGTACGAACAAAAGCCTACATAATCATAAAGAGCCTAGCTTTTCTTCTTCCACCACCACCACTATCACAGTCCACTGCAGGACTGAGGGCCTCTCCCACGAAAGGAGAGGTTATTGCCATAATCCCCACGCTTGGCAGGCGGGTTGGAGATCGCAGTGTTATAAATATAACAATGGAAAACGCTGCTGCCCATTTTCCAGCCCACGGAGACTCTAGAACTTTTGCCTCGAAATCATTAGTCGCCTTTTACGACATCCACGAGTGTAAAGGGTTGGTGCTATTCTCTGCCGGACACCACACAGCCATCTGCCGGACACCACACAGCCATCTGCCGGACACCACACTGCCATTTTTCTTCTTCATCCGCGAAAAATTTAGTATTGTTGGAGATAAAAAGTAGCCTATGTGCTTCCCCAGGTTGCCATTTATCTCATCAAACTATGTTCAGCAGTAACAGACAGACAAAGTCACTTTCGCATTTATAATTTTAGTTTAGATTGTACTTAAAAAACAGCTTCCGTTAAAGATATCAAAGTGATCTGTTCCATCCCATCTCGAGCCGGTATCCGATTATGAGGAAAACTGTGTTGTTAAAATAAGTTGTTGGAAACGTTTAATTTGTCGGCGCTCGCTCTCCCGCCGCCCGCGCCGGCGCAGGAGCAATAAACCGCGGCCGGGTCCGCGGGGCGGGGGCGCGGGCGGGGGGAGGGGGACACGTCCCGAGCGGTTTTGTTCCGGTCATGCTGCGCTATTTCAATTTCAAATCATGGGAAAAAAACACTTCTATTAGTCTCTTTTGTGCGGCAAATTAAATTTGGGTGTGAATAGAGGCGGTTTATGTCGCGTCACGGGCCGCGGCCGCGGACGGTCCACCCGGGCGGTAGGCTGCCCATGACTTGCGTGGACTCGCGGCACGCACCATCCCAAACAGGGTAGATATTATGATTTGCCATTATCCCACTAAACGTTTCGTTTTGGAAGTGTGACGCAATGTGAACTCTTTCTGAGTGCTCATTAAAAAGCAGTGAATGAAGTTACTGATAAGTTAAATATGGCATGGTTATCTAGAGAGCGGTGACAATATCTAAATGTCAAAACCGCGGTGCCATTCGTATTGTTTCTATAGTAAACATTTCAGTGACATCATTTACCGCTATATCACGACAACAATTGGTCTTTGATCGCCATCTCACCTGGTGGTAAATGACAATGCGGTCGAAAACTGAACATGCCTGTCTATTCAACCTATTCACTCAAGCCTTAGCTGTGTAGATTATAAAGTAGATAGATAGATATTTGTGCGGATGCTAGAAAATCAACGACATGTCCGCCTGCGTTGCGTTTCCTGATGGCAGAAAGGGACCGGTGAAATGATATCGTGCAACTCCTCACACATTCCAAAATGCGACCTGTAAAATACCCTCAGACGCGCAACCCCATGCCCGATGATTTCAGTATCACAAATGATCCAAATGCAGTAGAAGAACACCTGAACTTCGAGAGGATACCAAATTTTTTGACTGCGGTCTTAGCTTTGGATTGGATGTACTGTTAGAAGTTGAGATTGATAACTCATCACCAAGAACCAATAAAAATCATTATCTTGGCGTTAATGTCCCGGTTGTGCTCTCGAGAACGAGGGCCTGGGGTCCGCCTTGACCATGATCCAAGATTTGGCGATCAAGTAATTACAGGGGAGCGACTCCCAGCTGACCTCCGTGACTCTGCTACCAGGGGAACCTGACCAGATTGGATCATGGTTACAAATTCAGTTGCCTGAATTTCCAGGTTTCATTACGATGTTTTCCCTCACCGTAAGAACATCGGTTCGAATACAACTAATGTACATAACTCAGAAAAGAGTCATTGGTACATGGCCGCAGCGGGACTCGAAAGCGGTATCTCTCGTTTACGAGTTGGATACTCAAACGCCCGGCTACCAACGCTCTTCACCAAGAACCGATAGATTGTTGGTAATTTGATCATTCAAACAAGAGTAAAATGGGATGGACTTAATGTTTTGCGAAATAAAACAAATAGTCATCATGCCTCAATCGGTGATAGGGTTTCTTACAAATAACCAACATGACCTCTTGACAAAACTGAATATCGTCCCGGCTGGCTTTTGCATCGGATTTATTATTATTATTACCTATGTAGCAGTTTCTGTGTTATCATCTACGGACGCAAAGGTACAGAGTACTTGACAAGTAGATCATATCCACCAGGAAAAGAGTCGCAGACAGACCCGACCCCCGAGAACTATTAATACCTTTTATCTTATACTCAAAAATATTATCCAGGTACATAAGTCAATGAGAATACCAAAATAAATTACTAACTGTAGCAAAACAAATCTCATCATCCTGCTGCCCTTATCCCACTTTGGGTGCACAACATGTTTTTTCTTACCTGACGTCAACCCTCCTTGGCAACAAAATAGAGATCGCAGTGTTTAATATTCACACTCGCGTACAATTAGATAACTGGACTGAAATCCCTAGATACAGCATACTTGTGAAAGGGTGCTAATGTGCTAATGAATACCTAATCAAATATATCAATACATTCATATCAACCACAATTAAACCAAACCATATGTACAACCTGTGTACCGCATCGTCTGTAGCTCTAACCAAGCTCAAGTAGGCTTCGAGTAGTTCGTAATGAATTTGGTGCAGTACGGCCTGCCGGGCGCCGCGGCGCGGGCGCTGCGGGCGCGGGCGAGGGGCGAGGGGCGCGGGGCGCGGGGCGTGCGGCGCGGGGCGCGGGTCAGCGGCCGGCAGGTGGCCGCCCCGCGCCCCGCGCCCGCGCCCTCGCCCGCGCCGCATTCCGCGACAGGTTCCGCAGCGCACGCGCCCTCCTGCTCTCCTCCAGATTACGGCGCAGGATTAATTAGATTACCCCGACCCCGCACTAACGCACATAAAGACTCGGGGTGAAAGATAAAACTAACTTCATTTAATGTCAGAATGTTGAGTGGAAACTAATCGAAACACTGCAAAGTTTAATCAAGACCTGAATGTAACTTCTCCAACAGCGTCGGGGAGAAGGTTGTGTTTTTGGAGCGTACGTGTGTACCTATGTGTTTAATGGAAGAGTTGTTAATTTTTAGCTCTAAAGTAGGTCATCATAAACCCTAAAATCACTTGGACGGACAACATAAACACGTCTAGAACACAAAATTCAAATACCTACTAGGCTGTAAGTTACAACAAAACATCGTATTCTTGAAAAGCCCGTAGTTATTGAAGCAAAATGTATGTGGAACTGAACCTTGTAAAACATATTTTCTCAATCCTGTTACGATGGCATCAACGAATTACCGAAACGGTTACCGAGAAGCTGTTAGTCCGGCGCTGCGCCCGCGCCGGCGCCGCGGCCGCGCTGCGATGCGAGTGCAGTACTTATTATGCTCTTGTTATGTCTTATTATGCTTATTTGTACAGTGCGCCACCATTTATAATATAGAATATCTAAAATTCATGGTTCGAAAATTTGTCTAAAGAAATAATCTTACGGCAAAACCACACTTAAACTTTGTACTACAGTGTATAACAGTCATAAAAAGATTTCTCCGAATAGGCATTAATAAGAAACGCGATAAAAAAACGAGAATTTCTCAACACTCTAGGTGCTGCGGGCAGAGTACACTGCTTTTTCATGTATAATAAATAAACCATAATCTTTGTTTCTCAAATAGGCACTGAACAGTGTAGTGCCCGCGCGCTACAATGCGCCGCTCGCTGCAAAAACCGCCGCCGCTTCGCTGCTCTGCCGGGAAAAAGTTGCCTGTATTGTACATTACTTTGTATTTTAGTAGCCTGTTTTTGCTACCATAAATATAATCTACGATTCGCGGCATTCAAACACTTTTTTGGCTTTCACAATAAGATGAGGGAAGCACGACAAAGAGGAGCATGGCGACTGTGTTTGCACAATATTGCACGCAATGAACAATAACAGACAATCACTTGCTTAGTATTTCCAGTTACTTATACGATTATCACCACAACAACACCAGGGGTGGCCCATCTCCAAATGTACCTCTAATCGTATGTCGTACGTCCTGAACGATCCCATGTAATAGGCCAATGGAAACACTATAGCTCAATTCACATCAGAATGTTACGAGCGAGAAACGTTCTTTCGAACCATGCATGGATACCAGCTAAGGGTCTACGTAGTGATGATGAGTAACCCAACCTAACCTAACCCAACCTGCGGCGGGTGTGGGTGTGCGGAATTGTGGTGTGGGCACCAGCTCAAAAAGTTCCTCAGAACATTCCCCATTATACAGCCGGTAGAACACACACAGGAAGCCAAAATCCGTTCAAACAGCCAATGATTCTAACCTGGTTGTCAGTATAGGATCGTCGAAAATTCGTATAGCGCGTAGCTGCATGGATGGAGACAAAGGGATTAAGCAAATCGTCAGTTTCACCGGCCCAAACCAAGAAGTCAAGTCTGAGGCACTAATGAGCAAATGGCCACAAGATTCATCAGAAGAAGAAAGAAGGCCGCTACTGTAGAATCATCGTCATCATATCAGCCGGAAGACGCCCACTGCTGGGCATAGGCTTCCCCAGGAGATCTCTACAAAGTAGATCTCTACTGGTAACTGCAATCTTTACCAGATCGTCGGTCTACCTGGTAGGAGGCCTGCCCACGCTGCGTCTTCCGGTACGTGGTCGCCAATCAAGAACATTTTTTTTTAAATTTAAATTTTTTAAATATTCGTGGACAAATTCACACAGCGCCATCTAGCCCCAAACTAAGCAAAGCTTGTACTATGGGTGCTAGATAACTGATATACTACTTAAATACTTTTTTTTAAATACATACTTATTATACATAGAACACCCAGACCCGTAACAGAAATTAAAATTCATCATTTCAATTTCTGCCCGGCCGGGAATCGAACCCGGGACCTCTTGCGTGGCAGACCGGCATGTTGACCATTGAACCACTCAGGTCGTCAAAATTCCTTTCCCATTCCTGCCCCATTGGCCATCTCTTCTGCGGCTATGTGCCCTGCCCTGCCTGCTTAAGCTTGGCAATCTTTCGGGCTGTGTCGGTAACCTTAGTTCGCTTACGGATCTCCTCATTCCTGATTCGATCACGCAATAAGACTCCGAGCATAGCCCTTTCCATCGCTCTTTGGGTGACAGAGAGTATGTATGTATTTATGTAATCTCTTTATTGCATCAATTTATAACATTACAGGAAATAAAAATACAGTTTATAATGCAAGGCGAGCTTATCCCACAACGGAATTTCTTCCAGCTAATCTTTGATAAGCCGAGAAGACCTTTGATGAGCGGGGAAGGCAATTAAAAGTATAAACAATTAACTACAAAGAATATAACCCCATATAGGTATACATATGAGGATGTAAATATAGGCAGACTATACGAGTATACTAATCAGTACATAAATTAACAATTACTAATATACATTATATAATAAATAAACCTATATAATATGACAACAGATATATAAATAAATAAAGCTCAATCATCAAGTTTTAAGAAAAAAATTCTTCACAAGATCCTTGAAGAAGCCAAGTGTACGAGCGAGTTTAATATCTTCAGGTAGCGCGTTCCACAAGCGAGCCACATAAACCTTGAACGATCTCCCGTAACTAGCCGAATTATACGACGGAATATCCAGCTCAAGCACTCGGCGGGAGCGCAGTCGAGGGTCGGCGGACGGGCGGAAGCTGAACCATTCGCGCAAGTACTCGGGCGCATTAGAGTTATTAAGTAGAGCTCGTCTAGTCTAAAATGACGCGCCCCACTACTTTGTTAGTTGATTTCGATGTGTGAGTGCAAATATTAATAACGACACTTCATCTGTGTGGGAGCGTCGACTGCTCCAACCAAACTACGCGAGCTCCTACGTTGGTGTCTCACCGGCAACTGAATGACCAATTACAACGGCATTTGTATATATATTGCGTCCATATTTTAAACTTGCTTGTGTGCGTTAATGCGATAGTGGGGCGCGTCATTTTAGATTAGACGAGCTCTACCTGGTAAAGTACCGCTAGAGTATGACTATCTCTGCGTTGACGTATCGGAAGCCAATTCAATTTGCTTCTAAATTCTGAGTCGTGGTCGAATTTCCGCAACCCAAAGACATAGCGAATGCAAAGGTTCTGCAGCCTCTCCAATCTAGACAAAAGTTCTTCAGTGGGATCTAAGCAGGCTACATCACCATAGCCCAAGAGCGGGAGAATGAGACTCGTTACCAGCAATAATTTGGTTTCAAAAGGTAAGAAATTTTGTAGTCTTTTCACCGAATGGAACGAAGCGAAGGCCTTACGGCTGACCTCGCTAATATGGGTCGACCAAGACAGCGTTTGATCGAATATGACGCCTTGGTTCTTATCAGTCTTGCTGAACTTAATGACCGTGCCAACAAATGACAATTCAGGTAGATCGACGTTCTTCAATTTATTTATGAAATGCTGGCTACCAATTACGATAGCCTGTGACTTAGAGCCATTCACTTTTAGACCAAAGTCCCTAGCCAAGCTCTCGATTGTGTGGAGGTCCTTATTCAATAACCCAACGGCATAACTCAGATTCGATAGAGGAGCAGATCTATACAACTGAAGATCCTCAGCGTACAGGTGAAAGAATGAAAGAGATGAAGTGATACAATTGACGAAAATTGAAAAAAGAACCGGTAAGAGAATTCCTCCTTGAGGAACACCAGCCGCTATATCACACCAATTAGACCGGTTGTCACCAACTTTGACCAATTGTACCCGATCCTGCAGATACGACCGGAACCAGGAGAGAGCCTCCGTCGACATATTCAAATTTCTAAGCATGGCCAGCAAGATATCGTAAGAGTTTTCTTAAGAGGTCTACAGTGAGCGGCCACGTCTTAGTTCCGTAAGTCATCGCTGGCAATACACACAGGTCAAAGATTTTTTATGTAGCCAGGGCCAGGGATCGTCGTTTTTGGTAGCTTCTCTTCCGAAGAACTGTAGAATATCTTATCTAAATAAGACTTGCAGCGGTGGGGACAATTTTTTTAATTCGATAGTAAAAAAATACGTTTGCCTAAATGACACATATTCGCCTCGATTACAGCTTACCATTATCTTCTATTCGCGTACTCGGAAACAGCGCTGACGGCCATAATCGGCGCGTGCCCGCCGCAGGAAGCCGCTATCGGCTTCCGCGCGATTGCGCCCGCGCAGCGCCGCCGCCCGCGCCCGCGCCGCCATGCGCCAGCCCGCGGCCCGCGGCGTCTGCGCGGTGCTGAGTACGGCATCGCTAACGGTGGAGATACTTTATAATGGATTATTTTGTAATGTTTGTACGTTTCATCTCATGATCTTGGAGTGAATATGCCGGTTGTGTTCTCGCGTGAGAGGGCCCGGGCCCGCCTTGAAATGATCCAGTATTTTGAGGTAATTACAATAGAGCGACTACCATCTGACTTCCGTGACCCTGTGATCAGATTGGATCATTGTTGTGGTCAGATCTAATAGTTACAATATTGCAATGTTTCAGATGTTTCTTCTAATAGTTACGGTATTGAGCGATATGGAAAGGAGAGTGACCAAAATCAGATAAAACAGGAAAGTAGTTCCCCAAATCCTGTTTTGCTGGTCTGCCTCAAAGACATTAGTCACTGTAACCACAGAATAATGATGCTAGAAGTAACCTTCTGAAAAGGTTAAGGTAAACTGCCAATTACGAGAAAATATAATATTTGTAATAGTTTTGAGTGTACCGTGCATACTACGTTCGTGAAAACAAATGGACGATTTCACGGCGTCTGGAACCCTGCGCCTGCGCCTGCGCCCGCGGCCACCGCGGCCACCGCGGCCCAGGTGCGCGCGGCCGCGCGGGTATCCCGCGCCGCCGATAAGCACCGGACGCCGCCGGCGGCGGATAGCCGCCGTTTCATAACCACACGTCCTTTTGACCTAAATTGAAGCGCAAAACGCGGATTATTGTTTGCTTGGTACATCTGAATGGTGATTAGCATAGCCTCCTTCATCTTACAGGCCATGCTGTAGCACGGAACGGCAACGTCGCTGTAAACCGATTTACTCATTGTTTACATGTCAATGTGCGGGAAAATTATGAATTTTATGATGATAAATTTAAAATATATTGATAAAACTGTAAATTAACGCGTTTGTATGGACCATCTACGAAGGTAAATAAAAGTAAATATATTTATAATTGTGCTAAATTTGGATAAATACGTTTTGTGAAAAACAACCCTTTACCATTTCTGTTGTTAGTTTTTTACTTATTTCATAAATCAAATTCTGTTTTATAACCGTTATCTTTCTCTAACAGATGCAAAGGCGAAAATTATAATTAAACCTTAAAAATGGGAAAGAAGCTGTACCGATATTTTGCTTCTCACAAGATGTAATTCTATTAAACAAATGAACTTTTGCTATTCCCCAAGCATACTGGAGTCCCACCGAAGGATCTTTTGTATGTAGCAAACATTTATACACTGTGAAAGTTATCACAAATACTTTAAACAACGATCTTTGATTATCCACGATGATGGAAGCGTTGAAAAAGTAGGTAGGTAGAATAAGTACTTAGGTACTTAAATAAAACTGTTTAAAATGCATTATACCCCATTTTAAATAAATTGGGCAATATGTGTTATTCGGGGCTATATGCTATGTAACTGCCAAATTTCATTAAAATCCGTTTAGTAGTTTTTGCGTGAAGGAGTAACAAACATCCATTACGTACAAGACGAAACACACATTATATTTAGCATTTAAAATATAAGGATAATACAATTGCAAGTAGGTAGATAAGTAAATAGTACAGGAATCTATAGAATTTCATATTATCTAACTAATGTATATACTTATTTATATGCTTTATCATTTAAATAACTAATAACATTAAACGACGACGACCGCGACGATAGTTTTACAGTAATTTTCAGGTTCACTAAAATTAAAAAATGCGACGTTGTCAAACTTCTGCGCATGGCTTGTAAGATGAAGGAGGCTATGGTGATTACAGACCTGCAAGGATATTTTGGCACTTGGATGAGAGCATGGTTGTCAAACATCAACTCCAGTTAGCTGTCAAAAGTGACGCTTACCAAGATGACGGCGTTGGTTCTGATTTCGGCCCCGTGCTAAAATATCCTTGTAGGTCTATGATCAAGAATCATAGTACTGTGCGCGCGCGTGTTATGTCCATCGGGCACGACCGCTTCAATAATTCGAGTAGCGTTAGCATTCAATTATTGAGGGCTCGATACATCGCATTCTCACTCGGTTGCGATTTAAGCGAGTGAGATGGCGATATATAAACGGTCGGACCTTTGGACTTGAACCCGCGCGCGTAGGTCTGTAGTGATATTCAAATTATTACATACGGATATTTGACAAAATAATAAGGAATCGGAAGTAAACACACTGGGCACCTACTCTTAAAAAGGTGGTACCGATCAATCTAAATATATGATAAGAGTTAGATTAGTTCTAGAATTAGTTACACAAGTGAGTATTTGTTGCGCTAACTTTCGCGAATTTCGGCATAATATTCGCTAAAAGAATAAGTCCCGAAGACGGACCACCATTAGACTTGCCCTTATATATGGCAGCAATCCTCGACCTCTACTAGAGTGGCAAAAGCAGGAGCTGCACGTCACGGAAATAAAGATGCTGCGATGAATGTGTAGAGCTTCGGTGAAGACCGCCTCAGAAACGCCCACGTCCGACAGGCATGGGAAAAAAAGCAGCCTTATGAAGATGCCCAAAAACACCAGCGACAATAAAATCATGAAATGCTTTATTACACAATGATTAAAGAATACACTTTTGTTTTACATACATAACATTTTTGTTTGGCAGCAGATAGATAAAGCCGTATTAGGGTATACTCATCAACCCTCTGTAAACTACCTAGTTTGACATAGTTTTACCGTAAAGTTAATAAATCGTTATAAATGGCCTGTCATAGTAAAATGAACCATTCATTGTATCGAAGCCCCGGGCCATGTGCCGCCGATGCGCTCGAGTGCGGCAGCCACCCTTTTAGCGCTCGGGCTCGCCCATTAGCGTCTCTTATCTGTAAACGCTGCTACCCAACGACTACACAAATCTAAGCATTACCAGTATTACCGGCCAATAGAGATGAGAACTTTTGTATGGGAAAGGATGGTGGTTTTTGCTTTCGCCGGCGACTACGGCGTCCGGTGGCGTTTTTCCCGCGGCGGGGCGATCGCGCGGGCGGCGGGCGGCGGGCGGCGCGCGCCTCCGCTTCCTTAAGAGTCGCGGGCGGCGCGGGCGCACCTGGCCGTGTTGTCCTAACGACCTGTTTCGTCGGCAAACAAGGGCTGCGGCGGCCTGCCCTCGGGCGAGCACCGCTTCCCACGCGTGTCATTCATTTAGAGAACACTATTCGAGGGCTATTGGGTACACACTTGGCTTTTATCGCGATATCACATTACAGTTTAAACTAAACAAGTAATTTTCTGTAACGTGAATAAACACCACGTCCGTTATATAATGACGCCAGCGTTGGTAGAAAATACAGGTACAAAATAAAAAAAACAAGTGTAATGGGATTTGAAATTAAAACGAATGCTTTTGTTTGTCGGAGAAAAGAGCACCTGCAGCAGCGAGGGGAGCGGGGGGCGCGGGGCAGGGTTATATTCGACAACCAGTTCGCTAAAAATAAACGAGTGCCGCGACCCGCACTGATTGCACCCCGGGAACCGGTCCGCGCCGCCCGCGCCCCGCCCGCCGGCCCGCCGCCGCTGCCTGCAGTGCACCGACCATATTGCAATACTAACCCTCCGGCATATTATTCGCACACATATATTTGAGGCTACAATGGTTATGTTAGTTTGGACCTCGTAGATAGACCCTCACGTAGCCGTGTGGTGTCCAGCAGACTCACGAAGGACTAGAATATATCACCAACCCCTTCCAGTTACAGGCGGCGCTTGAACTAGCTAGTCTTTGAGCCAGACTAAACCGGTACCTCCGTGGAATAGAAAATGGACAGCAGCGTTTTTTATTATGCGTTTTCAACACTGTGATCTCCAACCCGCCCGCCAAACTCAAGAACATTATGGCGAAACCATCCATAAATATTATTGAGGTTGCCCAAGTCCAGCTGTGGACTGATACAGGATTTTAATGTTAACAGGCCTCATCACTTCATAAGTAACCGACCCAAAGCCCGCCAGGCGGAATCTCCGGCCCATGTATAAGGTAAACTCGGAGCAACGAACACGATGTAATACAAATGAAAGACGGGAACATTGAATGATTACAGTTCCTGCGGGCAACCGGTTTGGAATCACGAGGAGCGGCCGCGGGCTGTGGGCCGCCGCCGCCGCCGCCGCGCCGCGCGGCCGCCGCCGGGGAGGCCGCGCACCTGGCCTACGCTCCCGGGGCCGGCTCGTTATGCACCCGCAAAGGGGTGATCGCCATTACTTACGTATTTAAAAGCGACTTCAGCTACTAGACCACCAACATCGTATTGCATATCGGTAAAACACGTTTATTTTTGCCGTTTTATATGTGACTGTGGGCACCGACACATATGCAAATTGCAGCCCAACGATTATACTTTACGTAATAATTTTAATCAATATTATTGACGCGAATGTTTATGTGGATGCATTTATGAATATTGGAAACGATGTGCAGGATTTACAGAAGTGAGAATGCAACTAGCTTATTCCAGAATAACATTAATTTAATACTAATGCAATAGTTTCCATGAGGTCACGTTACGTTATTATTCCAAGTTTTAAATGGGTGTAGCCACATGTTGTAGGTATCTACAATCGAAGCACTGGTCAGGTCGGTATGCGTTTGATTTTAAATACAGGTCTACTCTTATAATTAACAGTCAGCAGGTAGGTATGACGTCCACTGCTAGAGTGAATTGTCCTTCCCTCGTAACATAATAGATAGCACTGTTACTGTCACTGTTATAATTTGATATCAGAATTGTAAATAGGAACAGCACTAGCAACAGCGACCCCAAGACCTTGAGTGTCCATCCAGTGGCGCGACAAGTGACGCAACACCCGCGTCCCCGAGCGGCCGAGTGGGGCGCCGGAGCTCCGCGGCGCAGCTGCCGCCGCGCTGATTGGCGCACAAAGGCGCTCGTTACGCGCATTGTGCGCGGACGCCGCAACGGCCATCGAAATACGGCTATTATAAAATCATAACTAGATTGTCTTTTACATATTTTAACGTAATTACGAAGTGGCTGGTTACTGTTTCAAAGTATGATGTAGTAACAAATGAGTTTATCTTAGTCGTAATTTCATAGCTTTTTCATAAATTAAGTAATGGTTAATAATTTTATTTATAGGTGCCTATTATAGCTGCACAAAGAAGGTCATAATTATTTTGGCAATATTCAGGGTAATTAAGTAGGTAAGTCAAAGTTACTGAAGTAAACACCACCGATGCCGCGGGGCTGACTCTCGGTGCAGGAGAAGACCCTGATATTCGTTGACTCTACTGGTATCAAAAAAACATTTCTTAAGTTTCAGGTTGATGACGTCGTGTCATAAGTATACGAGACGTCATATAAGCCGTTCGCTGCGAGCGTGGGAACCGAATGCGTCAGCGCATCGCGCTCCACCGTGCAAGATGGCTCTTTCACGGTGTAATGTAGGTTTTGGCGTAATTGATATAGCCATGTATTACCCACCTTCGGACAAATGTAAGATTCCACACTCACTTCTCGATCGAAAAAACATGTTGTTTTGTGCAGACTCGCCGCGCTCGAGGCGGCTGCGCGCGCGCCGCATACTGATGCGGCACCCGCGCTCTGCACTCGTTTTATTACTGCTATGGAATAATAAAATCATCTTAACTCATACATTTCTTTTATTTTGTTGAAGTGACAGAGTGTTTAATAATTGATTAATTCCAAATTGTTTAACAATGAAAATGGATCGATACATTGAAATGTCGTTGGTAGCATAAAATATCACGATGTACTGATAGGTACCTGTCGAACCTGGCGGACGGTCGCAACCTGGCAGCCGGGCCGCGGCGGCGGAGGCTGCGCCGAGCGGCGGGTCGCAGTCGCGGCCTGCAATAAAAATAAATCAGCGCAGGATGGAAAGCTCGGGGCGTCGCGGGGCGGCGGGCGCGGGGCGCGGGGCGGCGCGCCGCGGGCAGTCTCCGCCGTACAACCGCCGCGAGCGCACGCGCGCTCCGCCCCAGCTACCACGAGCTAAACCCGCAGCGCACAGTGCACAGGACGCGACCAGTGGAGCCAGTGTATATTGAGTGAGAGTGAGTGCGCCGGCGCTAGTGCTGTGCGGCGACCGGAGTGGCTCGGCGGCTTCATGCGGCCGGCATGCGTGAGCGCGCCGCGCTGACCCGATGCGCCGCGTGCGCCTCCTGCGGCTGCGGGCCGCCTTGCGAGCCCTCGCCCTCGCCTGCCTCATGCATGTACGTGCCACCCGCCACCCGACACCCGGACCGGCGCCACAGTTTACCGCTCACTGACACCCGCTCCTATTCATTAGACACCCTCATACTTTACACATGACACACCATCATTACCTTTGCGTCAACCCCGTCTGTGCTCTCGCACGCAAGGGCCCGGAGACACAACTTAAACTAGCTGTCCATATAGCATATGCGACCAGCGTTCTGTACGACTTGGCGCCCCGTTTACAAGTTAACGAATTTGGAGGCCCCGTAATGAGCTTGAAGAGCACGGGAACGAGAAATGGTAATAAGGTGTATTCGATCACGAATGTGCGAACCGCCACCGGCGCGTCCGCGGCTGCGCGTGCGCCGCCTGCTAATCGCCGCCGTAACGGCGAGCTCTCCACTCCTCGGTGCAGTAGCTATTCCATGGATAGGTATTCTGTAGATTTATAGGAGTAGAATAGATTAGATGGAGACTTTGTTATTTTGGAGAAATATGAGATATTCCTACCTTATAAGTTGTGCTTGTGGATGCAGATCAACAAAGACTTCAATTCCCATTGACAACAATATTAAAATATTTCAAAATTGAGAATGTCATGAGAAGTTTCAAAGATACACCAGTGATGAAAAATATGAGGTTAGCGTTGTACCTATACGGTGATGAATATATGAATGTGGTTGGATGCACCGGCACCAGTCCAGTAAAGGCTGATGAAAGAAAATATGAATAGACTGTGTGAATGGCGATATGCGTGTGAGTGGAATAATGAGTACCTA
The DNA here is from genome assembly GCA_905147135.1 of Blastobasis lacticolella. Taxonomy (NCBI): domain Eukaryota; kingdom Metazoa; phylum Arthropoda; class Insecta; order Lepidoptera; family Blastobasidae; genus Blastobasis; species Blastobasis lacticolella. The sequence goes on from LR990059.1 coordinate 17,378,265, forward strand.
CTACGATGATTAGTAATATAATTCAATAGAATCTACTTTAACGAGGTCTGGAGAACTATAAAATAAAATAATTCAATTGTGTTAATTCTCTTAAATGGACTAATCTATATACCTAACTGACGGAAACAAATACCCATGCTTGCTGCAAACTAGTTTAAAGATAACGGAAGCATTACTTTCTAATGAATTCATAATGTGTATGTCTCGCATAAACGCATGAACTTGGCGGAAGCGCTGCAGCGCGCCGGCCGCCCGCCGCCGCCGCCCGCCGACTTTATTGATACTCGCATTTGAATCGATTCTTTAACACAGAGCTTACATAACAAAGAAGTTTTACGGGGAAAGGCTTTCACGGGGCTTTTTGCGGTGACTGCTTACCATCAGGCAGGCCAGGTACGCAAGCTTGATTGCCACATAAGTGGTATAAAAAAAGTACTAAGCACATAGGCCGGGCTTCTTGTTTTTGTATGAATATTCACATTGTCCTGCTCTAATAGGTAGGTACTAGGTACGTACAGATAACATAGGTATAATATATTTATTTATATTATTTCGCAGGTTTATGATAAAATCGGGTTCTTGATCAAAAATCTAGTACCTTATTTGATCAAGATCCGGAAGAAGACAAAATTATTTAGTACCTAGTCTTATCATGAACCCTATAAAATTCAGTTTTTTAGAAAAACCTAAACCTTTTTGGATTTATGAAAAGTTAAGATCGCACAATTTTAATTGATGTGCCAAACTGGACGCCCGATATATGTAATGATGCCAAAATACTTTGATCTTCATTCGGATAATTCGAGAAAAGACTCACGTACCCATTTGAATACCATTTCCGTATACCAAATTAATTAGGGAGGCTACCTGTTGTCTCGAATAGAATTCAGTATCAACCTATACGAGAAGTAAAAAATCCAATACTAATTTTAGACTGAGCGGACGCGACCTTTAAAATAAATAAAAAAATTAAAAAAATTAAAATATTTTTTTAATTTTTTGGAAGAGATATTTAATGTTTTAATCAATACCCAAATTTTGAGTTTGAAATAAATAATTTTAAAAAGAAGTTAATTTTTACAGTATGCACGCCCTTGTATCGGTTACGTTTCTAGAGTAAGTGCGTAATATGCGTTTGTATAATTTTCTCACGCATACTTATTTTAACGCGAAATTGCAATTTTTAAAAATTGCGATAAATGAGATGCACACTGTTAAAAATTATCTTTATTTTTAACCATTTTTTTAAATTTTAAGTATGTTGCACAGATATGTAATTCCTAATATTGATATAGCTTAATAATTTCGTCGTCTATGACGTTCACGCGTATACTGTAAAAAATGGAACACCTCCAACTGTCGCGTCCGCTTAGTCTATTCTTCCTTGTGCTCACTAATTAAATTGAAATCGGGATTATAAATAGGTTATGATATCTACGTCCCTTAGAACAGCCTTGTAGAAAATAAAAAACAAATAAATGTTGATTGTTAATTCTATTTCATGAAAATAAAGGTGCACACCAACCGGTTTACAAATGTACCTAAAACTTTCCATTTATGTCGATTTAGTTTAGGAATATTTGTAAAAGTTTCTAATTGTAACTACCTGAAACATTTAGGTGTATCCACACCGGTTTTTATAAATGTTTCGATAAGTTTCCTTTTGTTTATAAAGTTTCAAATTGTACCCATTGAATTGAAACATTTTGAAACTTTGTTATTAATACTCCCGCCCTAGATGTTCCTAAATGTTTACACAATGTATATCTCAATACCGATGTAGGAACATAAAATCGATCCAGAAAGCTGAACTGAAATGTTGAACGTTTTTCATAATGGCTTATTAGATAATAATAAAGTTAACATCAAAAAGAGGATGAAAATGTAAACAGACCGAGGCCCTCCTACGCAGCTGATAGACACTCAGATAACATAACACGCCAGATACACAATAGGGACGGTGAGACTGCACCGTCCTGTTTTGTGCTGAACCAGTGACTCACACAATTCGCATCGGTCGTTTGTAAGTGAAATAATAGCGTCCCGCTTTTATCAGATTCTCATCATACGAACTTGATATCTAACACCCGTGTTCACAAACAATACTAAGTAAAGTAAGGGACCGATTACACCTTTGGGTAATCATGCAACCTAAGTCATCAGGGAGCAGTTCAAAATGGAATGTATGCTTACGGAATAAGGTCTATTCTTGTATCAGTTATTATATATTTTACGCGCGCGCTCCGCTTTCCAAAAGGACTTAGGTTGCTGGATTTAGCAAAGGTGTCATCAGTCCCAACGACACTTCTGACTGATACTTTCATATACTCAAATATGATCTAAACTACAGAACCGATTTTAATAAAACGGCTAAGAACCATCTCAATGAAACTGGCTTTTAAATAGAGAAAACAAATCGGTCCACCCGATCGGAAGGCACGATGCCCCAGACCGACACACAGATACACAACTACACACGTTAAACTTATAATACCCCCCTTTTTTCGTCGGGGGTTAAAAAGGCTACAACAATACCTAAACAACCTTAAAGAAAGTGCATCTTTTGATTAGATTAGATTTATTTATTTATTTATCTATGAAAATTACCTAATATTATTATAAATTTCATAATATAAGTAACTCACAAGGATATCGTCTTAAATTTCAATATAACAATGTCATGGTAAATATATAAATATAAGTAGCATGTCAAATTATAAATCATTATATAATAAAATAAAAAATCGATACAATATGATAAGTGAGTAGGTATACAAACAATACCTAAGGATTTGAGTAGGGCTTGAGCAATTATTATTTCGTCTCAGGCTGTCTCTAAGTTTGTTGATAGAATTTTGGAGATAATAATCTTTGTTCCTATATAAAACTCTATTATACATAAAAACTTGACACTAACCCTAGACAACAGTATTATCAGTTCCCGTGCATAGTGAGACATTCTGCTAACATTTTGGACTATCCCGTAAGATCTTGTTGTTTTCCCGGATTGGTAACGTCACTTGGAAAAAATATGGATTCTACCTATTCTGCTGTCATAAGAAAGAGTAAGTAACCCAACGTCGGTTTTGAGATAAAGATATTTTGACGACTTTGTGGAAATCTGTGTAATATCTTGTAAAGTAAGGTATGTAATCCACTTACTGTTCTATTCTTTGGGAACTGTTAACATGTTACTCAGACAAACTGTATTGTTTCTACATGCAAAATCGCAGGAAAACAGAATACAGCAACGAAACCTAAACAGAAAGGCGCGTTATTTTTCAGCGATCATTTCTGTGTAACTAACTCAATTTTGTAAAAATCACGACTTACTGTTCTCTTTCTTATGACGGCAGTATTGTGCTTTACCTTTTAAACCTTGGAAGAGCTTGCGATTTTTCAATTATATCATACACGTTACTATTCAATGGATTTTTTATATATCTTAACTATGTCATGTATTTGCATAACTGGCCCAGACCTCTAGAAGATGAACAACGGTAATTTCGTTAACCCACCTTCTGAAATTAATGTAATGACTATGATTTTTTTTTAAAGAGGTGTTTTATGTTTAAATTTTTTATAGTTACCTACCTATAATTCGTAAGCTTGTGCTCAAAAATGCATTACCACCTTAACATTCATACTCCTGGGCAGCTGTTAAAAGGTTTCATAGCATATAGCAACTGTTTGAAAGGGAATAAAGTAAAAACATTTTAAAATAAAAGCAATATCAAAATCACTTTGTCAGTTTTATTTTTAAAAGTCACAATGGCTTTTTACTTTTAAAAAGTTAACATTTTATACAAATATTTTTAAAATAGACGACCTGAGTGGTTCAGTGGTTAACCACAGTGATCTGCCACGCAAGAGGTCCTGGGTAAGATTCCCGGCCGAGCAGAAATTGAAATGATAAATTTTAATTTCTGTAACGGTCTGGGTGTTATATGTATAGTAAGTATGTATTTAAAAGTATATATGTAGTTTATCAGTTGTCTAGCACCCATAACACAAGCTTTGCTTACTTTTAGATGATGCTGTGTGAGTTGTCCAAGTATATTTATTTATTTATTTATGAATACTTACCAAATAAAAAATAAAATTTTGAGGCTGTAATATCAAAAAATATTTTGATTAATAAGCCAAAGCATAGAAATTCATTAAAATAATTTTCATTTATTAAAAAAAACTGCAGTTTAAGAATGAGTTATTGGTGTTCGGTTAAACAATGTACCTAATATTCTGTATGTGGCAATAGCTACAAAATATTTTTTAATAAAAGTGGCATGCACTTATGAGCGCGACTGTACTCACGTATCTAATAATTAAGTTAAACGGAAGCTAATTATAAATTTGATTATTGTTTTATTATTTTGATTATTGTGTGACCTTTTTATATGGCTTAAATCTAAAGCGTGTGGGTCTATAATTATTATTGTAAAGATTGCTCGCCTAGTTAACATACAAATTAAATTGATGTTTCGTCCTTTGGAACCCAAGGTGGCGATAATAATGTAATCATAATAAAATGTTGTATTTTGCGATCTGTGGTCTTAATACGAGATTACAGGGTTTTAAAGCTAATGATATGTATAATGTTTTTAATATGTGATATTGACAGACTAATTATTTAATTAATACACGTCTTGCATAAAATGTAGGTCAGTGGACAGATTAAAATATACTTACATATTCTTGCGGCGCTAAGTTCATAGCATTGCATTAGTAGCACAGTTATTTCCACACAATGTATTGACATTAATTATATTTAGCCAAGATTAGTTTTGTTTCAGTTTGTAAACGATATTTTTAAAACAAACCCACATTAAATACAGAAACCTAAAACTTAGTGAAACTAAAACCTTTAAACTAAATAAAATTAAAGCTTCGCCCGCTGAATGGCAATCCCTCTACGTTGGCCCTGTGGTCACCGGTGGAACGAATTCATTTTTAACAAAGTAGTTATTTAAAAAGTCAAAAAGCTTTATAGCTTCTGGGCCCCACGACCCCAGAGATTCCCCAGCAAACGCCGTAACTACGCAGTTTCAATGACGTTGTGCTAATATGGGACGCCACAAGAGTATCTACGCATGTGGCGTCCAATAACTAAAGGCCGCCCAAATTCGCCAGTCACTCATATACAAAGGCATTAATATACAAAGTATATCAAAATATAATCTTAAACTAACGATACAAGAGACAATATACCTATTTGAAAAAGAGAAGAGGGAAAAAAGGACCAACTGGTTAGACAATATAAAGAAGTTGATCAACATCAAGGACGCAGCTTGTTTATCCTGATGGGCCAAGGACAGAACAAAATTTGCATAGGTATTCGCTGACGTCAGTTGGGACATGGCACATGGCACATTGAAGCGAAGAAGATATGAAGTTTATAAATAAAGATTTTTGTGATAGCTTTAACCCCTCCAGCTGCCATGGCAACTGAGTTTTACAACCAGTTTCGTCCCCGCCTTTGTATTGAAAGCCAGGTACTTTAACCCTCGCTCCATAAAAAACTTCTTATCTGATGTTTATTGTGTTCCTTCGACAACGATTGCACTAAATTGTATCTTGGTTTACGAAATGCTTTAGAGAATTCTGTGACTGTTTACAATTTTTCGGGAGTTCAGTTTGTTTAGTAGTTAATTTAATAACAGCTGTATATATTACCTATGTTGATGAATAAATGAAATTGAAATTGAAATTGAGGGAGACAGGATTAAACCTCATGGCTCGTGCACAACAGTGACGTAGATGTGAATGAACACGTTAAAATTACGACTCTTTTCTGTAGCAGTAGGCAGATACCATATTGTTCCTGTTTAAATAACAAGGGTGAAAATCCCACGCTGTTGAAGATAGACACAAAATACCTTAAGTACGGAGAGGTAGTTTTGAAGTGAGGAAATGGTTTGCCTGCAACTTACGTAAAATTAAGGTATGCCGTGTTCCCGCGGGAACCGCCTGTTATTCTGCGTTAATTATGTTACAATTAGGGCTTGCAAGTCGAATATTCGAATTATTCGAATATTCGCCCCATTTCAATACTCGCATAGTAATTTAGGTAAAATTCGAATATGCGAATATTTTTAAAAAATTTGAATTTACCGTACTCATGTCTTATATTTGTGGTATTTACTCAAACGGATCGTGTGAACGCACCCACCGAAGGCTCGGTGACTCGTGCCTGAATATTCTGCTCTGCGTAAAATGAGATATGCATTCTGTCTGTCTGATAAAATGTTTTAGTTTACATATAATTTGATTTTAAATAGTACCACTTATCTCAGGATATACATTTTTTTCCGGTTTATTGTTAAGTAAAAAGTCGTTTAGCATCGACAATCGTAATCTCGTACCTAATTTTAGGATCTGACTAACCAAATGCTATCTTCTCACTCTGAGGACCTTGCGAGGCGACCTCGCACGAGGTGACTCTCTCGCGAGGCAGGTACTATGTATCGTGCTGTGTTCGGGAATACTCAAAGAGAATCGCGAGGCAACGCGACCGATTAAACTCTCGCGCCGAGAGTTACTAAATTTAAATTTTCATTATTTCAGTCCTTTGAGTGTTTAGTAATTGAATTATCGTTTATACTCATAGTGAATGTATTCAAAGGTGCAGCAAAAGGTTTCTATAGCTATAATAGTAGTTTAAGCAACTGTCATATAAAAGGGGGTATTAAAACATGTGTGGCTGTTTAGGTATTAAAACACTCGTGTCAAACTATTATCATACGAGGCGTAGCCGAACACATGTTTTAATACCCCCTTTTATATGACAGTTGCATAAACTACTATTACGTTACAGCTGTAATGAAATTTGTATGGGAAATGCTGTATCGAAAAGTAATTTTTAAAAATTTTATAGACTGGCGTGAAAAAAGTGTATCCTTAAACAACTGTTTTCGAATATGAAATTGGAACATTATGCTATGAGTGTAGATAAAAAATAAAATAAAATATACCAGTTAAACCGAAAAAACAACAATTTGCCGCTAGAGGGCATTGTTTTATGATTTTGTGATTTTTCATTATAATGTTTTTATAGTATTGTCATGTAGAAATCCATTTCACTTTCGTTTGGATTCATTTACTAACGGCCAATTACACAAACTTACATTAAAAACGTAGTTAAAACCCTAATTCCAGATTTAGAATAATATTCGAATATCACCAGCAAAAATATTGTAATATTTGCATGCCTTAGTTTTTTTTTCTACCCCAAACTAAGCAAAGCTTGTACTATGGGTGCTAGATAACTGATATACTACTTACATACTTTTTTTTTAATACATACTTATTATACATAGAACACCCAGACCCGAAACAGAAATAAAAATTCATCATTTCAATTTCTGCCCGGCCGGGAATCGAACCCGGGACCTCTTGCGTGGCAGACCGGATGTTGTCCATTGAACCACTCAGGTCGTCAAACAGTAGTTACAATACTGCAAAATTTATTCAAATCCGAACAGTAGTATTTGCGTGAAAGAGACCTACGCAAAATTCCCGTTATCCCCAACAAGTACGTACCTATCCAAACTTTCAAATCCATATTTGCTAACTTTCACATTTTATTAGTAGTGTAGGATATGTGTATAGTATGACAACGTCACCCGTACAGAAACCTGCTTGTTCGTCGTTATGTTTTCGCTCTATTGTAAAATTATAAAAGAGTAAAGCTTTTTATTTTTTAATCAGAACCATGCGATCTAACAGACAAACTCAATCGCTGGACTATTATCTTGCAAGCTTGCGAATGGAAGGAAATAGAAATATCGAAGGAAATAAAAAATCTATTATCAACTATCTCTATATCGAATTTTATCAAAATCGGTGCAGTGGTTGAGTCGTGAAACCGTAACACACAGACATACAAAGTTTTTTCGCATTTATAATGATAAGGTAGAGACTAGTAGAATACTATAGTATAGGCAATCACACCCGAAATCATTTACCAAAAGGCGTTTGATAAAGCTCCATGCCAGTCTTGTTTGCTCTGCTTCCTGCCCCCTCTTTCTACATTTCTAACGATCCACTGGAATAAAGATTTTAGGGAACGACTTCTTCTCAAGATTCCTCTTCCTCCTTCTGGTAGCAAGTGATCAAGGGTGGAGCGTACATTTCTTGGTATATATCTGTTTACGCCAAGCGAGTGAGCAATTGCGCATGGTTAAGCTACATGCACCGAACTGATTCAGCCATCCACCTACGAGTTACCTCGCAAAGTGCGATTGCATGCGCATCTTGTACGGTTCCAAAGAGCTCGGAATGTCTAAAATCACATTAGTATACACGGTGTCCTTACGCTCTGGACAAAGCCGAATAGTACTAGTAGAATAGGGTATTTAAAACAAAACTGCAAAGTATCATAATAATCAGTCCAGTATTTACTAAAAAATCAAGGATTTTAAATTTATCACTCAGGAGCAACCTGTATGTAGTTGCATGGTCTAGGAAGTATCCTAAATATTGCAAACACTTTTGAATTGCATTAGAACTCCACGCCAGATGAGAGCCTAAATGAAATAAAAAGAATTGTATCGTAATTTGACAACAATTTGAAGTGTGACATAACGTCATTCGGTTATCATGGGTCATACCATGAATGTCAATAATTATTTTATTCGTGTTGTTGTGATACAGTATGTTGTAATTGTTGCCGATTAAGTTATAATTTAATTTGTATGAAGAAATAGTGTTATGACTTTTCGTCTAATTAAAGAAAGACATATTTTATGATGCTGGTAAGTGGCAGTCTTAAACAGGGTTTCATTATTTGTCCAGAGGCTAAGGTCAGCCTGTATATGCTCTATTTGAATACAGGGTGACTTTGAATTAATTCTTGATACCAAGGGGTATGCATGTGTTCGTGATAACAAATCACTTAAACTATGACACCAACCTAGAAATCGAAAAAATATCACCTACGGCTTGGCAGAATTCGAAGCCTAACTCGAAGAATACAAAAGGCCTGCTAGACAAGAAACTATATTTTAAAAAAGTTACACAAAAGTACCTAAACAAACGAATCACCAAATTAGTCAAATTATTCAATAATGACACTTTATACATGAACTCTCGCACGTATTGTAAACAATTTTCAACACATGATATTTTTTGTCATTTTTCAGGTCTATGCATTTTTTTTATTTATTGTTTTAACAACTTTGAAAGATAGTTTGAACTGTAATGTGTTTATCAAAAAGCACCCGTTGATGTCTTTTGTACTACATTAGTGACTCTGCAATATAAAAGAGTTCAACGCGCTAGTTTTTATTTATGCATTTTAATTCTGCCACGTTTCATACAGTATTACGTAATACTAACTTTATAGACATAAGATTTGGTCAGACACCCATAGGAATTGCTAAGATTAAAGCAATTTAAGCAAACGTCCATTTTATTTTTGCCAACATTTTATTTAGGTTTCTAAATGGCCATTTTTTGTACATATTATAGAGTAACTGTAACTAACGTTATATAATTAATAAATTTTAGTTGTTTACTTACAACAAAATACGCAAATGTCTTAGCTCACTATACCGATGGAATTATTAAGGAAGCTACTACTCGTACATTCCCTATCTATGGAACTTCGAATTACTCAATACATAATTTTTCAAAGTTCCGTACATCGAGGTGATGAATATTCTCAATTAAGTAATCCGACGTATAAACTTTCTGAACGCAGCACATTGCTATTTAGAACCTCGTAATTCAGTAATACACTCGGGTAAATGTTTTAAGTAACATGCGCGGTGAAATACAGCTGGTTCTTTGGAAGTTATGGGAATACAAACACATAACAAAGTTAAAAATGCGGAGAACAATTTTTTTTCCTATACTATTTGTACGAATTTTTTGCTAATCCAACTACATTCCACAAGTTGGTTGACTATAACTTGTTAACTTGAAGAGTCCACTAGGCAGGGATAATTTTCCTTTTAACTTTATTATATATTATTTATTATGTTGAATACTTTTCACGAATCCAAATATTACGGTTTAGCAGTTAGAGGGAGGGGGAACCATAAAAAAAATTCTAAGCTAAATATATCGAAAACGGAAAACTTAATCCAAAAATTTTCTTTAGATAAGTACGCTAAATGATTTCAAAAATCTATCCAACGACACCCCACACAATAGACTGTGCGCGAAAAAAATGTCATTCCCGCTTTACGTGTAGGGGAGGTACCCAAATAAGGGTACTTTTAAAAGATTTTATTTTACAACTCGGCGTGATTAATATTATGTATAACCCTAAAAAATTATCGAAACAGCGGTTTCAAATAAACAGTATCAAAAGTCAAGGCGGACCCCGGGCCCTAGTGCGCGAGAGCACAACCGGGATATTAACGCCAAGATTATTTTATTAATATCAATGGTAAGCAAATGCTGCAGTGAATTTACGGCGTCACATTATTTGACCGAATGCGCAAGAAAAATATCCGTGGTAGCCTTGGCGTAATTGCGGATAAAACAGGAGAGGCTCGGCTGCACTGATTTAGTCACGTGCTGCGTAAGACCCAAGGATACGTCGGAAATAGACGTCTAAGCCTGTCCGTATCAGTATAAAGTTCCCGCGGGTGGCCCTAGAAGCGATGGATTGACGTTGTCGAGTCAGATGCAAGAACTTACTACGCAATGGTGCTTCAGCACTACTCTTGGTCAATCCTATACTCTGTCAGGATTGATCACGAGGATGTTTAATATAAGTTATCATCATCATCGTCCTAGCGCTTATCGCGCCTCTGTCAGGGTCCGCTTTCTCCCCCACTTCGCCAGGTCTTCGGTATCCTCGCGTCGTAGGCCGTTGGGTCTCGCATCCGATTCAGCGATGTCAATCTATCGCTTCTTGGCCTTTTTCCTGATAATGGCAGTTAGGCATCTATTTCCCTCGTATCCCTGAGGCTTATGCACCACGTGAAAAAACCAACGCAAGCGGGCCTCCCCATCTCTTTCCGTGGGTGTGTGGTGTGTGGTGCCGCCACCTCAAAGAATAGCGCCACCCCATCTCTTCCTGTGGGTGTCGTAAGAGGCGTCTAAGGGACAAATCCGAAAGGTGGGCAGCAGCATCTTTCTGGGTAGATTTACATCAACTGCACTGCGACCTCCAACCCGCCTGCCAAGCGTGGAGATTATGGCAATGACCTCCCCTTTCGTGGGAGAGGCCCGAAGTCCTGCAGTGGACTGTTATGGCCTGTGATGATGATGATGATGAAGCAGGCCTCCTCGATGTTATCTGCAATATCCAATGCGGCCCAGGCTGCTACAGATGTACTCGTTACGTACTCGATTGAGCCGCGTAACTCCGCACATCCACCGCAGCATTTTTATTTCGTTGGCGTGGATTACGCGAACGTGTTTCGTCGGTGCCGCATAATCTCCAGCTTATATCCAATTCAATTTAATCCTCTCGAGTGCTGTCCAAAACACTTCAGGCCATTTGGGCCACAGAACCCCAAATTGTTATTGTTCTGCAGTTCAGGACATCTTGCAAGATACGTTGTTATAGCTATGAGTGTGAACATAGTACTGGGGGGGAGGCATTATGGCAAGAAATAAGCAAGTTAGGTATGTGCATGCCCAAGGACAAATTATTGACCACAAATTTTTATTGCCTTCCGAAATATGCTGTTATCAGCGTTTAAAATTATTTGGGAAAGTTGTTGCACGCCAAATCGAAATGAACACTGCCAGCACAATCCGCGAGTTGACTAAATGTCAAATCAGCAACTCTTTATGATCTGTCACAACAAAAAACTACTATGAAATTTGTACAAGACTTTGAACTGTGACGTCATTGTACAAATGCGTCACATGTATAACTATTTCTATTATTTTCTTGTACTGAACGCTGGTTCTACTTTCAGCTATTTAATGATAACTTGGTTTCATAATTTATATTGAATTTAGCCAACCAAACAGCCTTAGCTCCAGTTTAGAAACTTGGGCAACTTTATATACTGTAGCCAAAGTAATGTATTTAAATTTTTAATGAAAAAATTACGTACCACGAAATTGACCTACTGAGAAGATGATTAACCAGAAAATGACTTAGAACGAACATGACGTTCCTCTAAATTGACTGTTCAGGAAAATGACCTGTCTCGCCAAAAGGATGAGTCTGAATACACATAGTGTAGGCGCGACAACAACCGCCTGCGTAGTGTAGAGTTGTCATAAATTACTATTAACATATTACAAAGTTTTAAAATACACATAGTTCTCAATTATTTCTGTACAAATTGTATGACATTTTTGTTTATCCGATAAATATATTATCTCCGTTATAAACCAAAACAATGGTGGTGGCAGAGTTTCGGGTCTAGATGGCAGCAGAATTGCTTTTCAACGGTCTCGGTTTGTGTTTCGTAACTACCTAGAGCAGCATAATCGCAATTGTAACAAATCTCTTTAAATAAGAAGAAAAACATATATTTTAGTTGGCCCCAACAATTCGGCCGCGAACAGACAGGTTTTTTCCACGGAACACCCTTATCATTGAGATACTACTTACAACGTAAACCTGTATATCTAGTGGTTGAGCAGGCACAAATATATTTTGTTCTTATTTGGCCGCCCCCGCCGCGTGCCTGATGGCAACTGCAAATAATATCGTGAATGAACATATAGATGAGCATCAACTCCTCGTGTAATTTTAATAACTAATAAATATAAATTGTAATAGGTACGCTTATTACACCTGATTAAATTCAGTCGACTAAATTCAGAAGCAAAAAGCGTGAGAGCAAGTCAAAGTGGAATGTATTGCTCATTGAATACAGTTCATTTTTTTATCACGCCTTTTGGAAAACGGGGTGCGTGTAACAGTTATATAGGTAAGTGGTACAAAAATGGACCTTATTCTATGAGCGATACATTCCACTTTGATTTGCTCTTGCGCTTTTTGCTGAGTATAGATGACTGAATTTTTGAAGAGTCGACTCGTAAGCGATAGGTACCGGGTTCGAATCTCGCTCCGGCCATGTACCAATGATTATTTTCTGAGTTATGTACATTAGTTGAACACTAACCGATATGCTCTTACGGTGAGGGAAAACATCGTGATGAAACCTGCACATTCAGGCGACTGAATGTGTAACCATGATCTAATCTGGTCAGGCTCCCCTGGTAGCAGGGTCATGGAGGTCAGATGGCAGTCGCTCCACTGTAATTACATGATCTGCCAAATCCTGGATCATGGTCAACCGGGACATTAACGCCAAGATGATGATGATGATGATAGATGACTAAATTTAGCCAAATGTAATAAGCCCAAAAGTAGCATCAATGCCCTTTTTCATTTCATTCTGAGTTAATTACTCGTACAAAGAGGTAAAGTTTGGGTTTCTCCGAATGTACCGAACCGAAATTCTTTCACTCACTAAGAACAAATACATATTTCCGAGTATCACAGGGTACTTAGGTACATAGGGTTCCGGAAACATAACAGGTTCCTGCAGTGTAGTTAGGAGAATCTAGAATAATCTGAACAAACAAAAAAAAGTTATATTCAGAATGGCATTTGTCGTAACTGCGTCCATGCCCATACAGTTGCTATGGCGTGGAAATTAGGTTTAAAGTGTTTGTGTGCACTTCACTGTTGGTTCGCGTAGCTATCTAGCACTTTTGAAATTTCTGTTCAAAGAGTTTCGAACTGGACGAGGGTGACAACCGTGAGGGGATCGCCAGTTTCAATGTAAGGAGGGAGATCAAATTGTTTGTATAAGCAGCTGCCCGATGACGATATTCCTTTCACTGATTATTCCGAATAGGTAGGTAACTTGCCCTTCATTCAATAAAAAATATTGAATGTGAAACTTCAATTCGTTCCCACATTTGTGGACACTAAACAATACTTTTGACTCGGAATAACTTGTAAAATTGCTCAGTAGGTAATTAATGTTTTCGAGGCAAAAGATCTAAGCGCCTCCGTAGACTGGAAAATGGGCAGCAGCATTTTCCATTGTTTTATTATATCACTGCGATCTCCAACCCGCCTGCCAAGCGTGGAGATTATGGCAATAACCTCCCTTTTTGTAGGAGAGGCCCTAAGTCCTGCAGTGGACTGTTATGGGCTGTGATGATGTGATGATGATGAGGTAATTAATAACAATCGCACACTGCAATTTTACAGCATCTGCAGCCTTTTGCAAATCGTCATTCATTGCCATGGGTGAAAGGTGGATCAGCTGAAACCTTCGTGGAGACGGAAAATGGATTGTCTGTTGCATAGATTTATAACCCGCCTTTTAAACGCGGAGATTAGGTATGCTAAAAACTGGATACCTATAATTATATAGAGACAATGTCCATAGGCTGCGTTGCCTGCTTACTTACTGCTTACCATCAGGCAGGCCGTAAGCTTGATTGCCAACTTGATAGTATAAAAAAAATAATTAAATGACCACAAGTTCTAAGTCGTCCTGCTAATCACGGCCAAAGCGGAGGTTACGGAAACGGCAGGTCAGGGGTTTTTATTAACAGCTAAAGGTTATCCCAAATATTTGCAGGATAAACCAAAATACCCATAGCAGATCCCCAAAACAGTAAGCAACATGAATAACAATATAAGCCTATAATGTTATATGCTTAATATAGCCACAGAATATTAATAGCACTATAGCTTCACGTATTAGGTCACGTGAATTGTTATGAACGTGATCACGTGAACTTATTTATATTCTCCGTCAGCTCCGTTCAGAAGTTTTTATGCGAAATACTAACAATCGCTCGTCCGTCCATCACTAAACTTATAACATGATACGCCCTATAATTTTCTTACAAAATGCTTTACGTTATCTTATAAATAAGTCAACGACATGCGGCATGTCAACAGACAGCTAGTCTCGGCTAGCGGCTAGCGGCGCCGCCGCAACGTGGCGTGCGCACGCGCAGGGGGGCGGGGCGGGGCGTGCCGCCGCCCACCGCGCGCCCCGCCCACCTGTGTGCTTTGTCAAGTGGGAGGCTTTGCGGTGTCTTGTTTGACTCTTGTTAGTTATTCCGGTGATGATATTTTTGTATAAGAATAAACAGTAGAATTAGCTCATACTGTGTAGTGATGCAATAGTAGGTAGTTAGTTAGTGTTCTTTGAATGTGGATTATGGGGGTTTGATTCTATATTGTGTTGTGCCAATATATATATTTACCTTTCTCAGTAGGTAACAACAATAATGATTAATTATTATATGCACATAGATACATATTTCTAACGTAGAGTGTTAACTTTAACAATTTGTGCTCCGAATATTAAGGAACACACATCACACATTCACACACACACATACACACTACACACACAGATCTACACATTATTGATGAGACGATAATTCAGGAGATAAAGGATTTCTGTAGAATTACCTCACCTTCGCTAACTCATACCAACGATTATTTTAAGCTTTGCTAAATCGATAAATTAATGTGGCAACCGATGAGACTGTTATTTGCCATTTTTTATCTGTCATGGGCACAAATTCGAAAGAAAAAAGAAAATAATATAAATTCTGATCCTGTTACGTCCAATATCTTTGCCAGTTAAAATTTATTATTTAATATCTACGATGAATATTTATTGTTACTGAAATAAGTTGCTCGTTTGTAGGTTGCTGAGTAGGTACCATTAAAAATAATAAAAACAATGGGATTGTTACTGGGCGCCAAGTTTGTTAATTTTCGAGTTCTCATTCTCAGAAGTTTTTAATATTTTGCTACCAATTGAGGACCAATGGTTTTCCAGTAAATTTCCATTGAACTGCCATTGGGCTATTTGCTTTTTACTCAACAGTAATAACGATTTCAAGTGAGATTAAATTACACAATAGTCACATTGACGACTCTATTGACACAAATTTTTGTAGAATTTCTAACCAATTAGCCGACTTGGCTGTTGGACGACGTTTGTGCGACCCCGAATACGCTGCAACCAAGACCAGGGCCTCGAGGCCGCTAATATATATCATCATCATCACAGCCTATATCAGTCCACTGCAGAACTTAGGGCCTCTCCCACGAAAAGGGTTTCCTCGCGAATATATGTGATGCAAATTTTGTAGCTCATCAACGCCGCCTATAATACAGTTCCTTGTTCGACGGCAGGTCGCGGCGGGGGAGGGCGTGTTCGAGCTGCAGATCCTAGAGTTCTCCAACTACCGGCTGCGGCTGTCGTCGGGCGCGTGCTGCGGCGGCGCGCCGGCGGCGGCGGCGTGCGCGCTGCCGTGCCGCACGCGGTTCGCGCTCTGCCTCAAGGAGTACCAGTCCGCCGCCGCGCCCGGCGCCTGCTCCTTCGGCCGCGCCGCCTCCCCGGTGCTCGGCACCGACTCCTTCACCCTCGCCGAGCCCTTGTACACGCTCGCCCTGCCCTTCTTCTTTCGCTGGACGGTCCGTATCAAACCTTGGAAGATGGCGACGATGTTGTGACGGTGGCGACGCGTATTTATGTTTACGATTTGTTTTTTGTCCGCAGCGCTCCTTCACCTTGATCCTGCAGGCGTACGACGATTTCAACTACACGGATCCCGGTTAGTATACGAATCTTCGTTATCTATGACCACTACGATTCACCAATATGCATTGTTCAAAAAAATTAAAAATTACACAGGTCTCTTATAACAAAATTTCCTACAAGAAAAAATCACTTTCAACTTTCATGCAACAAAACACAAGTACATATCACTATGGGGAACCTGACATTCGACGTGCCTGTAGGTAATTAAATTTACGAGTAGTTACGTCAAACTGGTATCCAACAATGAAAGTATTGGCTTTCTTCAGGCGGACTGCGCCATCTTGACAGAGTTCTACCATTGTAATCATGACTCAACGCATTTTATATTGCAGAGGAGACGGGGCTGATCGAGGAAGCGTGGTGGTCGGGCATCGTGGAGCCGGGCGCGGAGTGGCACGCGCTGCAGCACACGGGCGCCGCCGCCGCCGTCGCGTACCGCGTGCGCGTCATGTGCAAGGCCAACTACTACAACTCCACGTGCACCACCTTCTGCCGGCCGCGCGACGACAAGTTCGGACACAACTCGTGTTCTCCTCTGGGCGAAAAGCAATGCCTGCCGGGCTGGCAGGGCGACAACTGCGAGAAGCGTGAGTTTCAGCCAACGATACTTGCACACTGTCATTATCCCTAGTACGCGCACACTGACAATATTTTTCTGTTACAGCTGTCTGCAAAGAGGGGTGCCACCCGACGCACGGCCGCTGCGATCGGCCAGGAGATTGCGAGTCAGTAATCATTATAAAAATTTGTACCACTAAAGCTGCTTTCTTGAAGTTTAAAATTTATTTGTAAAATTACGTGATTACGTGCTATTACTTAACTGTGCACTGGTTGTTCCAGCTGCCGGCCCGGGTGGCGCGGCGAGCTGTGCGCGCAGTGCCAGCCCTACCCCGGCTGCAAACACGGCTACTGCAACGGTTCCTCCTGGGACTGTACCTGTGATACTAATTGGGGTGGCATTCTCTGTGACCAAGGTCGGTGCCAGTCAGATATGGTATATCTACTAATTTGTCTATGGCTCATTCTTCTTAGTATACTGTCGCTAACGCTCCGTCTCTCACCAGATCTCAACTACTGCGGTACCCACGAGCCGTGTCAGCACGGCGGCACCTGTGAGAACACGGCGCCGGACCAGTATCTGTGTACCTGCGCCGAAGGTTTCTCCGGCACCGATTGCGAGCGCGTGGACAACCCGTGCGCGCCGCAGCCTTGCTCGCACGGGGTCTGCTCGCTGGCGGCGGCCGCGCCCGGGTTCACCTGCACGTGCGAGGCGGGCTGGAGCGGCGCGCTGTGCGACCGCGACCTCGACGACTGCCTCAGCGCGCCCTGCCAGCACGGCGCCACCTGCCGCGACCTCGTCGCCGCCTACGCCTGCGACTGCGCGCCCGGCTGGGCCGGATCCACCTGCGCCGATGGTACGCCTCATCATCTTTCTACAAACGCTGATATAAACTGAGCATGGTATCGATAAAGAGTTGTGTTCTCAGATGTGGACGAGTGCGCGACACGCGTCCCGGGCGCGGCGGAGGGCGCGCTGGGCCCGTGCGTGAACGCGGCCGCGTGCAACAACACCGCCGGCGGCTACGCCTGCGCCTGCCTCGCGGGCTGGACGGGCCGCGACTGCGAGACCAACGTGGATGACTGCACGGGGCAGTGCCTCAACGGCGCCACGTGCATCGACCTCGTGGACGACTTCCACTGCGCGTGCGCGGCTGGCTACGCGGGGCGCACGTGCGCGCTCGACGTGGACGACTGCGCGCCGCGGCCGTGCCGCAACGGCGGCGAGTGCGTCGACCTGCTGGACGCCTACCGCTGCATCTGCCCAGTCGGCTTCTCGGGTGCCAACTGCGAGGTATCACCACCTATTCCCAAACCCACCCTACTGCAAAACTCTTCGAATGTTTCTCTCATATTCACATACCTACTTCTCTTCCTTCATTAACCATGGTACCGTTGTCCATTCAGGAATCACGGCGTATGCACTAACGTACTAACCAAACTTCTGCTTTTAGCTGCCATCCTGTACGGGACGCTACTGCTCGGTAAGTTCTCTCGCATCATCTATACTTTCTAATTACTTCAATGTATTTTATTAATATACCTAGTTAACCAAATTTCCCCATATTAATTAATTTCATATTCTTAAGCAGTATTAACAAAAATCATGATTTGCGAGTAAACAGTTTTTTGGGTTGATTTGTAGTGTTTGTTGAAAATACGTTTTATTTCTGTATAAAATTAAGATTCTGGGACTTATTTTGTTATGGATTAAAAATATAATTAATTCTATGAAGTTGTCCACCTTTATTCACACACCATATTTTATTCCATAACTCTCACCACCAGATGAGACGTCGGCAAATAAATATTTTAAAGTTCGACTCTACAATATAAGGCATAAGAACAATACAGTCCAACAAGTATAATGGAACTAACTACAATGACTGACTGGCTTGTATACATGACTCACGATGTCTCCCCAGGACGACCGCGACCACTGCGCGGGCGCACCGTGCGGCAACGGCGCCGCGTGCTACAACGCTCAGAGCGATTACTACTGCCACTGCGCGCCTGGCTGGGCCGGCAAGAACTGCACGCAGCGCGCCAACAGGGACCGTAAGGAGTTGTTCCATTCGTAATACTTTGTCCCCGATATTGAAAATTATATTAGCTTTACGTCCATAGAAACCACAAAGTCTGAAAATATTATGGTCAAGAGACGTATATGTCTCTATCTTGGAGAAATTTAAATATGCTTGTTCAAAGAAGGTTACTTTTAATTTAGGCTTGGAGAACTGCCTAACGAGTGGATGCGGACTCGGCGGCAGCTGCGCAGACGGCGGGCGCTGCGTCTGCCGCGCTGGCTGGACCGGCGCGCGCTGCGACCAGGGTATGCACACACCTTCTACCTTTTCTCTAACTAAACCTAAGATTTTAGGACGATTCGCCTGACACTACAATTAACATTTCAGAAATTGATGCTTGCGCAGCTAATCCATGTCACAACAACGCGACATGCGTGAGCAGTGCGACCGACTTTGCCTGCGTCTGTCCTGAGGGTTGGACAGGTAATATCTACATTGATTATTATGCCTCGCTTTTAGCGCTATGTTGCAATCTGACTTTAATAATGTTTTTTTACCTTCACAAAGGAAAAACGTGCTCAGCTCGAGTGCAGAACAACGAGGGAGACCCGTGCGGCGGCGTGTGCGGTAGTGGGGGGGCGTGCGTCCGCGCCGGCGGCGGGTGGCGCTGCGTGTGCGCCGACGGCGCGGGGACGGGCGCCGACGGCTGCGCGGCGCCGCACCCGCTGTGCGCGTGCGGGCCGCACGGGCTGTGCGTGCGCAGCGGCGCGCCGCCCGGCTGGGCCTGCGCCTGCCGCGACGGCTGGACGGGCGCGCGCTGCGAGCGGCCGCCCGACGCCTGCGCGTCCGGCCCCTGCCGCAACGGCGGCCGCTGCGTCGGCGGCAGCGGCTGGTGGGCGTGCGAGTGCGCGGACGGCTGGGCGGGGCCCGACTGCGCGGCGGCCGCGCCCGCCTGCCGGCCCGCGTGCCCGCCGCCGGCGCGCTGCGACCGCGCGCGGTGCGTGTGCCCCGACGCGCCGCCGCGCCTCGCCACGCGCTGTCTCGAAAGTGAGTGTGCCAGGTTGCATAATGTTTAAAGTTTGCGATACCCATGCTTAGAAAAGTGTGTCAGCAATAGTGACGTGTATCATTGTCCGCAGTGTTGGCCGGCGTGGGTCCGTCCACGGGCGCGGAGCCGACACCCACAGACGCGCTGGCGGCCATGGGGCCGGCGGACGCGGACGAGCCGGGCGCGCGCTGCGCCGGCGACAACGCCACGTGGTGGTGGGGCTGCAACGCGTGCTGGTGCGCAGGCGCGGGCGCGCCCGCCTGCACACGGCTGTGGTGCGGGCTGCCAGACTGCTTGGCGCCACGCGCATTGCCCTGTCGGACCGATGAGGTAAAGCGTCCACTTTCAATAGTTTGTGGTATGTTTATTTGGAAGTACATTTGAATATCAATAAGTTCTTGGCAATGCTTTAGGTTCCTTACTTCGAGAGCCTTCTATGTTATTATCTCAAAAAGTGAATGATTTTTCTGTGCACATATCTGGCCAGTGGCCAGTGACCCTGTTTAGAGATTGTCGTGACCACAGAACACGATAGAAGTGGCATCTTCGCCATTATTTATTATTTAATAATAATATATTGAAAATGTTATTATATTGAGGGGGATGAGGCGGGGTTCAAGGAAGCGTAGAGAGGAGATAGAGAGAGTAGGGGTACGGTAGATTTACCGTAGGGGCAGGAATATGTCAGGAGTACGATAGTGTGTGACGTCCTGAGTAGTTCAGTGGTTAACATGCTAGTTTGCAATACAAGAGGTTGCGGGTTAGTTGTAAATGATGAATTTTAATTTCTGTAACGGGTCTGGGTGTTCTATGTTTAATTAGTATGTATTTAAGAAAAAGTGTATAAGTACTATATCAATTATCTAGCACCCATAACACAAGCTTTGCTCAGTTTAGGGCTAGATGGCGCTGTGTGAATTTGTCTACATTTAGGTATTTATTTTATTTTAGTGTGAAGGTAACTGCATCATACCTCTACCCCACCTGTACCCCACCCTTGCCCCTGCAGTGCCCCTACTAAAAACTAATATCAAAATCGGTCCTCAATTGACGAAAATTTCAAGGAACGCACGTACCTACAATAAAAGAACATTCAATCGAAATAAGAATCTTCTCCTTTTTTGATGTCAATTCTACTATACTACAAATATATTATATCGATAAACAAAATAATATATCGATAAGGTCGGTTCATGTGTACAGCACTAGATTAGGCGCAAGGTGTCCTTGAGCGCGAGTAAATATTTTTCGTAAAGTATTGATAAATACAAGGTTTTTAGACTTAACGGTGAAATGAAATCACTCCTTTTATTTTAGAAGTCTGTTAGCTTCTTGCTCGCAATTAACTATTGCGCAAGATGGCATATTTTTAACATTTTAGGCACAGCTTTTTTTGATGCGCACTCCGTTGAATTCCGCAAGAGACTGACGGCGCGTTCGCGCCTTTTGAAGGAAATTAGCCCATTTGCGCATGGTTGTAGCGCGACTGCACCGCCTACTTAGCTTTTCTAACTACTTTTTTTTCTATGGTCGTGACCGTTCACGGTATACGTTTATTGCCTTTGTAGAGAAAACGAATGAAACCATTAAATAAAAAGTACTATTAATGGTTTCTTCGTCTACCAATACCAAATACTGCAAACTTACCAACTGATGTGTACATGAATGTGCCGATTGTGTCCCAGGTGTGCGTGCCGTCGGCGCCGACGCTGTGCCTGCGCGCGCCGTGCGAGGCGCTGGGCGAGTGCCGGCGCATGTCGGGGCGGCGCGTGGAGCCGCCCGCGCTGCCCGCGCCCGCCGGCTGCTGGCCGGGCGCGCGCCGGCCGCCGCCCGCGGGCTGCGCGCGCGCCCGCCTGCAGCTGCTGCGCGAGCGGCTGGCGCCGGGCGCGCACGTGGAGCGCGCCTGCCACGCGCTGCGGCGCGCGCTCGCCGCCTCGCTGTCGGCCGCCGCGCCCTCCGCCGCGCCCTCCGCCGCGCCCGCCGCGCCGCTCGCGCTGCTCTGCGACCTCGCCGACGACGACGACGACGCGCTCGATATTGCACTTGTGAGTTACAGTTACTTAATTAATAATTGCGAGCTGAAACGGCGCATTTACGCTCAGAAAATGAAAGATTGGCAATTAATGTTAAAGAACTAAATTTTAAAATGTCACAAATTGAGCAGCAGGCTAGAGAAATTTCGAGCTGCAGGGAATATCCGGAGACATTATTTCGCTGCGTAGACAGCCCATAAGGGTAGTTGTTACAATAAAAACAAAACCAAATAGCCTTATTACCCTTGAAATATTTGGGGACTTGAAAAGATGATTCACATAACGCTTTGACGTTTATCAGCTATTCAAATTAACCCAGCCAGACGAAAAGATTTCCGAGCCGCCTTGCCACATCATTCATAATAATATTCTTAAATATTAACAATTTTCAGTGGGTCGGCGAGGAGGAGGGGTCGGAGGGGGCGGGCGCGGGCCAGCTGGCGGCGGCGGTGCGCGTGCTGAGCGAGCTGGCTGCGCGGCGGCGGCTGGCGGCGCACCCGCTGCTGGGCGCGGCGCTGCGGCTGACGCTGGTGCCCGCCGCGCCCGCGCCCGCGCCCGCCGCGGGCCCCGCCAGCCCCGCGCTGGTGGCCGCCGCCGCCGCCGCCGCCGCGCTGGCCGTGCTGGCCGCCGCGGCCGCCGCGCTGCTGCTGCGCCGCCGCCGCGCCGCCGCCGCGCGCGCGCGCCGCTGCGACGAGGAGAAGTCCAACAACCTGCAGAACGAGGAGAACCTGCGCCGCTACGCCAACCCGCTGCGCGAGGAGCCGCCGGCGGCGTCGCGGCCGCCCGGGGGCGTGGGCGTGGCCGACGAGCTGCCGCGCGCGCACATGCTGTACAAGGCGCAGAACGCGGACGCGCGCAACAACACGCCCGCGCCGCGCGACAAGGAGCTGACGAAGCGCGCGCTGCCGCCGCCGGAGCCGCCGCCCGCGCGCGCGCCGCCCGAGCGCCTCACCGTGCTCGTGTGAGCTGCTGTGATACGCCCGCGCCCCGCGCCCCGCGCCCCGCGCCCCGCGCCCCGCGCCGTCCCCGCGAGCGAATATTGACGCTATTTATTTTTAGTCGTAGTGTTGTATTTGTAAATATGTAATTTTGTAAATAGAACAGAGATGACAGAGTGTATCTATTTTTTGTGTGTTAGTGTCGCAAATAAATGATCGGAATATTTGATTTTTTGCAAAGGTTGTAAAATGAATGAAAATGTTAGTTTAATAAAAAACTACAAAAATCAGTAATAAGTTTACTTTATTTTACACGAACCTAATACCGTAAGCCTCGAGGTTGGACTCAAGACGAATATGTCAAAGACCGAACTCATGACCAATGCCACCAAGTACCTATTAGCTTGGAATTTAGTGCGGACTATGCACTGTTACTTGGCATAGTTGTTCAATAGGTTGATCTGAGCGGAATTCACCTAGGAGGCGTCGAGAGGCACCGCAGGGGGGGCCGGGGGAGATGGGAAAGTTTGAAATTGCCGGGCTCTGCTTTGAGGCCTTTATTGAAAATGAAAATATATGATAGATACGCGCCACGCACATAACCGCCTAGGCGAATCATGTGCGGCGCGCGCCCGGCCCCAGGCAGCCCGCCGGTGCTCACACCCGCACGCACCAGCCGGCCTACCCGCGTCGCCCCCTGAGCTCTTAACAAATAAGTAAAAAGAGTGTCGTCTGTCTGTCAGTATGCCGCTTCAGTTAGGGAAATGACCATCTGTGGGAAAAAGAAACGGCAAGAAACCCACTGGTACATTTAAATATGATTACATTGCATTGATACATTTGTCAATTTAATTTGAGTGAGCCTGTCTTGATTGGAATATGATGTGGACCTCTACAAGTCGGTCAAGACGCAGGGGCCAGCCATCGTCCAATTTAACCATATTTGAGGGAAGAGAACGACCCGACCCCCACGCCACCACCAAGCAGACTTTTAAGTGAGCATGCGCTGCCAATGCCGTACACATTTAAAAAATATTTGTTATTAAATGACTATTCCACATCATTCACTATTCTACAAAATTGTAGATTTATAAATAACTTCCTATTTCGAAGAGCTGGTAGTACACCATACATTTTTGTCATTGATATATTCATCAATTTTATAATAGGCTTTTGTCATTAAGGTTGTTTTCATCTTTTCTTTAAATTGTGATTCAGGCAAATTAATAATTTACATTTAAGTGTTTACTATTTTTCATGTAATATTTAATGTACCAAAAAGTGTAAATCTTTTGGCAAATAAATAAATAAATAAATAAATAAATAATACATTCAAGAATATGATTATAAAATCTTATACAGTTACCCATGAAAGATGAATTTACTTTACTAAGTCTGAACAACGGTGTAACCAGTTTATTTTTGTTTCTTAAATTGTCATTATGAATATCAGTATTTTTAGCAAATTGGGTAATATGCTTTCTAACATACATAATATTATCAAATATATATTGACTTGAGAAAGTCAATACATCAATTTCTTTAAACAATTATTTAAGCGAATCACGTCGACCTAATCCATTTATTGCTCTTACAGCTCGCTTTTGTAGTTTGAAAATGATGTCACTATCAGCACACTTGCCCCATAGTATGATGCCGTATGACATAATGCTATGAAAATAACTATAATAAACTAATCTAGCTGTATTCACATCCGTTAGCCTCCTTATTCGCCACACGGCAAATGCAGCCGAACTTAACCTACTAGCCAATGATTCAATATGTGAACCCCATTGAATTTTTGAATCTATATTAACGCCTAAGAAAGTAGTTTTCTCTACCAACTCAAGTTGCGATTTATCTAATATAACATTACATTGATTGCTTTGTACATTAGGGAGGCAAAAATAAACGCATTTTGTTTTTTTAGAGTTTATGACTAAGTTATTAATCGTAAACCAATGAAGCAAGCACATTCTAAAGAACACAGTGTACTTCGTCTTTATTATTATCTTTCCTATTAATTTTAAATATCAGTGAAGTGTCGTCAGCAAACAAGACTATACCAGCAATGTTCTGCACCATGTATAGAAGGTCATTTATGTATACAAGAAAGAGAAACGGCCCTAATATATATCCTTGTGGCACTCCAATGCTCACTTCCCCACCCGCAGCTAACTCGCCATTTACATTTACTTTTTGAACTCTACCTTCTAAGTATGATTTCATCATTTCAAGACTATCATGCGTAAAACCGTAATGTTTTAATTTTAGTAATAGTGTTCAAAATCAAATGCTTTAGACTTGAACCACCACAGGGAGTAGATTTCCGATTAAAACAACTAATTATATTATAGTTAGATAAATTAAATGACATCTCAGATTCTCTTAGCCAGTGCTCAGTTACTAGGATTGTTTTCCAAGTAGAAATTTAGAAGACATTTGGCGTTTAATTTGCGTCAAAATTTATTTGCAAAAAATCTAGCATCAAATTTCGTTTCTGCGGAAGCACGTTTTAGTCTTACGTAACAAGAAAGCAAATATGTGTTCCACGTGATTAAATTTTTTGTACTGTTGGCCTTGACTGTTTGATTAAGGGCCAAGGGCAACCTAATGTAGACACCAAACAATTAGGTTTTTTAGGATATGCAATTACAATTGCTAAGGAATAAGTGTGAGTGCGTTTGTTCTGTTACTAAGTGATACTACTCAATATTTTTCTGATAACATTTTGCACAGCTCAATGTATTCTAGCGTGAGTACTTTACTGTAACTTGTTATCATATTGTTTCATTTCGTTTAAATGAAACATTGTGGTATGCAATGAGTCACCGCTAAACTGTATTTAACATAACACAACTGGGTAGTTAGTTTAATACTTATTTGGTTCTGAGTAACTTTAACAAAGTAACTTTGAATATGCCTTTGGTATGCGTTTTAATTAAAATAACTGGTGATTATGCAACGAATCATCAGTTAGAGATATGGCACCTCAACCTCAAACATTGTCGAAAATCATGGCTGTAAATGAGAACAGGATGGAATTAAAGTCAGATTTATTTTATCTGTTGGGTGTTCTGCAAAATTTCTGTTATCACAACAAAATGTTTAATTAAACGAATTTTCAGTAATTAAGGTCATAGCAGTCATGTGAAGAGTTTATTTACGTCTCAATAAATTTTTGACTGCAGATAAGACAATACGTTCAAACTAAATTAATAAATATGTTACAATTAGTTAATACAACTTTCGTAGTTATAAAATTCGTGGGCTTGCCTGAAGTCTTTAGTCAATTCTATTACAAGTGCATCCATAGGTCGTTGATCGTGACTCGTAGTGGCAGAAATGTGTTTGTTGCTTGTTCACTGCAGGGTGTATTGTCACTTTGCACTCACCACATGAACGTTTCAGAGGTCTATTCAGCGACGATTGAGTATGAAACAGGTTAGTTTCTGTTTTTTTTTTAACTTCCCGCTAAGAAAATCCAAGATTTTCGAAAAATCGGGAAGTTATTGGTTTTATCCCGTTTTTCGAAAATCGAGTTTTCATCAGATGTCGACGTTTTAAGGTCCTAGGAAGCTATTCTAATGGTTCCCGCGAGGGTGTCACCCTGTGTGTGTGTGTGTGTGTGTTTATGTGTGTGTGTAAATATGTAACCCGCTTATAACTTTTGAACGGCTCAATCGATTGAATCCTACTAAACGTCATTCTCAAGAGTTTCACTGAACTTAGATTTCCTGAAAATTTAAACCGATTCGGACCAGTAGATTTTGAGAAATCTCGAAAAAACTAGGAAAAAAAATTTTTTTTAAAGTGGTTTTTTTGAAATAACTTTTAAACGGCTTTACCGATCAATTCCAAAAACTAATCAGCTCTTAACATTGGAAAACGACGTCGATTGCTGCAAACCGGGTCAAAATCAGTTGATTCGTTCGTTAGATATCGTGAACGAAAAAAATTAAAAAAATTGATTTTTTTTTAAACTCCAAATTTTTTATCCGTCAATTTATATCAATTTTTTATCTCAAATTCTTTATAGTGCTCAAAAAACTGCATCGATTGCTCATAACCGCATGAAAATCGGTTGAGTCATTCAAAAGTTATGGCAGATTGAAAATTAAAAAAATACTGTTTTATCAAACTTTCATCAGACTTTTGAGCTCGAAGAGCTCAAAAACGTCGCATTCAGCGGCTATATTGCAAACGCTCAATGACTGTAATTAGCGGGAAGTTGTAGGGATGGCCTTGGGGTCAACCGTTTTCCAAATTTTTGTGCCTTGGAAATTCAGGATATTCGACATCTTATTTGCTTGGTTCGATTGATTGCAGATGATATCGACGATGGGATGCGATTCGTCCAGAAACAATTAGCTGAACACATGCAAAAACAGTCACCAGCTAAATCCGAGAAAGTAATATCAACGTTGCAGTATATTCTAGAAGTACTGCCGCCGAAATAGTTTCAAATTCTTTGTTTCTATGCCATATGGCAATGTTTTGTTCATTTTGTATTAATGTATTTGAAATGGTTATCCCAATAAATTTTTTATGTTAACAGATTGTCTGGCAGTTTACTTATTCATGCAGCTGTTTCTTTGAGAGTTGCCTATAAAAAGCCAAAAAATTTTTCGTCTAGCATTATTTCCCGCATCTGAGCTGAGAAACGTAGATGTTTTGGTAAAAGTTTAGTTCAAGAGCTGAAGTCATGTCCACGAATACAGTAAGTGTTGTTGCATAATTTTATAAGTTCAGTACGCATGTAACTAGTTTTCAAGCGAGCATTTGTGCATTTCAGACCATGCCCACGGTATCAGCCAAAAAATACTTGGTGATCAAATTTATAAATAGGCTCAGTGACCAGTCGGGCTTGAAATGTGTCCCAAATCAGTGGTTGAATTCGCCTTTAGACAAGAATGTGTTCATCCTCTACCCACCTCCAAATGAAAATCAGAGAATTATGCAGTTATCAGTTAGAAATAACTTGCCAGCATTAGGTCACTGGAAACCATACTTAGCTACGCTTTATTACCAAACAGGTAAATCAATATTCAATTGGTGAGTTGTATTATTTAGTAGAGTTGGCCATTAAATTTTTTTTTTTTTTTCTATGCAGATGACTTTGAAGATGCTATGCTTTATGTGCCACTTTACACAACTCCGCAAAGAGAACCTCAATTAGCTTCTTCCACAACTTCTACCAACATTCAAAATACTATCGTCGATGAGTCCTTTTTTGATACATTAGAAGCTACAAGAAGGCTCACATTGACCGAAAAATTCAACATCATTTACCCCTTAGTTGCCAGTATTCTTTATTCCGTGCAACTATGCCGTGATAATAACAGTGGCACATCTCAAGCTTTCGAAAGGAACGAGCATTATAAGCATCTGCACGAACGGGCCGTAACTTATGCTAAATTTTTAGAAACTAAAATAATACACTATACAAGTTTGTACTGCTCATATACCATCGATTTCAATACTGCTACGAAAGCAATCAATAATGAAATGAAAAAAGCGGTGGTACAACTTCTCTCAATAATGAATGGCAGCATAGAATAAGCTTTCACGTGTAAAATTATATTGTTCTAGAGGTATTTATATTGTTTTTACTGAATACACAATTTGAATGAACAGAGTTGTTTAATTTTGAGCTCCACCGAGAAATATCAGGATAATGTGACACTGATAAGTACACTCAATTCGGCTTAACGAGTACAAGTCACAGGTTATAAAATTTTGTATTTACTATCTCGCCACGTAAAACTGGGTTCTGTTTTCATGAAATTCACAATAATTAAATATGAAAATAATGCAAAGTCAATTGACGCCAAAAACAGGCTGCACAAAAAGGTGAGAAGCTATACTGAGTTATATTGAATTTTCTAATTCTGCTAGTCGTTCAGCCATTTTATAAAATACTGTTTCTTTAAGGTGAAAAAAATAGCTTTGCTTCAATAATTTATGTGAACTAGGCAGAGGTCCACAATTATATCAATGAGTTTAAAGCATCGTGTGTATGCACCAGAACTAATCGAGCTCATACCTAATACTGGCATATACATTGTGGAGGCAGAACTTCACTATTACTTGGAATCCTCAAGGAAGTGTACTGAATTAGCGAGACATCTAACCAAAAATATTTTTACTAAAGCTGCCTTAAGAAAGTTTTTGTACGTTCACTCCCAAAATAGACTGGAGGATTATCAGTTAAAGTCGCTGGCTATTGCCACGATAGTGAAATTTTCCCTAAATTATGGAACTATGCGGAATTGGCGTCCGTCGTATGAAAAGTCTATTAGAAAGGCCATATCTTACCAGCTGAGTTTGTTAAAAAAAAAGTAATAAATACTTTCTTACCCTTATTTTAAGTTTTGACTGATCGGGAATGTATTCGTAGAATTTAAGAATGTTTTTAAATATTAAGCGTAGAATAAATCTGTACTATCAAAGCATTCTTTATTTTAAACATTGTGATTTTTAGTTTGTAATCATTGCTAGCCATAAGAGATCTATTACATCTATTTCATATTATCGATAGGTTTAATAGAATTTCTTCCTGTTTTACTATATAATAAAATCAAATGAGCAAATCTAACAATTTTTATTTCAATAACTTTGACTCACTCATAGGTGGGAATAGAAATTATGTTACTGCATCTCATGCACTACTATTTAATACGAAAACAGATAAATGCTGTCACTACACAACTAATTAAATTTGAAAGTAAAACAACTGATAAGACCGAATATATTTTCGTTGGCGTCATGCATACTGAAAGTTTTACTAAACGCCGGCGCTTCACGATCTTGATCATTCAAAAATTAACCTAGTAGAATCAACTATTGAGTAACGAATTCTATACTTATCTCCCTCTCGCACGAATAGAGGTCATTCATTATTCAGTCCTCTGCTAACGTCAGTTCTACTGTGAGGCCTTGGTGCGGCGTGATAAGACGTGTTGTGATTTAGTTCGTGAGTGTTGAAGTTAACCTATATGCAAATTGAGTTGCATAGAAATTTGAGGGAAATAAGGTACAAATTCATTTATTTCTAACTAGTTTAGTATTTTTCCTTCCATTTGTTATTACGAGCTATTAGATATTGGCCCACTATGAAGCGTATTGCATGCCTTAAGCGCGAGCGTAGGTATGCTCTACTCTCGCCTAAAAATTCAAACCACCGGTTCCGTTTCGTTAAACTGCAGTTACAATTCATAATATGCATGTAAAGAATGTAAAAACACCTTATTATAAGTAAGAAATCATTAACTAATCGTTAAAAAAAAAAAATTTGAGCTAAATAGAGCTACTTTAACATAAAAAATAACATAATAAAGTGGTTTCAATGCCTTTCAATGAGAATTCTTTGCGTCATCCATGGGGGCGAAAACCTTAAAACTTTTAGAATATAAAATTTTAGGACTTAATTTTCTTTCTAATCTCTTTATTATGAATATGAGAACTGTCACGTACAAAATCTTAACTTAATATTCATTTGTTTATTTATAATTTAATTTTTTCGATTGACATCTACTCTTCATTTTTCTATTTATGTCAGCCATATGTATAAAAAATACAATAAACAGAGTTAGTGTGGACTTGCGACTTTTACTAAAACGTGCAAGAGGGCGTTAGTATAGATTTCGATAGCACGAGCGCTTAAGGCATGCACATTTGGTTTTACCAAACTTTCCCCCTTATTTTACTTGTGATATAACCTCATTACGTCATACAACTCTTGTTATTTCCAGGCAGGGAATTGCTATACAGTAGCGCCCCCATGTCCAGACTTTGATAAGGACGACGGTGTTCCACAAAAGTAGAACAGATGGCGTGACGAGCAGTTTTAGACTAGTTGATGTTCTACATGTAAGTAGTTTATATTTATATTCTTAATTCAACCGTTGTCATTGTTGTGTCTATTCTCATAAAAGTAATGTTAAGATATTGTTTTGTTTGTAGAATTATCGAATGATGGAACGATTTAAACCAGAAATCAGAAAAGATATTACAGAGGAGTACGCAAGCTATTTCATGAAATTTGACACTCTGTTCAGTGACATGCTAGCCCATCTTCTAAAATTCACTTCAGAGGTAGAACATTTGGGATTAATTAATACTAAAAGTGTGGATAAGTTTAGTGAAATTGCAGCATTGATGAAAAAGTATCAGGATTGGAAGGATTTTACTTCCTCTGAGTCGCAAGTACTTCAGAGTGACAGGTTGACTAAAGAAATAACTAATAGTGATGATACCTGTAAATCGGTAAGAAAGAAAATTGCTAAGTTTACTCTGCCTCCTAACTACGATCCAGATGACTCAAAGTGGACCTTAAGGTATCGCGAACCGGGGCCAGAACTGATAGAACTTTCACCTTTTAGTGGTATTTACGTTAATGCTATAAAGCTCAAAACGTGCCATAGACTCGCGAGGGATTGCAAATCGTTAGCCCGGCTGTTAATGATGGAAATTTTTTCAGACAGTGCACTAAAAGTATGCTCGCTGACTGGTGCAAAGGCCACGTTTTTCGACTGTTGTAAAACAGATATCAGGCCTGGATTAGATGCCAATGCAAGGACTACTATGATGAAATACGTCGAGACATATGGACGCCAAAAAGGATGGTGTACTGAAGAAACTCAATGTATTATAAATAGCTTGCGGAACAAATTGCAGGATTGTAGGACAAAAGGAAGAAATAAGGTTTAAGTAATTATTAGTGACATATTGGGTTATTGTTAATGGGTCATGCGCATCATTTTATTTCGATAAATACAGCAGATAATTCTAAAAATGATCAAAATAAGAAAAGCTTAGGATTTTTTTATATAAAAATTAGATTAGCATCATGTATTGTAATAATGGTGTAAGATTCCACTGAAAAATTCATTTAAAGTTATGGGTAATTCAGAATGCTTCTGAATAGTTATTAAATTAGTCATGGGATTAGAGTATGAAATTTGAAATAAATTATTTACCATATAATGAAAAGTTACGGTTTATCCGTGTCTTAACAAGTTCGAAATACGGGTCAATATATAAGCCAATGATTTGGGAATAGATTTTGGATTTTTTCGAATTTAGGTCAAAAGTAGTGGGTAAAATAAAGTAAGTTTCGATGTTTATAAAAAAATAAATAATTAAAATTATTATGACAATATTATAGTTCGTTTTAATGGATCACTCACGTTTGAAATGTAGCATAATCAAATTATACCATAAGCAATAACAGCACCCTTTATAAGTAGCTGAAAACTGAACTATTTTTGGCCACTTAGTAACCAAAATTATAATGCCGAATATTTTCAATGTGGAGTTCGATCCTTCACCTTTGACCGAATCTATCACAGTCATATCGAGTCGTGATTCAATTGGCCTATATAAACGGCAAGGACATTGATACTCTACATCAATTCACTAGACTGTGAGCTTAGTATGCATTCAGACTTTCAACGAAAGAGGTTGTCACGTTTTGCTGCTTTTAAAAATTCTGTTTGACGTAAAGTCAAGTACTTGTAAACGTGACTTATATTCTAGCTAAAATTATACACTATTAAATAACAGTATCGAAAAACATTAGCTTCGGACTCGCTCGCTGAGTTCCGTGGCATTCCGTCAAACAGCATGGCTGCGGTACATGCGCAACGCGGTTAGCGGGAACGAAGCCGGTTAGCACGTGAGAGCGTGGGTCAGTGTTGCCAGATGGGGCTATTTAGCGCCAATGGGGCTATCTCCCTTACCGAACGGCGATAATATTTTATCCGCTGGCTACAGGTAGCCGATTCGGCTATATTTTTTTTCAGAAATATTTCATTAATAAATTATTTGTATGCAGAAAAAAAAGAACTTTTACAGCAACAATCAGTTTCAATAGTTTTTATGTTTATATTATAGCATGAATTTTAAAACGTTAACTGTCTCGCAATACATATACAGGTACATTTTATGTTGAATCCGAGTACAAGTGGCGTCACTACAAATGCGTTGGTTCGATGGTATGTTACTGTGGATTGGAAAAAGACCGGCTTTCCTTTGTTCGTGCTGGTTGTTATTTTTAATTTAATTGTGCTTGTAATTTACTGATTGTAAATTACAAAATAACAAAATAGGTATCGATAAACACTATCGAGTTGAGTGGGAAAAAGAAGAGATGTTTAAAAGTATGTATTCATGTTACATGATCAATTGTTCTATATAAAGGTTACGTTAAAAATTCTATAGTCACAAATAATACTATCTTTCGAAATTCACTGTCTATTATTGCTTACAGTACATTTAATTATTGAACATAAATATTTTCGAATAATAGTTGTATTGTATTTCTTAATAGGATGGCTTTGTAAAGCACCAGAGGATTTGATATTGTCAGGTCAAGGAGAGGCATATTGTAAATAGTGTCGCGTGACTTTACGTGCTCAGAAGCATGATTTAAAAGTTCATTGCAGCAGGAAAATTCATCAACACAAGGCAACAAGTTTAACTAGTAGAAAACAAAAAAAGTTAACTGATACAAGTAAATTATTGCATGCCTTAAGCGCGAGCGTAGGTATGCTCTACTCTCGCCTAAAAATTCAAACCACCGATTCCGTTTCGTTAAACTGCAGTTACAATTCATAATATGCATGTAAAGAATGTAAAAACACCTTATCATAAGTAAGAAATCATTAACTAATCGTTAAAAAAAAATTTGAGCTAAATAGAGCTATAAGGGTATGAATATGAGAACTGTCACGTACAATATCTTAACTTTATATTCATTCGTTTATTTATAATTTAATTTTTTCGATTGACATCTACACTTCATTAGGCTCGTTCATTTTCCGAAGGATTATTTGAACTAAATATTCTTGCTCGCTTGTAGAACTTTATAGGTAATAAAGAGCACATTACATAATAAAATGCCAACGCCCAGTCACACAAGATCAGGATCAGATCGACGGTACGCGACAAAGTAAGTATTATTAGTTATTTCTTCAATTACCGTTATCAAAGTAAGTAATGGCCTTAGGAAGAAATTTGTATGAAAATAGTTGCTAAGATTTAAAGCTTAAAGTCTTTGATCTCATCAGTATATGCATATGCATCCTTATAAAGAGAAAATTTTCAATTACTGAATGGGACCATTGTAAGCTTCTTCCGCTAAATTTCACAACAAAATCACAAATGAGTTTACTTAGCTTTTGCGTCTTGCAGTAAAACAAGCTTAAAATAATATGCTGCAAACAAACACTTTTCTAAGAATACCTCGAAAATAAGAGCGGGTTCTTTGATAACGTTTATTTGCATTCCCGTTAACGATGAAATTTGTTTTAATATGTTTCGGGTCACATAAATCGTTTACTAGCGGAATGAATCACCATTAAACCTACATAATTACTGGAATTATGTGCAGTTTTGGAAGCTTTTTTAAAGTGAATTAATTAAAATTCGATCGGTATGCAATAAATCGGAGCCTGCAGTGAATAATTTTCAATACCAGAAACTGCAGTGAGCTTTTAATATTAATAAAATTAAGGTATATAAAAGCCTCTTAATTCTTTGTTGTTCCACAATCACTCGAGAAGCGGAATCAAGATGTTCGTCAGGGCAGTTACTTTGAGCGTTTTTATTGTCATCACAGCGGGTAAGAAGCTATAAAATCTGTGTGCTTCTTTAATAGCGCGCCAAGTCTCTAACTTAAATTGTTTTAAAAAAGTAGAACAGTAGATTTTTCGTAATTTACTTACTTCATTGTCTGTTTTTTTCTAATAATTGGTGCAGCGCTGACTGAACTAGGCATCAGCAGATCAATGGATAATCAGCAAAAGACCTTGTCCAAGCTTTTCGTCTCTCAGAACGTTGATACCAACGGATTTTTCCTGGACCCAAATGATCCAACAGCAAAACGAATGGAGGATTCTATAGAAAAATTGAATGCTTTCTATGAAAAATTTAATAGATTGATAAGATTAGGAAATCCGTTTCAAATGGAAAATGAACAAGGTTTCTAATACGTAACGGAGTGGACAACCTTCTTATTCGTCAAACAAAAGAGACAAGATGGCTAGCGAAAATTGTTTCGCACAAAATGAAATTAATTGGTATTCAAAAG
Source organism: Blastobasis lacticolella (assembly GCA_905147135.1). Lineage (NCBI taxonomy): Eukaryota > Metazoa > Arthropoda > Insecta > Lepidoptera > Blastobasidae > Blastobasis > Blastobasis lacticolella. Next base: position 17,413,480 of record LR990059.1, read on the forward strand.
AAACTGTGGTTCGTTTACAACAAACTACAACAAAATGAAGAAATCGATTTTGAAGATTTGGAATCCATGAAGAAGTTAGTGAGTGACTTGGAACGTTCCGATGAGTTTCTAAGGAAGAAGACGCAGAACTTTATTTTGTACGTCCTTCAAAATTAACTTTCATTAACCTAATTGTAATTAAGACACACATTTTTGTAATCTTTAGATTTTAAATCAATAGAATAAATGTAATCGTTAAATTTAAAAGCAATAAAATAAACAGAATATCCCAAAAAAATATTGTTTCACTTGACTGCTTTATTAAATATTGAAGTTTAAGTAAGATACGTACATACCTTTTCATTCAAGTTGAGGCACTGTCGCTATTGTGGTAAATCACCCCGAAATCAAATTTCTTTGTCGTTGGAACCTTGGCTGCAGTACTAGAGGTAGGGATAATCCTTACGGCCGGTTTCGCTGTCGCTGTATAACGGAAAAGCTCTGACCTTTTGCATAGAACGTTTTTCAGGTCCAACTGGGCGTTAGTAAATGGAAATAGTTTACGCATGCGTCATTTTCTACTTATGAAGCAAGTGGTTTCGTAAGAGCACGAGGCAACCACTTGTTGAAAGCTTTGGCTCATAAAAACCGTATGATATTTACAAAAAATGACATATTTTGCTAGTGTCTATTTGTAGTTTCAATCTCGGTCAGTTAGGGACCATCCCTAACTGACCGAGAAAAAGAAACAAGTTTGAAGGCGAGTACTTGTGAAAGAGAGGTGTGATAGTAGCATCATCTCATTTCGCTGCCTGTATTTGAATCTGGAACAAACCTAAAAAGGAAACATTCCTAGTCGTTAATAGTTTAAGTACTCTAATGTTATTAACCGCATGAAAACAAACTGGAACTATTATCAGTGCTAATCACCAAGTCATAAGTTGTTTTAATATTGTTACAATCTTGCAATAACTTCAGATAGCTATCAAATATTTATTTATATCCAAACTTTTTATCCATACCTCAACTCAAAATTCAAGATTTAGTCAAAAATTGCGCAGAAGTTTCATATAATTAGTTGTGATATTATGACATTTGTCTTTCCAATGAAACATGTCAAGGACAGAGCGTAGTCCTGCGTTTATAATTTATACAGCAAAATCATAGATAATCTTTAGCAGTTTGCATGGTCAGTAAATTAGGAAGGTTTTACGAAATTGGAGTAAAACACGCGATTTGTATTCCCTGAAATTTTTTATGCCTGCGAATTTTCTGAATGTTTGTATCAACAGATAAGGCTATCAAAAATTTTACGAGCTGCTGGGTAGTTATTTAAGCCAGGGTTTCCTGTCGCTGATAGTCATAACGTTATTAAAGTTGCCAGTGACAACTCAACTATGAAGCTCTCGATTGTGTTAATTGCCATAATCGGATTTGCGGCCACCCATCCTATTGGCAAAGTCCGAGATAAGGAAGCAAAGGCCGAGGAGATGGTTGAGCAGCGTCAAAACAGCGATACGCCGATTGCCAAAATGGAGATGCGTGAGTAACAATTTTTTTTTAATTCTATATGAAATGGTCGTTATTGAAATCAATCAAATTTTTAGATAGGTCTTGCAAGTCAGAAAAATTAACGACCTTGTTTTCGTTATTTTAGAGGCTGATCTACCCGCGCTGCTTGACCAAGCGTCTCTCGAAGTCCCGCTTGCTTATACCTACATCTGTATGCTTCCAGTGCCGTGTAAAACTTTATACAAGGTCTTCCGAGTGTCCAAAATGAAAAGTCCTGAAAGTTTTATCAAAGCTCTGCTGCCTTATGTACCATATTGGACGGTTCGAAGACAGTCTACATGTTCGTTTGAAATACCATGTGGAAAAGTACCGGATTACGCACAACGTTACGTATTTCGTCACAGGCAATACTTTTACTAAATTATCATTAACCCTTCGCTTTGATATCTTTCAAGAGTAATTTTTATTATTGTTAGCAAAGCTCCAACCCTGGCAATGTGATTTGACATTTTATCAAACTGACTTTTTATTTGGATTCTATCATAATGGACCGTGGATTAGGCCTACTGGGGAAACCACGTTAAAAAAAAAACGCGCTAAGTACACTACCTCATAGGTGGCGCGGAAACGTGCGCATATCATTACTTTTCGAATAATTATACTAGGATTGAATTTATGCGCGTAAGCGCCTTATTGATGACATTACACATACTTTTATGCTTTTACAGGGTTTGACGAACCTGTTTTTATGAAGTTAGATAAATTTATGAATTTTATGATAGTAACTAAATAGATTTCAACAAGTTGGCTGTTTAATTACCCTAGCCCTACTTTGTATAAGTGAAACGTATCTATATATTACATCCACTAACTTACACTCACCATCAGCGTTTTCCAGTAGGTTCAAAGTCGATCCGTTTTACTGATAAGAATTTATTGTGACCCATGTCATGTTTGTTAAGATTCCACAGAATTACTTAATGAGGTAATCAATTAGCTATAAAATAGTTATCAACAGATTCAATCAAATTTATTGAATTGTAATTTTGGCATTTATAGTTCATGCTAACGCGGACATTATTTATAACTGCTTATTATGATATTGCCTATAAATTATGTATTAACGTAATATTTTTTATTGACAATGCAACAACTCAAAATGTTTGTACTAACTTGTATTAACTTTTTTGACTCAATAAAGAGGAAAACAAACAACTTACAAACAACAATAATCAACTTACCCACTGATGTGATTTCATGTCAACTTGACCTTACTGATAGTACTCCACTAAGTAAAACTTCACGGGTCTACTGTTGTTGATTGAGTATTTAAAAGCGAAACAATCCCCCAAATTCTCAGATTGTTTGCAAATTTAATAGTACGTACTTCACAATGAAGTTCTTAGTAGTTTTTAGTGTTATTTTCATTTCTGCAAGTGCTCATCCAATTCAAATCGAGCACGAAGAGGATGCGTGGGCTAAAAAATTGCCATTTTTTAATAAGAAATTCGTTCCTAATCTTTTAGTCAATTTACCTGAGGACGTCGTGCTGCCGAACGAAATAGATCTGGAAAAACTCTGTAAAAAGGCTGTGAGTGAACATGAAAAGCAAGTAGAGTGCCTAAAATTGGAAAAAGAGGTGAATGCGTTTACTCAGGTTTATTGTTATAGAAAAGTACGTAGAATTACGTCACTTTAAAGCTTGGCGAATAGTGGGAATCAAATAAAATCCTTAGCTGGATCTAAGAATATTGTAATAGTAATAGTTTTATTCACTTCTGGCTTTGTTTACAGAAAGATGCAGAGAAAGATGCGCTGTTTTTGAAAAAGTCAGAAAAATTAACGACCTTGTTTTCGTTATTTTAGAGGCTGATCTACCCGCGCTGCTTGACCAAGCGTCTCTCGAAGTCCCGCTTGCTTATACCTACATCTGTATGCTTCCAGTGCCGTGTAAAACTTTATACAAGGTCTTCCGAGTGTCCAAAATGAAAAGTCCTGAAAGTTTTATCAAAGCTCTGCTGCCTTATGTACCATATTGGACGGTCAGAAAAATTAACGACCTTGTTTTCGTTATTTTAGAGGCTGATCTACCCGCGCTGCTTGACCAAGCGTCTCTCGAAGTCCCGCTTGCTTATACCTACATCTGTATGCTTCCAGTGCCGTGTAAAACTTTATACAAGGTCTTCCGAGTGTCCAAAATGAAAAGTCCTGAAAGTTTTATCAAAGCTCTGCTGCCTTATGTACCATATTGGACGGTTCGAAGACAGTCTACATGTTCGTTTGAAATACCATGTGGAAAAGTACCGGATTACGCACAACGTTACGTATTTCGTCACAGGGAATACTTTTACTAAATTATCATTAACCCTTCGCTTTGATATCTTTCAAGAGTAATTTTTATTATTGTTAGCAAAGCTCCAACCCTGGCAATGTGATTTGACATTTTATCAAACTGACTTTTTATTTGGATTCTATCATAATGGACCGTGGATTAGGCCTACTGGGGAAACCACGTTAAAAAAAAAACGCGCTAAGTACACTACCTCATAGGTGGCGCGGAAACGTGCGCATATCATTACTTTTCGAATAATTATACTAGGATTGAATTTATGCGCGTAAGCGCCTTATTGATGACATTACACATACTTTTATGCTTTTACAGGGTTTGACGAACCTGTTTTTATGAAGTTAGATAAATTTATGAATTTTATGATAGTAACTAAATAGATTTCAACAAGTTGGCTGTTTAATTATCCTAGCCCTACTTTGTATAAGTGAAACGTATCTATATATTACATCCACTAACTTACACTCACCATCAGCGTTTTCCAGTAGGTTCAAAGTCGATCCGTTTTACTGATAAGAATTTATTGTGACCCATGTCATGTTTGTTAAGATTCCACAGAATTACTTAATGAGGTAATCAATTAGCTATAAAATAGTTATCAACAGATTCAATCAAATTTATTGAATTGTAATTTTGGCATTTATAGTTCATGCTAACGCGGACATTATTTATAACTGCTTATTATGATATTGCCTATAAATTATGTATTAACGTAATATTTTTTATTGACAATGCAACAACTCAAAATGTTTGTACTAACTTGTATTAACTTTTTTGACTCAATAAAGAGGAAAACAAACAACTTACAAACAACAATAATCAACTTACCCACTGATGTGATTTCATGTCAACTTGACCTTACTGATAGTACTCCACTAAGTAAAACTTCACGGGTCTACTGTTGTTGATTGAGTATTTAAAAGCGAAACAATCCCCCAAATTCTCAGATTGTTTGCAAATTTAATAGTACGTACTTCACAATGAAGTTCTTAGTAGTTTTTAGTGTTATTTTCATTTCTGCAAGTGCTCATCCAATTCAAATCGAGCACGAAGAGGATGCGTGGGCTAAAAAATTGCCATTTTTTAATAAGAAATTCGTTCCTAATCTTTTAGTCAATTTACCTGAGGACGTCGTGCTGCCGAACGAAATAGATCTGGAAAAACTCTGTAAAAAGGCTGTGAGTGAACATGAAAAGCAAATAGAGTGCCTAAAATTGGAAAAAGAGGTGAATGCGTTTACTCAGGTTTATTGTTATAGAAAAGTACGTAGAATTACGTCACTTTAAAGCTTGGCGAATAGTGGGAATCAAATAAAATCCTTAGCTGGATCTAAGAATATTGTAATAGTAATAGTTTTATTCACTTCTGGCTTTGTTTACAGAAAGATGCAGAGAAAGATGCGCTGTTTTTGAAAAAATTAACACTGTCACACGAATCCGCGGGTGATGCTTACAAGTCGGACAAGAGAACAGACACTAAAAACTTATCACTTAAACACCTCCGGCCACGGAAACTCTATAAGAGAAGTAATAGAAATCAGGTACGCAAGGCTCTTACGTTAAATTAATATTTTATTTTCTGTAAGCAAATAAAAATATATTTTTCATAAAATAACAGTCTGTGATTAAAGCATCATTAAAATTCCACTCTTATCTTTGTTTCAGTCACGTGCCGCGTACAAGAGATGTTTTTTCAATCCAATAACATGCTTCTAAGCCGGTTTCCAAGTGCTTGAATTGGAATCACTGGGGCATGGGTTCGCGTTCTAGCTGCGACTGAAAAAATGTTTGCTCATTCAAAGATCTTCAAAAGTTTTTTATTGCTGCTTGAGCTACCGGTAGCTCATAAATTGTTTTGGTCTAATAATAAAGTCAATTTTGTTATAAGTTTATTTCTATTTCCCTTACGATTCTCTTTCGATTTCTCTGAAACTTTCTTACCTTTTCATGTATTGTGAATTTTTATATGGTTTTAATGGGTAATTTATTAGGTATTACGATAAAATTAATGATCTACAATTTTAAAAATCAATAGCTTTTTCAATAATGAATTAAACTACTGATCAAAATCCTGAGCTACGACTCCATCAACAATGGAGCTCTCTGATGATTCATTTAAGTCCTAACTTTTGATTTCGGTACTCTTCCTGTTTAAACATAAAACTTCTACAGGAGTTTTCTTTACATATAATTCTATTTCATATTCTTTGCCAGAAAAACCTTGTATATTTTGATGAATTAATCGTAAACAATTCTCGGGCTTTTCTTTTGTCTTAAAATCTAGTTTAAAGAGCATCCTTTGTCCTTAGATGATAACATGCAGGAGCCCTGGTCAATCCTACTTACGCTAATATTGTTATAACAATTAATATAATAAGCTAACAATGTAGCAATATACTTTTTGTCCTTTTCCTTGAGATACAATGTATCATTTGTACAAATAATATTGCCAACAAATTTGTTGATGTCAAAAAATTTAAATGCGTTACTATAACGAGTCAAATTATATAAACATGTATTCAGTCTATGAATACGTCTATTTAACTTAGGGTCATTATTTGTATACGGGAAAGCGCACAAAGTAATTTTATTAAAATTATAAGGCGGAATTTTTTGAAAACTCTCTACGATATTATTTCTAGTTATTCCCATTCTATTTCCGACCATTACTATAATATATATTTATATATATTTAACATTTACCATTACTATACTACCAGAACTATAATATATATTTCTCTAAATGTAGGTACTAAAACAAGTGTGATGTTATTTTAGGATAATTTAAGAACGACGAATTCATTTCTGGAACAAAATATTTGGCTTTCTGTACAAAAATAACAAAATATTTGACAAGACCCGTATAACCTGAACAGTATTTTTACGTAATAACGTAATTTACTTTTTAACTATGAAAGATAACAGAATGAAAAAAAAATTCTAAAAGTTATACTTATCTGGATTACATAAATGTAACTTTTATTGGTATATCAAAAATGGGTGAAAAAATGTTTTACTTAATACAAGGCAGAGTGACATAAACGCGTGTGGTTTCAACTTTTACCAATTATTCGTCGCCAAAACAATTTTATAGATGGTATTTTGTACTTTTTTTTATTATATACGGCAGACTAACAGACAAGAGGCTCACCTGACGGAAAGTGGTGTCCGCCGCCTATGGACATCAGCAACATCGGGGGAGTTACCATGTTAATATTTTATGCGTGGCATGGCGAGTGGTTCTATATTTTATCAATTATCTAGATCTCTAGGGCGGGTTGCAAAAAGTAATAGGCAGTTGGGAAAAAGTAATACCTACACACTTGAGTGAGTTTATGGGGCAGTATTATTGTTTATCTACGCGTTTGATACGCGGCGATATAATCAAAGGGCGCACCGAGGTCGCAAAAATAAGAGTAAGGTTTTTTCAGTGGTACCCCTTTCCACACTTCGAGTAGACTTTTGCAAATTAGGGGCCTTCATTCTAACCTAACGCCGTACATCACTACCTTGTAACTGCGAAGCCCACCTTACTCTTCCTCACTGAAACACAGATATCACCTCCGGCCGACACTTCGTATCTCCACTATCCTGGGTACAAGTTCGAACACAGGTTTCTTCGTCGCGCTGGTGTATGCCTATTCGACAAAGGTGATATTTGCTGTTGACGTCTTGCCATTTAACTAAGTGACGAATCTGTTGTGTGGGAGTGCGTAGAACTGGTGAGTTTATCCCGTGTCTACGCATACCTATACAACAACCGTGGATGATACAAATCGGTTTTACGAGCCCATTTAATGCACTATTGACGAAGTTCTTGAGCAGTATCCTTCCGCTGAGTTTGTAGTCTTAGGAGACTTTAAGTGTCACCACTCTGAGTGGCTAGGGTCAAGCCATCGTACCAAGCTTGCCGGGAGATCCGCCCATGACTTTGCTCTGGCCAATGATATCACGCTTCCGATATCAGAACCCACCTACTTATTTATTTATTTATTGGAGTACCAACAGCCATATAAAACATAATAAGGGTCGTTCTTCGAAGAGCAATACTTGAGCGTAACAGACACATATCTCCTATATAAACAAATAATTTATGGATAAATCTACTATTACATTAGTTATACATTCCATATGTATCGTGTCATATAGATATCATTATTTAAAAACCACGTACATCAGAGTAACTTACCCTCAACACCTTAAATCCGGTTAATTATGTACATTTTTTACGCGTAACACGTGCGCCGGCTTCTGAGGAAGCGCGGATATTTTTTAAATCATCCACTTTTTAAATCGGATTCGTACACAAATTTGAAATAGACAAATCATTTTATTTACTGATCAAATTTTGAAACCCATCGGAGGGAAGCTTATTTTTTAAGGGCATAAGTAAGTACGTAATACGCCTAGCATCGTTTTCGCTGCTCTCCTTACGAGGGGCACTGCTCTGGACTGGCGAGGCACAGACGAATCATGATTGGTGTGTGCGAACCATCAGTTATGCTGCAACTTGCATGTGAGGTGGTTATGTCGCTATTTTCCACAATTTACGTAAGTTCTACAATTTTAAAATTGTTTGGTTCTCAGTTTTCAGGTATTTCCATGTCACATTTTTGCTATCTAATTGTGATATTTTTGGTGAATGGGTTTAAGGTGTAATACCTAACTTCTAAATGTAGATAACCAGTAGCAAGTTAGCAAGTTAGCTCTTATCAAAACCGAGGAAACTCAAAATATATGCGTTTTGGTGATTTCCATGGTGTAATTTCCATGTATAAAACACCATGGAAATCACATAAAACCCATGGAAATTACCTTGTTTCTGGTTGCAATGGCACAAATAAAATGTTTTTTAGTTCTAACTAACCGAATTAGATGAATCATGGCCTAGATTATTGGGCAGTCACGTTTCTGTTCCGTAGGTCATCTCTGGCAACACACATTGGTCAAAGACCTTCATCTAGAGACACTGCGTAATTTGGAAGAAATATTTTTTTAAATAATTTATCTAGCCAGGCTTTTGACCGCCACCTCACCTGGTGGTACGTGATGATGCAGCCGATGATAGAGCGTACAGCCTATTCACTCTAGCCTTGAAGGCATCTTGCATAAAGCGCTCGTCCGGATCGCGCCTCCCGATGGCGGCGCAGGGCCGGCGGAATGAGGTCGAGCGGATCACAAATTTACCTCTTTGCACGTTTTTCCACCGAATCTAAAGCGGCCAGTTGGTATTCAGCTGATCAGGAGGTGGGAGCAGTACTCCATGCAAGATCGGACTTGTGCTTGATATAACTGAAGCAACTGCCTTGAAGTGAAGTACCGCTTGACCTTCGAGAGGATTCCAAGTTTTTTGGCTGCAGCTTTTGCTTTTGATTCGATGTACTGTCTAATGTTGAGATAGGTTGATAACTCAACAACCAGGAGCAGTAAGTTGTCGGTGATTTTCAAAATACATTCCGGAAAGTCGGAGCTAGATGGAATGGACTCCGTTGAGAGGAAAACAAACATGCCTGTGTTTTAGTAGCGTTGAACGCCACTGAATTGAGAACTCCGTTCAAGTTTTCTATTTATATAATAGGTTGGGGAGAAAGTTTCTTCGCATTTTATATGTAAATTGAAAACATTTTATAATATAGTTCATTTACATTTAACTAAAGAATGTAGGTACCATTTTGTTCGATAACTTTTTGCCATCTTATAGGTAGGGACATGATCCCATTGCTATAAAAATTTTGGGGCTTCTGATCAAAAAACTGCGTCAAGTAGTTTTGGCAGTCCTCTCGTGATGTTAACCTGACACTGCCTAAAGAATTCTGAAGAGACCGAAACAGGTGGAAATCTGAAGGTGCAATGTCAGGACTATACGGCGGATGCATTAACACCTCCTAGCCAAACTCTCTTAATTTTTGCTGAGTGGTTAAAAATGTGTGAGGTCTAGCGTTATCATGATGAAAAACCACACCCCTTCTGTTGATTAATTCCGGCCGCTTAATCTCAACTTCTTGCTTTAATCTTATCAGTTGTTCGCAGTAGAGTTCTGAATCGATGGTCCTGCCTGGTGGTAACAGCTCATAATGAATGATGCCCTTCCAATCCCACCACACACACAGCATCACCTTGTTGCAAGTTAAAACGGGTTTCGCCACAGTCTGTGAAGCCTGACTAGCCTTTGACCATGACCTTTTTCGCACGTTCTTGTCTTTTTTTTTTTTTTTTTTGCGCCCAACGCATAGGAAATGGGCACCCTCCGGTATAGCGGTTGGGAGGGAGGAGGTGAACTCTCATGAGTACCAGCCCGCCGGCCGGACTGGTTATGCACGACTCGCCAAAAGAACCTAGGCGCATACGTACTAAACACCCCCTGGGAGCACCTGTAGCCATAAGGGCCTTTCAGGTTTCATCGGATGCTACACCCCGTAGGGACGGGGTGCGCTCAACGTCACTCCTTACGGAGCATACGCTGGAGAATTTATAGCGAGACCCCAGAAGGGGGTCCCGCTGCTGTGGGTTGGGATTGGGGGCCTACGGGGGCCGCTGAAACGGCATGGAGGGGCTCTGTCGAGTCGTCCTGAGCCTCCAGGAGGAGGTTCAGGGCGCTCGACAGTTCGTCGGGGGGATCCGTGAGGACGTGTCTCGGTCTCCGTACCACGTGGCCGGAGACTGGGCGGGGAGCGTAGGCTGCTGCCTCTCGCACGAGCGGGTTGGGACGTTCTTGTCGTACGTGATCCACTTTTCATCACCAGTTATCAATTTCTTCAAAAATGGATCGGTTTCATTACGTCGTAATAAAGAATAACAAATGAGTACACGGTTCAATAAGTTTCTTTCAGAGAGCTCGTGAGGTACCCAAATATCGAGCATTTATGTGTACCCATTTTTTTTCAAATGCACCAAAACTGTTTTGTGGTCAATTCCCAGTTCTTCAGCTACGTCGTAACTACTGATATGCCGATCTTGCTCCACCTTTTTAAAAATAGCATCCATTTTATCCGTAACAGGGCGACCAGAGCGACGTGCATCTTTGACATCAAAATTTCCGGATTGAAAACGCTTAAACCAAATTTGTGCTACTCTCACTCACAGACACTGCATTAGGTCCATAAACATCGCAAATATTTTTCGCGGCTTGCGTTGCATTTTTACATTTTTTGTGGTAAAATTTTAAAATGTATCTAATTTCTTTATTAGATTCTCTCATCTTGATGGTAAGAAAAACAAATGAAAATCACGCATTTTCATAATTTGAATTTGGAATTATCTTCTTTAAAATTTAAACTTTTAAATGATACCAAAACCAGCCAGGTACAAATAGTATAGCCAAAGAGGTTTTATTACAAGTTCATACATACTATATGCGAAAAGACTTTTTCCCCAACCTAATGGATTTTCAAAGATTTGTTGCAAGAAATTAAAATAAATAAGTGTTCATAAATATTAGTAATTAAGGTCAAACTTTATTTGTTAATAGCAGAGATAGTTTATTAGTAGTAAAGAATTAAAGTTTTTAATTAAAATTTATTTATTTAACATTTTATTGCACACAGTAAAATACATAGAGAAACATCATACATATAGACGACACAACAGGCACTACTCTTAACCTTATAAATACTCTTAATCTTATGAATACTCATAAAAGGTCCAAATAAGTATTTTAAGGATTGTTTAAGTATTTTATTTTAACTGTTATTGTTTGAAGACTGAATTTACGAAAAACTAAGATTAGTTAGTGCGAGTATTTAGATTTCGTACATCTTTTACCAAATATTTGTAATTTTTATTATAGAGTTAATATATAATATACATGTTATGGGAATGTAATTATATTACTTTCATGATCTTATTTTGAGTTTCTTTGTATGTTTCGTAAATAAAGCTATTATTTTTTGATAAATATAGTTTTAAACTTTTAATGCATGTCGTTCTTAATACTACCCCAACTAACTTTTATTTGAGCTTTATTGTATATCTGATATGGTGTTAAGTTTAGATAAATTTTAACTGCTGGGTGTTTTCCGTGGGTCTTTATTGTAATTTTCATTATCCGCAAATTCTATACATATTTTTTAGCAAAAGTATAGATCCGCTACGTGTCGAGTTTTTATATGTTATTTAAATTTGCATAAGCTTTAAAAATGTTTGTGTGATTGACTTTAATTAAGCGATTTTTTAAATACCATGGAAATTACACAGAGTACACATTTCCTAAGAACCACCCATAAAAAATATTTTAGAACCAAGCCAATTACAGGTCCTTGCTAGTAACAACAAAATAAAAATAAAAAGGAAAGAAAAACTGCACGCAATAATATGATGACAGAATACAAGATGAAATTATTGCGTACCCCAGAAATAAAAGAAAATAAGGATGAATGTGCTTATATTATTCACAATTAAGTACATTGTACGCTGCCGACAACAACCCATTTCATACAAACTACTCTGTGAATAAGATAATAAATATGCCCACCGCACTAAACTAGACATGAAGCAGAAAAAAAAATGTAGGTGGTAACAATTCAAAGAGTACCGTCAAAAAAGACCGAGTCAACCACCGCCTCACTGTTTCCAATTTAGTGTTAAATAAATCAATGTCGCTCTCTTTGCACAACCCATTGAAAAAGTTACAAGCGCGCCATAGAAATGTGTTTCGCCTGTAGTTTGTGGAAGCATTACTGATAAAATATAATTAGCACGCAGGGCCCTATTGGGGGGGCCGAGTGAAATTTCCTGCAGAAGACGGGGGCTATCAATCACGCCAGATGTAATTTTTAAAAGAAACACTACCTTTGCAGTCTCACGCCTCTTATACAAAGGTAAAAGGTGGTGCTTCCTGCAAAGACGAATGTAATCTTTAGAGCTAAAACAGCCCATGGTACGAAAACATAAATATCGTACAAATATTTTCTGGATGTTTTCAATTCGGCTAATATATGTGGCATAGCAAGGGTTCCACACCTGAGAAGCATACTCTAAATGGCTTCTAACATATGTGCAGTACAATACCTTAAAAGTTTTAATACAAGTGAAATCCTTAGACGCCCGCATGATGAAACCCAATGCCCTAGAGCAGGGATCCCAAACTATTTTGGACAAGTGACCCCTTTTCCAAAATGATCTGTTACCTCAGACCCCCATGGCCAAATTACCTACTTTAATTATCAACCCCCTTATTCATAATGGTCCGCTAACTTAAAACAGATGATGGAAAAGCGATAAGGTATTTTTCAGCAATGTTCCACAATGTAGGATACTGTGTTTCAATGTTACGTTGCAACCAGAACTTCTGATAGCCTTGGTTGAACTTCTGCTTAAGCTCTTCGTCTGTGCTGATGGTAATCAACTCTTCTTGCATTATCACATTGGCTTCTTCTATAGCTGTGGTATTGTACGGATTTATTATCCATTGAGGAATTTGTAAATTTAAAAGATCCTCAAACCTCTCCGTAAAATCCTTGTATAATGCCTCCAAGTGAGTGACATATAATAAAATGTCATCATCTTGAAGCATTTTTGGTAATTTTGACAAATGCGGAAACTGCGAATATTCCTTTCTGCCTAAATTTAGTTTATAAAGGATTAGTTTGCCCAGGAAGGCCGATATTATTGATTTTGTTTTAATCAAGTTAAGATCGTCACCATGCATTTGCAAATTAACTTTGTTGAACATTCCAAAGATATCAGTAAAGTAATAAATATCTGTTTTACAATTGTTCAGATTTTCTTTTAAATTCGGATCTATTTCTTGTAAAAACTCCAACACAGATTCAAAAATGGCTGCAAATCTTTCTAAGCAAGAGCCCTTTTGATAGCCAGCTAACTTCAGTGTGCAGAAGCAATCGAGTAAAGACTTCGTCGATTTCCTCACATTGCTGAGCAATTACCGAGAGTTCAAAGAATTGCTTCGAATTCGCTTCACTTCTTGTTGATAGCATTTATTACATATTGTAAAGACTTATGCAATCTAGGACTTAGCTTTTTTGCTACTAAATGCTGCTGTGAATCACGCAGTGAATGACCAGTACATCAGGCAGTTGTCGCTTTAACACACACAAACACACACACACACCCACACCCACACACACACACCCACACCCACACCCACACCCACACCCACCTACACACACAGAGAGATCTTTCTCTTATCTCATATTTTTATTAAAAAAAGAGAATAGATAAGTAAGCGCATATCCTTTACCATTACCGAAAATTTCTTCTACATTTACAAACTATTACTTATGCCAAAGAATAATAGGACCACGCTCAGTCCGAATCAACTGACAGTGGTAGAAAATATAAAATGTGGATATGGCAATATCTACTGGATAATCTGTCCTTGTCAGTCATTGACCATTATTATTTAGGCGACCCGCACACTGGAACGCAGCACCGTACAGTTGTGCGTGACATGCGTTAGTGCGTGGCATAAAGGTATTTGAGCTGTCATCGGTTTCTATGGAAATTACTCATAGTCGAACACACTGAAAACGCATCCACGCGCGTTCGTGCGGATCCGTCGTTTTTTTCAATGACACATTTGACACGGGCTGCGGGTCAGATAAGTTTTTGGCGCTGTACTTTCTACATAAAAAGGCGTCAAATAGGCCGCTGCTGTGAAGTGAGGTCTCCAGGATTGTCAAATAGGTATTCCGTTACTCAGTTCTCTAATTATTTTTCGCCTAAATAATATAATTTTATGAAAAGATTATAACAATTTGGAGAATTCCTAAATTTTTTATTGTATATAAAACAATATAAAAATTACACATATTTCCAAATTTCGCCAGAATGAATGCTGCGCGCCAATTGCCTCAACAATATTTTTCAAACCAGTCAAATTCTTTGTTATGACTTTTATGAATGACGTTCTATGACGGATAAAAGACATGGCATTAGTTGCCATACAGAGTTTTTTTTTTTTAAAGCTATTAGGACTAAGCGTGGTCCTACTATATACATAAAGTTACTATGAACTTACTCTTAGGTTAGGTTAGGTTAGGTTAGGTTAGGTTAGGTTAGGTTAGGTTAGGTTGGGGTGCTGGGTCGGGTAACCTCCTCGTGTGCCCGGTTTGTTATTGTTCCCTTTGGGTTACGACCCGGAGGAAGAGTAGCATGATCGGGATGGTGCACCCTGGGCGCTTGGTTATTAACTTCCCATAAAGGATCTTGGTAGCCAAGTGGCAGATAACCCGACGTCGCTTTTCTCTCCTCCTCTGCTTTCAGAGGACCCGAGAGAGGAGCCGATCCTCTCTCGTCGCCTGTTGGCACTTGGGATGAGGATCCAAACCGTAACCCTGACTTAGACCGGCTGTTCACAGTTCGGGGTCTGGACCGGGAGACCTGTCCTTTTCAGGATAGGTTACGTGGTGGGAAACCACTATAAAAAATATCCCTGCAGATACTTGGAGCCCCCTACAGTAACAAACTCCGTTGCGAGGTTGCCTGAGATGGGCGGTGATCAGTTTTTTGGGAGGGTTTTCGCTGCGAAAAAATCCTCCTAGCATGACATGTCGACGAATAAAGATAATTACCCCAGGAGGGTACCGACGCCAACGGCGGAGGAGAATCCCTCTCCGGCTTCGCTTGCGAAACCGAGCTGCCCCGTCTTATCTGGGGGGGGCAATTCCTCGATTAGTGTTTTGTTGCCCGTGAAGGGCGGTGTTATTTTTGAACCTGAGAAGGGACCCCTTGGCCAAGGCCGTATTGGCCCTACTGGTGATGAATCTGCCTCTTTGAACGTTGACAGTTGCCCTGGACTGGGCGGAGAACCAATCGTGACTGGCCCCAGAAGGGGCGGTGCTGGCAGCGCCTCTGCGTCATGCGTCGTTGTGGGGCCCGAAATGGGCTCTGGGTCTGACATAGACGCCCCATACCTTGAAGAGAAGAGGGATGGGGCCAAGTCTTCATCCACGAGCCGGAAGGGTAATTGAGCCCTGGACAAAGTGCGCTCGGTGCGCCGCTCTGGTCGCCAACCATATAGCCAAGCACGGGCTACTGAAAAGGACGCTCCGGAGGCTGGCCGTTCGGACTCTTCTGACTCCAAAACGAGCCAGGAAAGTCGGCCTAGGTCGGTGATACTCCCACTGCATGCACCGCCCAAGACCTACAGAAAACGCCAACTTGCAAAGAGTAACCTACATACCGGATGGAGTGATGCTGGGTCAAGTGGTGACTCGGCCTCCGCACCAAAACCTAAGCCGAAAAGGCTCTGTGGTGCGTCTCGCTCCGAGACTGATCCCGGTTCATATCTGGACCCCGAGGAGGAGATGGCCGGAATGGTTGACGCAATGCAGAAGGCAATGGATGCCAGATTAAATGATGCAGCGGTCGTTGGCTCGGAAATCCAGCTGGCCTCCGTGCTTCAGACGCAAGTGCAAGAAGGCGTGGCGGTGATCGAACGGGTGGCAGCCAGATCCAAAAACCTTAAAGGCACGTTCGTTCGTGCCCTTAAGGATGCTGCAGCGACTATTGCGATGGCCGTGGAAATATTAAAAAGCGTACCTCTAGCGATGAGATGAATTTGTTGCAGTTGGCCAACTCTCAGCAACAGGAGGAGATCTCTCAACTACGCAAGGAATTGAGCGACCTCAAAACCGAGGTACAGCGTGAGCGAACGGCTTGCCAGGAAACCCTTGCTGATTCTTCGCAAAATCCAGCCCAGAACGACGAACTGAGGCGCGACATCATGGTCCAGGTTGGAGCTATGGTGAATGCACGCCTTGAAAACTTGGAGGGACGTCTCCTACCGGAAAAGCGACTTCGGCCTCCTCTGGTGGCGGACAAAGCAAGGGTCACAGTATCGGAAATCCCTGTGATAACAGAAGCAGTGCCTACAGGAGCCTCGGTTATTAAAGGTAAACCAAAAAAGAAAAAGAAAGGGAAAAAGACGAGCAGCGGCATCGCGACGCGGTCCGGCGCGGCAGCTCCACCAGCGTCAGTAGCTGTGCCACCAGTACTACTCCCGGTATTACCGCAACAGGCTGTTAATCAAGGATGGACTACAGTTGCCAAACGGGGTGCAAATAAGACAGCAAATGGTCAGCCCACTCAGACACGGCGGTCTCCAAATCTCCGTCCACCACGTTCGTCAGCCATTGTGTTGGCTCTTCAACCTGGGGCCGAACAAAAAGGATCGACATACGCAGCAGTAGTTGGGGAGGCCAGACAGAAGATTAACCTGTCTGACTTCCAGATCAGCGGCGTAAGGTTTAAGCAGACTGCTACTGGAGCAACCTTAATTGAGGTGCCTGGGGAGAGTAGCTCGAGTAAAGCCGATTCCCTTGCCGAGAAACTGAGGCAGGTACTGGACCCTAATATCGTCCGGGTAACCAGACCGACCAAGTCTGCAGAAATGCGCATCACGGGACTGGATGACTCAGTGTCTGCCGAGGAGGTCGCGGCTGCTGTTGCGAAGACTGGGGAGTGCACATTTGAATCGGTAAAGTGCGGAGAAATCCGTAAAGATTCTAACTGTATTGGAACTGTTTGGGTGCGTTGTCCTGTAGCTGCAGCTAACAAAATAGTTAGGGTCCACCGCCTCCTCGTAGGTTGGGTGTCGGCCAGCGTCAAGATCCTAGAGGCTCGACCTCTTAGGTGTTACCGATGTCACCTTATAGGACACGTTTCTGGGAAGTGCACAGAGGCAGTCGATCGCAGCTCTCAATGCTACCGCTGCAGCCAACCAGGCCATAAAGCGGCCGCATGCTCTGCAGCGCCACACTGTTCTGTGTGCGCCGCGACAAACAAGCCAGCAGAACATAGACTTGGCGGTGTACTGTGCACCGCTACTTCTATTAATAAGTTTAGGCGTAATATCACAGCTAATAATAAAACTCAGCTGCCGGCCGCTCCTGTTACGAACTCAATTAACGCTCGTAACGGAACCAAGGAGAACCAAATCATGGAAATGTAATCAATGGCCCTCCTACATTTTCTACAGGGGAACTTGAACCACTGTTCTGCTGCTCAGGACCTACTGTTTCAGAGCATAGTAGAGTGGGGAATCCATGTAGCGATCGTAGCGGAGCCATATCTGGTTCCATTAAGAGATGACTGGATAAGTAAATAATAAAAAAATAAAAAGTTTATTAAATCTTGTGGAATACATTTCAATTTTAGAGTTAAAAAACACGTAAAAGGTAAAAATAAAAATATTTTTTGCCTGAGCTAGGATAATATGATACCCTGTGTTTCAGGCATGAAATTACAGATCTTAAATTAACAAAGAATGGTTTTCTATACATATTAAAATAATCACTAGCAAAATATGACGAAGTACACATGTATTATATCATAAATTAACTTAGAAACTAAAAGTAGGTAATATTTTCATTATAAAAGATATTCGCGTCAGCAAAAAGATTCTATACTGGCAAACAATATGTTCGTTATGTGCATGTTTGCACTTTAGGTATCTTATGATTAGAGGTTAGTGGGACAGCGCGCGGTTATTGCGGGGCTAGTAACAAATATAGGAACTATCTACCTATAACATAATGTAAATTAAAAATAACATATTAACGTTAAAACTAATATCTATCAATGCTTATCATTTTTTGGCGCCCTCATAATCTATTGTATTTATATATCTCTTCTCGGCCATTATCTTAGCGGGGCACTCAGTGGCACCCGTATTATGGTTGCTCGGCTTTTTGAAGCGCGAGCACGTTGCGCATTTTGGAGGCTCCGCTTTCTTTGTGCATTCGTTTTGTGAGTGACCTAGATCACCGCAATGGCCGCACGTGATGTCTATCTGACGACAAGTCTTAGCTGCGTGCCCATACTGCTGACACTTATAACACCTGGTGACAAGAGTGAAGTCTCTGACAGGGCAGGAAGACCAGTTCACGAATACTCTATCTTGAGTTATAAGCGCCTTACGTATAAGAGCAGGTACTTCTATTATGTAATTGCAGGTCTCAGCATCCTTTTTTCCCGACTTATGGCTTAACTTAACGGATGTTAAAAAGGTCTCAAGTGTCATATCAATCTTTTCAGCCAGGTTTTGATGAAAGATGCATTTGATGACTTCGGGCTCTTGCATCGCCACGGGTACTCCGATAACTACAATTCTCGGCTTGCGTTTGTTGGGTTCATCTACAGTGAGACCAGAGGATGTCAGCTGGATAGACTGTTTTAGCTTCTCAACGTCGCTTTTGTTGTCAGTGCTGATTATGACCCCACCATTCTTCGTCTTACGTAAACCTCTCACGTGTAGTTTCATTTCTTCCGGACGTATGAGTTTTTGGACAAGTGATTTGGTTTCTGTGCTGGACTGCTGTTTGTTGTCTGGATAAATGGCAATAGCGCTCACGTTAGTGGGCTTGATAAAGTCATTTTCCCTTTTTTTAACCATATCAGCGAAGGATGCCCTACCTGTAGGCTGTGAGAACTCCCCAATGCTGTGCTTTAGCTCTTGAAGTTGCTGTGATAGGTCGAGTTTATCTTGTAAAGTTTCAAGTCTAAGATGCACTTGAGCTGCATTTTTCTTAAGAGCTTGGTACTGTACAGCCATTTGCGAAGTCCCACTACCAATCTTCCTGCACAAGTTGTTTATTCTCAGCTTCTGGTCAGTATTTAGCTTCCCTTCAGCTGATATAGCGCAAACTTCGTTCAGGTACTGTTCAATCGACTGCATCCAGTGTTGTATCTCAGGCGTCGACACAATTTCACACGTTTCCTCCACGGCACGTTGTGGAGTGCAGGGCACAGGACGGAGACGAGGAGGGCTGCGCCCCATTAAACGTTCCATTTTGTTTTAATAAATAGCACGAAATGTTATTTTGAATAAAAGAAAAACTGCATTATAATATTTACAAATTGTCACAAATAATTTAGTTTGGCACTTTATTACTGAGTACGATCAAATAAAAACGAGGTCACGATTCCGCAAGCGATTACTTAATTAAATATTAGACACGTCCGAACCGAACGGTGCCATCTGTAGGTAATTCTCTAGTGATCGCGACGGGCTTGTGGCTATTGCCACTAATTGCGTCGCTGGTTCCCAATCCTTTACCCTGGTAGAGAGAGGCTGTGGTTTTGTGGCAGCCCAGTTGGGTGATATAACGGTTATTAGGATTTACTTCTCCCCAAACCGCAGCCTTGCAGAATTTGAGAGTTTTCTGACCCAGGTGGAGAATTTCATCCGGCGAAGAGCCTCCAACACTGTTCTTGTTGCGGGAGATTTTAATGCAAAATCAGTGGCGTGGGGATCTCCGGTTACAGATGTTCGGGGCGAAGCCGTAGAGGAGTGGGCTTCATCATGTGGTCTCTCATTAGTCAACCAAGGCGCAGTCCCCACGTGCGTGCGACGACAGGGTTCCTCTATTGTTGATATTACTTTTGCGAGCCCTGCTTTAGTACGCCGAATCCAGGACTGGGTAGTCGTGGAGGATGTTGAGACCATGTCAGACCATCGCTACATACGATGGGGCATCTCCACTCTTAATGCAAGCCCAAACTGGTTGCGTCAGCCGGGTTCTAGTTCTAATGACCCTCGGTGGAACCTGAAGCGACTTGATAACGAAGTGCTCACTTTAGCTGCTCAGGTTCAAGCATGGAATCCCATACCACAGACCCCAATAACTGTTGACTTGGAGGCTGAGTGGTTTCGTAGTGCAATGACAAATATTTGCGACGCGTCAATGCCCCGCTCCAGACCCTTTGGCCCCAAAACAAGGGTATACTGGTGGTCTGCCGAGCTCGCGCAAATGCGTGTAGCCTGCACAACGGCGAGACGCAATTACACATTCAACCGTCAATGCGATACCTTGGGCTGATGTTGGATAGTCGATGGTATGTATGTATGTATGTAAACTCTTTATTGCATGTAAAAAGAAATACAGTAGGTAGAAAAATATCATTTTACAAAGCAAAGATGGTCTTTCCGGGACCACTTGAGCCGATTAACACCTAAGCTGATCAGGACTGCAGGTGCCTTAAGCGGCTTGCTCCCTAATCTGGGAGGCCCTAAGACATCGTGTCGGCGCCTCTATACAGGGGTAATCAAGTCGATGGCGCTGTATGGGGCACCGGTGTGGGTTGATGCTCTGGCCGCTCATAATAAGACGTTGCTGCGCAAGCCGCAAAGGGTCATGGCGGTCAGAGTAATACGCGGATACCGCACCATATCCTTCGAGGCGGCGTGTGTTCTCGCGGGAACGCCGCCTTGGGACCTCGAGGCAGAGGTGCTGGCAGTAATATATAGACGGACGGTTGAAGTGCGCTCAGAAGATAGGGACCCCAGCCCTGAGGAAGTCAGGCGATGGCGGCTCCACGCCCGGGATGAGCTGCTTATTAAGTGGGCACGACGGCTTGAGGAGCCAAGTGCCGGGCACCGTACGGTTGAGGCCATTCGCCCTGTTCTAAAAGAATGGGTTGAGAGACGTGGGGGAGCGTTAACCTTCCGCCTAGTGCAGGTGCTGTCGGACCATGGTTGCTTTGGCAAATATCTGCACAAGGTGGCGAGAAGGGAACCGACGCCACAGTGTCATGAGTGTGGGGCTGCTGAAGACTCGGCGCAGAACACTATGGCGGATTGCCCAGCATGGGTGGAGCCGCGCGCGGCACTTGTCAATGCTGTGGGAACAGACCTCTCACTGCCGGCCGTGGTTAAGGCTATAGTCGACAGTAAAAGGTGCTGGATGGCTATGACCGTCTTTTGCGAAACAGTCATTACGCAGAAGGAGGCGGCGGAGCGGATAAGGGAAGAAGATGCCCTCTCGGACCCGATCCGTCGTCGGAGGGTCGGACGGAGGAGGTGAGACTATGTGCGCCACCTCCCTCCTTAACGGGAGCTCGGGCGGCAAGTGTGGGGACCACCTGTCGCTCACTGTAAGCTCCTGAGATGGTCAGACGTGCCGATGTGTCCCGGCACGTTACCATAGCGCGCTGTTTTGGCAGTGGGCCTAAAGTCCACTTCCTGAGGTTTAGCTCGCGTCGAGCGAGCGACCCGCCGGCGGAGTTGTCGGGGATAAATATGCAAATACAAATACAAAAATACAAATACTTTATTGGTAACAGTGTTACAAGTCAATTGATACTGAATTATACAAGTACGTATTACACTTTTATAAAAAATTTCAACATGTCATATATTACATAAGTACATTACAGGTAACACAGTTGTTACTAATTACAATACAATAATAATAACAAATAAAAATAGTCAGGTTTTAGGACAACAAAAAAATATTTAACTACACCATTTAAGTGTGTACGTTTTAAATTGACAAATTCGTCAAAGTCGTAAAAGGATTGATCCAGTAACCACTTTTTTAGTTTAAATTTAAAACTATTGATGGTAGTTGCATTCTTGACGTGTTCCGGGAGTTTATTGAAGACAATAGGCCCCAAAACATACACCGACCGTTCGGATTTTGCAAGCTTATGGAGCACTGGGAGCAGTTGGCCCTCGTCTTTGTTGCTTCTTAAGGCGCGCGACGATGCGTGCTTCCGATTGAACATACTTACATTCCGGTAAGTGAATATCGCAATCTGATATATATACTCACATGGCAGTGTGAGTATTCCTAATTTTTTAAATAAAGGCCTGCAGGATTCCTCCTGGTCAGTGATGCCGACAACGGCACGTACCGCCCGCTTTTGGGCTACAAACGCGCGGTGCCACCCGGAGGCACGCGCCCATAATTCCGCCCCGTAAGACAGTACCGAGTGTACAGTGGCAAAATAACATGATCGCAGCACGCCGCGCTCGGCGGTGCCTGCGAGGCGACGCAACGCGAAAGAGGCACGGCCAAGCTTCCCGCATACCTCGTCAATATGGGACTCCCAAGTGAGGGCATTGTCTACGAGGAAACCCAACAGTTTAGTGGATTTCACTTGTTGCAGCGGCGCTCCGCCAATATTCACCTGCAATGGACGTGCCCCTTTGCCGTTTAGTGCAAACCTCATGAAGCAAGTCTTGTCTTTGTTCAGTGCTAACCCATTTGCACTGAACCATCTATCGAGCTGCCGAATCACGTCGTTCAGGCTCTCTTCAAGTTGCGACTCCGTCGGCGCGGCGACCACCACCACGACGTCATCCGCATACACATATATGTCCACGCCTCCTATCGACCCCGGTAGGTCATTCAATAGAAGGCTGAACAACGAATTAGAGAGGCACGAACCTTGAGGAACCCCCATAACATTGCTCATCTCTGCCGAATCTACTCCACCCCCCGCGCTGACTAGGACCTGTGACCTGCTGCTCATGAAGGACAGTAGCAGGGACAAAGTTGGCCCACGAATCCCGTAATGCTGCAATTTGTTTGCTATCAGTCCGTGGTCTGCGGTGTCGAAGGCACGCGAGAGATCGCAACACACGACTGCGACCTGGCGGCCCTCCTCGCGGGCGCTCAGCACCTTCCAAATTACCTCACGCACTAGGTCTGTCGTCGCGCGGCCGGGCCTGTACGCGTATTGCCGGTCGGACAACACTCGGCTACTTGATAGATAGGACAATAATCTCTATTAGACGTATGGGGATCACTCCCCACACGTACCGTGACTTCGTCAATATGCGGCTAGAAGGGCGCCATCAGGTTTTAGTGGGTAGGACCGTTGCCTCATTGCGACGAGTGAGTCCCACGTAATCCGCTCGCTTCCCCGGCGGGCGGGTATTCGTAAATGAATTTCCTGATGTAAAAAAAAAAAAAAGGTTAGGTTAGGTTAGGTTAGGTTAGGTTAGGTTGGGGTGGGGTGCTGGGTCGGGTAACCTCCTCGTGTGCCCGGTTTGTTATTGGTCCCTTTGGGTTACGACCCGGGGGAAGAGTAGCATGACCGGGACGGTGCACCCTGGGCGCTTGGTTATTAACCTCCCGTAAGGGAGCTTGGTAGCCAAGTGGCTAATAACTCGACGCCGCCCCTCTCTCCTCCTCTATTTTTAGAGGAGCTAAGAGAGGGAATGGTCCTCTCCTGTTATTGCTGCCACGCATATACATTACACAGCCATGCATATGTATTCACCCTCAATTACACAAGCCAATACACAACAACACCAATTACACGTCCACATACACGTATTCATACACAGCTACACCTTAGCAGGAAACTTGGGATTGAAGGACAGGGCATGGGGATCCGGTGAGTCGTGCTGTCGCGGCAGCCGGACAGGCTTCAGCCGCCCGTGTCCGATCCCGTAACTCAGCGTAAACCAGGTGTTGTGGTCATGTCTCACAGCCTGGGGCTGGACCGGGGGCCTTGCCTTTACTGGCCGGGTCGCGAGGATGGACAACCTCTAACAAACACCCAACAGCGAAGTTGTAAAAACCTGCGGGGTCTTGGGCCGCCCTTTTAAAACGCAGTATATTAGTCCTGGGGCCCCCGGAATGAGCGTAACCCGGGGGTGCTCGCGCTTGTATCGTCTCGACTCGTGGGACTATTATGACAGAAAATTTGCTAAAACATAATAATAAAATAGATGATGTGCCCGAGAAGGGCGGTGAAGAAAATGTGCCCGAAATGGGCGGAGTAAACAGCTCGCCTTCTGCAAGCTCTTCTAAGCCTGTTGAGGATTTAACATTCGCCAGACCGCTTGTGGTCTTGGAGCGACTGTCCCATAAGACAGTCGCCGAGAGGAGCGCCGTTTCGGATTCAGATAATGATTCCAGGACGAGCGCAATGTCTGCGTCTTCCGCAAAGAACGTGGCTTATTCTTTGCGGAAGCGTAGGCGTAGACATGAGGATCCCGGCTCCGGGTCGGATACGGCAGGTAGCCAAGAATCGAATCGCTCTAATGCTTCGAAGATGTCGACTGCACAGCGGGGCCGAGGACGCCCCCTGCTTATGGGAGGGCAAGTCGGAGTTACCAAAACCAAAAAGGATTTCCTGGCTGTCGACCAAATGGAACTGGAGGACCGTTTGGAAAAAGAGGTGACAGAGTTCACTGAATTAGCCAATAGAACTAGGAGGACAGGGAGGGCTTGCGATGAGGACCCTAAAACCGCGACGGACCTGGCAAAGATAGCTACACAAGCTGCTAATACAGTGATATTTGTCTCTAAAAGGTCAGGAAACCTAAAGGGTACATTCGTGCGGCACCTTCAGACAGCTGCTGAGCACATTAAAGAGGCGGTGGGCGTCCTATACACTCGCACCGGTAACGAGGAGGTTGTAGTTTTACGCGCAGCGAACGGTTGTCTACAGGAAAAACTGGAAAATCTGCGCAAGGAAGTAGAACAATTGAGAGCGGAAATAACACGGACGCAGATTACAACCATCACTACGACCGACTCTCCGAGGATGTCAGACCCGAGTATGGCTCCACCCCGGCCTGATACGAATATGTCGCCTCCTCATTTGGACCGGGACCTGGACGCATTCATGCGAGAGGTCATGATCCAAGTTGGTACAATGATCGGCGCGCGCTTGGATGCGATCGAAGACCGCCTTTTACCACAAAAGCAGATCCGCCCGCCTCTAGCGGTGACTAAATCAACAATAAATGGTAAGGCCACATCAGCTGATCTAGGTGAGCCTTCGACCTCAGCTCCAGCGGTTCAAAGGAAAGACAAAGCCAAAAAGAAAGCAAAAGGTAACAAAACTGGCCGGGCTCCTGCTGCGCAGCCGGTTGCAGCCGCCGTTCCCGCATCTTCTTCTGTTGCACCGGCTGTACCTTCTGCTAGCCAGGGATGGAACACAGTAGCGAAGAGGGGTGCGAAAAATAACAAGAAGAATAGCACAACGACGACTGGCTTTTCCGTGGGAAGGGATAGTAAACCTAAGAGGAATAGTACGGCATCACTTCGGGCGCCCCGCTCGTCGGCTGTTGTGCTCAGTCTGCACCCCGAGGCTACTATCAAAGGTATAACCTATGCAGACGTGATGAAAGAGGCTAAGCAGAAATTAAAATTAGCCGATTTTCAAATAATCGGTGGTGTGCGCTATAAGCGCACTGCTACAGGAGCGGCTCTCATTGAAATACCAGGAGCATCTAGTAGAGAAAAGGCCGACACACTGGCGGAAAAGCTGAGAGTGTCCCTGGATCCGAATTTGGTTCGAGTATCAAGGCCAACAATATGCGCGGAAATACGAGTTTCGGACTTGGACGACTCGGTGACAACGGACGAAGTCCAAGCTGCTGTTGCCGCAGCTGGAAATTGCCCTCTCGAGACAGTCAAGACTGGTAATATCAGAAGAGAGTTCAATCAGCTGGGAACAGTCTGGGTCCGATGCCCTGTCGCGGCAGTTAAAAAAGTGGTTAACAGCGGTCGTCTGCTTGTAGGATGGGTGGCCGCTAGAGTAAAACTGTTGCAGTCGCGACCACTGCGCTGCTACCGTTGCCTTCAAGCAGGACATACGCGGCAGCAATGCAATGCGGATATTGACCGTAGTGAACAATGCTACCGTTGTGGACAGCCGGGCCACAAAGCCGCTCAGTGCTCCGCGGCGCCGCACTGCACATTATGCGCGGCAGCTAATAAGCCTGCCGAGCACAGATTAGGAAGTGCACTATGCACCGCTCCAGTCTCCAGGAAGGGTAAGGGGAGGGCCGCTGTTGGAGCAAACCCTCGGCCGTCGCAAAACCATCCCATGATTCCGGCCAACGCCGCAACCAGGGAAGAGAGACCCGATGAAATGGAATCCTAATAGATGGCCACTCAAAGATTCCTGCAAGGGAACCTCAACCACTGTGTCAGTGCTCAGGACCTGTTTTTCCAGAGCCTTGCACAGTGGAGTATTCATGTGGGTATAGTCGCTGAACCCTACTTAATACCGGACAGAGACAATTGGGTGGGAGACGGCGATGGTCTGGTGGCAATTGTTACTAACTGCGCCGCTGGCTCGCTACCCTTCTCCGGGGTAGAGAGGGGTCGTGGCTTTGTGATGGCGAAAGTGGGAGACATAGCGGTCGTTGGGCTGTATTTCTCCCCCAATCGAACCCTCTTCGAGTTTGAGCGCTTCCTGGCTGATGTTGAGGCTGCAGTCCGGCGATGTCATCCTCTTATGGTGCTCGTTGCTGGGGATTTCAACGCCAAATCTACAGTGTGGGGATCTCCCGCGACGGACGCACGTGGAGAGGTAGTGGAGGACTGGGCAGCTGCCTGCGGGCTTTCGCTCCTAAATACTGGTGCTGTCGAAACGTGCGTGCGACAGCAGGGCGGCTCTATCGTGGACATTGCGTTTGCCAGCCCTGGTCTTGCACGCCGTGTTCAAAACTGGGCAGTAATGGAAAGCGTTGAGACAATGTCCGATCATCGATATATTCGATGGAATGTCTCCGCTTTACATTCCAATGCGAATGGCTTGCATCAAGTGCCCGCAGCCGCTGGAGCCCGTCGATGGGCGCTGAAGCTAATGAATGCTGAGGTTCTCGTCGAGGCTGCGTGGGTTCAGGCATGGGCCGAGGCTCCTGTTGACCATTTTGATGTGGACGAGGAGGCGGAATGGTTTCGGGGGGCAATGGCCAACGTCTGTGATGCATCTATGCCCCGATCCAAACCATTCGTATCCAGGCGTCAGGTGTACTGGTGGTCTGCTGAAATTGCACAGTTGCGCGTAGACTGCATGGCAGCCCGACGCCAGTACACCAGATGCAGGAGGTGGCCACGTCGCAATGAGGCGGAGGAGGCTGTGCGTCTTGGTACTCTGACAGAGCGGAAAAAGGCCTTACAGATGGCAATCCGTCGCGCCAAAACTCGTGCCCGTGAGGAGATGTTAGCGACACTTAACCGAGACCCTTGGGGTAGGCCCTATCGTTCGGTCAGGGGTAAACTTCGGCCATGGGCGCCTCCTTTGACACAGAGTCTACAGCCCCTCGTGCTGGACAGCGTGGTATCGGCCCTGTTCCCAACCAGAGCGGAGCATGTTCCTCCACTAATGGGAGGTCTCTTGACCACGTCTGACGCAGAGGAAGTGCCGTGCGTGACACCTGGCGAGTTTGAAGCAGCCCTGAGGAGGCTGCGTACCAAAAATACGGCACCTGGCCCTGACGGTATTCCAGGCAAGGCCTGGGTTCTGGCTATGGAGGCCTTAGAGCCGAGACTCATAAGCATGTTTAACGAGTGCCTAATCCAGGGTCGGTTCCCAGGGCCTTGGAAGTCCGGTTCTCTCGTCCTCCTTAGGAAAGAAGGTCGACCTGCCGACTCCCCATCAGGATATCGACCCATCGTGTTGCTTGACGAAGTGGGCAAGCTTTTTGAGCGAATAATTGCAAACCGTCTCGTCAAGCACATAAGCCAGGATGGTCCCGACTTGTCCGAAAATCAATTCGGATTTAGATCGGGCAGGTCGACGATAGACGCAGTCATGCGCGTAAAGTTAATTGCGGAGGAAGCTGTTTCTCAGGGCGGGGTCGTCGTGGCGGTGTCTTTAGACATAGCCAATGCTTTTAATACCCTACCCTGGTCATGCATAAAAGAGGCACTTCGTTTCCACAATGTGCCCCATTACCTCCGCCGAATCATCGACGACTACCTGGATGATCGCTGGGTAATATACCAAGCGCAGGATGGCGAACATCGCCAACGCATGACGTGCGGTGTTCCACAGGGGTCAGTCCTCGGACCGCTCCTGTGGAACATCGGTTACGACTGGGTGCTTCGGGGTATGAATCTCTCCGGCGTAGATGTTACGTGCTACGCCGACGATACGATGGTCACGGCTAAAGGTCGGAACCATCAGGAAGCAAGCATCCTTGCCACGGCTGGGGTGGCACAGGTTATTAACCGTATTAGGCGGCTGGGCTTGGAAGTGGCCATAAGCAAATCCGAAGCTGTGTGCTTCCATGGGCCTCGAAACGCACCGCCGAGAGGAGCGTCCATTACGGTAGGAGGGATCCAGATTCCGCTTTCATCCTCGATGCCGTATTTAGGTCTTGTCCTGGATAGCCGATGGACATTCCAGGAGCATTTCCGCCGCCTTTCACCAAAGTTAGTAAAGGCTGCAGGTGCACTCGGCAGTCTGCTACCGAATCTGGGTGGTCCAAGCACACCGTGCCGGCGGCTCTATACCGGGGTCATCAGATCGATGGCTCTGTATGGAGCGCCTGTGTGGGTAGAAGCTTTGTCTGCCCAAAATAAAACACTTCTACGAAGACCGCAGCGAGTCATGGCAGTCAGGGCAATACGTGGCTACCGTACCATCTCCTTTGAGGCGGCTTGCGTTTTAGCTGGAACGCTGCCTTGGGATTTGGATGCTGAGATTTTGGCTTTTTTATACTGGCGGACTGCCGAAGCACGTTGCGACGGGGTTGATCTTGTGCCTGAGGTCACGAAAGAATGGCGACAAAGTGCCCGAGAAAGGGCGATTGCAAGCTGGAGTCAGCGACTTCTGGAGCCTTCCGCGGGAATTCGCACAATAGAGGCGATCCGCCCCGTCCTAAAGGAGTGGACGGAGCGCAGGAGGGGTGCGCTTACCTTTAGGCTCGTGCAGGTCCTCTCGGGGCATGGATGCTTCGGGAGGTACCTGTGCAACACAGCCAGGAGGGAAGCCACGACAGCCTGCCACGAGTGCGGGTACGTCAATGATACGGCGCAGCATACGTTGGCTGAGTGCCAAGCATGGGAGGCGCCACGCGAGGCACTTATTGTGGTGGTAGGAAACGATCTTTCGCTCCCGGCCGTGGTAAAATCCATGGTTGAGAGCGACAGATCATGGCAAGCGGTGGTTACCTTCTGTGAGCTGGTAATGTCACAAAAGGAGGCAGCGGAGAGGGAGAGAGAGGACGACGCACTAGCTCTCCCAATTCGTCGCCGGAGAGTCGGTCGCAGGAGGCGTGATTATGCACGCCACCTTCCCCCCTAACGGGAGCTTGAGCGGTGGGAATGGGGATCACCTGCCGCTTGTTAAACAGATCCCGTGATGGTTGGCGTACCGTATGTCCCGGCACGCCCTAAGAAGCTGTTTAGAGTGAGCACAAAGCTCGCTCCCCGTACAACAACTCGCTCTACGAGGTCCGCTGGCGGAGTCATCGGGGTATGCGTAGAGCTCCTCCGCGCAAGTACCGTGGCTTTGCCTATATGCGGTGAGACGGGCACCGTCAGGTTTTAGTGGGTAGGACCTTTGGTGAGTCCCACATAACCATCTGCTCCCCTGGCAGGTGGTATCTGTAGCAAGGATTTCCTGACGAAAAAAAAAAAAAAAAAAAAAAAAAGGTTAGGTTGGGGTGCTTGGTCGGGTAACCTCCTCGTGTGCCCGGTTTGCTATTGGTCCCTTTGGGTTACGACCCGGGGGAAGAGTAGCATGACCGGGACGGTGCACCCTGGGCGGTTGGCTATTAACTTCCCATGAGGGATCTTGGTAGCCAACTGGCTGATAACCCGACGCCGCTTCTCTCTCCTCCTCTGCTTTCAGAGGAGCTGAGAGGGGAGCCGGCCCTCTCTCGTCGCCTGTTGGCACTTGGGATGAGGGTACACACCGTAACCCCGACGTTTACCGGCTGTGGTCACGTTTCGCAGTCTGGTGTCGGGATCGGGGGCCCAGTCCTTTTCAGGATAGGCCGTGTGAAAGGACAATCACTATAAAACAACCCGTCAGCGAAGACGTTAAAACCTGCAGGGCTGCTTTTGCAACCTGGGGAACCCTGCAGTATAACCCCCGTGGCGTGCGGAGTGACCGCTCCCCCACCCCACTATATCGGTCAAGGCGCGATTGCTGAAAAGTTTTCGTGTCTGAGTAGTCTGCCCGAGAAGGGCGAAGTAAAAATGAAATAGTCAGTTAATAAAAATACTCCCCGGGAGGGTCCCAAAATACTGGGGAATCCCTCCTCGAGTTCCTGCGGGAACTTGAGCTGCCCCATCTTATACGGGGGGGGCAATTATCTGAATAACCCTAACGCTCAGACGACAAACCAATTAACTGATGACAGGCCCGAGAAGGGCTGAGTTATGAGAGACTCGAAAACCGGCGGAGTTGGCAGCGCGCCCGCATCGCTTGTTGCGGAGTCTGAAATGGGCTTCGAACCATTTACATACCATGAAAGTAGCCCGAGTACGGGTGGCGTTGAAGATGTGCCTGAGAAGGGCGGTGCGAGCAGTTCGCCTGCGATGGGTTCGTTTGAGCCTGTCGAAGGAACATTTGTCATGCCACAAGTGGTCCTGGGGCGTTTGCCTCTTGTGACACTCGGGAAGAACACTCAGTCGCTGTCGGATACAGACTCCCAGTCGAGTGCCATGTCTGTAGCTTCCGTCAAGAACGTGGCACACTTCTTGCGGAAACGCAGGCATCCTGATGTTAACGCAGGCTCAGACTCGGCTGGCAGTCAGGCGTCCAAGAAAACGTCTCGTGTTGCGTCAAAAACGTCGTCAGCTCGCCGAGGTCGAAAACGCCTGCTGATGAGCAAAACTGGGTCGAGTGGAGACCCCCAGCAAGGCCGCGACTACTCCGCAACGCCCAGCATGGAACCCGAGGAAGAAGTGGCCGTAATGGCCACTGAAATGCATAGGGCTGTAGCAGCAAGGCTCAAGGACCCAGCAGTCGTTGGGTCGGAAGCTGAGCTGGCCTCTGCGCTCCGCACCCAGGTGCTGGATGGCGTGGCTGTAATCAACCGTGTCGCTGCGAGGTCCGGCCACCTGAAGGGCACATTCATTCGTGCCCTAAAAGATGCTGCGGCTGCGATTGCGGTAGCTGTTGAAGGTTTGAGCAAACGATCTGCTACTGTGGAGGTGGATCTGCTGCTGGCGGCCAATTCTA
Organism: Blastobasis lacticolella; assembly: GCA_905147135.1. Lineage (NCBI taxonomy): Eukaryota > Metazoa > Arthropoda > Insecta > Lepidoptera > Blastobasidae > Blastobasis > Blastobasis lacticolella. The sequence goes on from LR990059.1 coordinate 17,444,953, forward strand.
AGCAAAACGAGGAGATCGTCCAGCTCAGAAAGGAGCTGGATGAACTCAAGACGGACCTGCAGCGGGAACGTGCTGCGCGTCGCGAGGCCCTCCCGGCGTCTTCTAAGAGTTCCTTTGAGAAGGAGGAAGAGTTGAGGCGCTGTATTATGGAACAGGTCGGAACCATGGTCAATGCTCGCCTCGACTCCATAGAGGATCGCCTCCTCCCAGAGACGCGCCTTCGACCCCCTCTGGCGGCGGACAGAGCTAGGGCATTGGACAAACAAGTGCGCCGACCCCCATCTCCGAACCGTTGGAACCGAGTGCAGCGCCAGCGGCCGCTGCGACGGCACCAGGCTCAAGCCTCGCGCCAAAAACCCGCAAGAAGAAAGCCCGCAAACGGGAAAAGCAAATAAGTAGCGATCGCCCCACAACATAATACTCAACCAGCCCTTCAGGCTCAATCCTGGGTCACAGTAGTGAAGAGAGGTAGGGGAAGGCAAACACTAGCTTAGCTCCGATTGCAACTTCTGCACTGCAAAAGGCAGCTCAGCGTAAACTGCGTCCTCCCCGCACAGCCGCTGTGCTGCTGACCTTGCAGCCTGACGCTGTGGCGAGTGATCCGCCGACCACATACGCAGCCGTTATTAAAGAAGCCAGGTCTAAAATAGACCTGGCTGAACTTGAAATAACGGGCCTGCGTATAAAGAGGGCGTCGACTGGAGCAGCCCTGCTTGAAGTGCCTAATCCCGACGGGGAGGCAAAGGCGGACAGGCTAGCCATTAAGCTCGCCGCCGCGTTGGATCAACGAATTGTCCGCATATCGAGACCTACAAAGTGTGTAGAGTTACGCATTACAGGTCTCGATGATTCGGTAGATGAGGGCGAGGTTTTGGAAGCCGTCGCAAAAGTGGGGAGCTGCCAATTGGCGGCCCTGAAGGCAGGTGATATCCGTCGCGACTCAAATCGTCTTGGAACGATGTGGCTGCGGTGCCCGGTTGCTGCCGGGAAGAAAATTATTGGTAACGGCGGTAAAGCTCCTCGACAATAAACCCCAACGCTGCTACCGATGCCTTAAAACCGGACACGTGAGAGCGCACTGCGGTGAACAGACTGACCGCAGCGACCTGTGTTGCCGCTGCTGTCAACCTGGGCACAAAGCTGCGCAGTGCACTGCTGCACCGCACTGTGCTATATGCGCAGCTGCTAAAAAGCCGGCCAAACATCGGTTGGGCAGCGGCCTCTGCACCGCTTCTTCCGCCAAATCAGCGAAGAGTAAGACTGCGGCAAGAGTGAATAGGGCTCAGCCGCTGTCTGCCGTATCCACGGTTACGCGTATACGGCGTTAGAAATGGAGTCAACTTAATAAATGGCTTCCCAAACATTTCTTCAGGGGAATTTAAACCATTGCGCCAGGGCGCAGGATTAACTTTACCAGCACCTGGCGGAATGGTCAATTAAAGTTGCCGTGGTCGTAGAACCCTATGTCGTTCCCGATAGAGAGGACTGGGCAGGCGACGATGATGGTTTGGTAGCGATCACCACCAACCTGGCTGTTGGCTCTCCCCCTTTCTCTAGGGTGAAGAGGGGTCACGGCTTTGTGGCAGCCACACTAGATAGAGTCGTGGTCATAGGGGTATATTTTTCCCCCAACAGACCCCTTGTCGAGTTCGAGGCCTTCTTGGATGAAGTCGGGCGGATTGTCGTGCAGAACCTTCGGAGTCCTATTCTGATCGCTGGCGATCTCAACGGAAAGTCCACAGCGTGGGGGTCTCCAATGACCGATGCGCGCGGATCAGTCCTCGAGGAATGGGTAATGGCAGCAGGGCTCACAGTACTAAACCAAGGACATGTAGACACGTGTGTACGACAGCAGGGTGGGTCCATTGTAGACGTAACGTTTGCAAGCCCTGCCTTAGCATGCCGTGTTCAGTGTTGGAACGTAGTGGAGGACGTTGAGACTCTCTCAGATCACCGTTACATTCGGTTCGATCTCTGTGTTCTCCCTACAAGTACTAGAACTGTTCCAGCTCAGTCCTCTGTCCAAGAGGGCCCGCGCTGGGTTTTGAGCCGGTTAGACCACGATTTCTTAGAGGCTGCGGCCAACGTGCAAGCGTGCGTGCCAATACCAGATGAACCTGTGGAGCTGGATGCCGAAAGGGATTGGTTTCGGAACGCCATGACGCATATTTGCGATGCGGCAATGCCTCGGGCCAGGCCCTGCCCTCCCAGGCGTTGGGTGTATTGGTGGTCGCACGAAATCGCTCTGCTGCGCGATGCGTGCATTGTAGCCAGACGCCTATACACCCGATATCGCCGAAGACGGCAACGGGACGGGAACGATGAAGTCAACCTGTATGCAGCATATAACGAGGCCCGCACGGCATTAAGGGTAGCTATTAGCGAAGCCAAGTCTCTTAAAATGGAGGAAATGTTAGAGACGTTAAATAGAGATCCCTGGGGAAGGCCTTATAAAGCGGCTCGAGCTAAGATACGTCCTTGGGCTCCTCCGCTCACTGAAACACTCGAGCCTCCGCTCGTGGACGACATCGTCGTGGCCTTATTCCCTCAAAGAGGTCAGCATACTCCTCCAAGTATGGTGGCTTCGGCCACGGTGCGCAACGGAGAGACTGCTTCGGAGGTGACTGCGGGGGAGTTAGAAGCCGCCATCATGAGGCTCAGAGCTAAAAATACTGCCCCGGGACCCGACGGAATTCCGGGAAAGGTGCTAGCTCGGGCCCTTGACGTCCTGGAGCCGCGACTACGGCGTCTTTTTAGTGCGCGCCTCGAACAGGGGAAAATCCCAGCAGCGTGGAAGAAGGGTCGACTGGTGCTTCTGCGGAAGGAGGGACGCCCTGCAGACTCGCCTTCAGGGTACCGCCCGTTAGTGATGCTCGATGAGGACGCCAAGCTCTTCGAACGTGTCGTTGCCAGCCGTATCATAAAATACCTCGAGACGACGGGTCCGGACCTCTCTGAACATCAGTTTGGCTTTCGCAGAGGCAGATCCACGATCGACGCGATCTTAAGTGTAAAAACGTTGGCGCAAGAAGCTGTAGCCCGGGGCGAGGTTGTCTTGGCGGTGTCACTTGATATCGCCAACGCCTTCAACAGCTTACCCTGGAGTAGCATAAGGGAGGCACTACGCTATCACGGTGTGCCCCTCTACCTGCGTCAGCTGGTAGACGACTACCTCGCAGAGAGGACTGTGGAGTTTCCTACTCAAAACGGGTGGAAGGCTAGGGAAATGGCCTGCGGCGTCCCACAAGGGTCGGTGATGGGGCCGCTATTATGGAATATCGGATATGATTGGGTCCTCCGCGGAGACAATCTGAGGGGCTCTCGCTGTCGGCTGTGGTAAAATGTATGGTCGATAGCGAGCGGGCATGGCAAGCCGTAGTCGACTTCTGCGAAGTGAAAGGGCGAGAGAGGATGACATTCTCTCGGACCCGATCCGCCGTCGGAGAGTTGGACGAAGGCGGCGTGAACATGCGCGCCACCTCCCCCCCTTACTGGGTCTCGGGTGACAAACAGAGGGGCTGTTTGTCGCCCAGGTAAGAGGCCCCGAGTAGGCGTAGCGACGTGTTGAAGTGTCCCAACACGTCGATGCTTCTAGCAGTTTTGGGAGTGGGCCTAAAGCTCACTCCCCGAGATCGAGCCCATAATGGGCGCCCGCAAGTCGCAGTCGCGGAAGCTTGTTATCTCCCCGTGGCTGTGTCCGTCAATGCGGTAGAGGGCACCTTGTGGTTTTAGCGGGTAGTTCGGCCCTTCTGTCCGGGAGCCCCGCATACCCCGCTCGCTCCCCTGGCGGGCGGGCACGTGTAAATGCGTTTCCACAAGTAAAAAAAAAAAAAAAAGGTTAGGTTAGGTTGGGGTGCTCGGTCGGGTAACCTCCTCGTGTGCCCGGTTTGCTATTGGTCCCTTTGGGTTAAGGCCCGGGGAAGGAGTAGCATGACCGGGACGGTGCACCCTGGGCGCTTGGTTATTAACTTCCCATAAGGGATCTAAGTATCATGAAAACAGGGATGATTTTGATGTCGAATTATAAATTCCAAACCAAAAAAAATTTGTAAATAAAAAAAAATGTTTTTTTTAACTGTAAAATTTTGTGTTAATCAGCACGCTCAAAACACTTAAAATGTGATGTTTTTTATGTTCTCTTCTTCAAGATATTTGCCTCTTAGTAAAATTTTTATCTTCCCATTATTTAACAATTGGGGTTTTCCCTCGCCAGGATCAGACTTAGGTCAAATCTTATCTCTTTTGTCTCCAGTCAGTAGCTCAAAAATGATCTTTTGAATCGAACTATTTATAAGTTATTTGAGTCTTTTTCCTGCTATAGTTTTCTAAAGTCGGTATTACATTTGAGCTTAGTGCTCACGGAAATTATGACTAATGACTGATAGTCCTTACCTAGAGTATTTGAACTCAAAATTATAATTCTTTCAACAGTGATCTCTCGTATGTGTATTGAATAAATTTTTGATATTGAGTGATGAAATAATGAGCGCATTTGTATTTTTTACGTACAAATTTTCAGGCTTATAAAAGTTTTCACAGGTCCCACTTATCGATGTTGATTTTTATTTAACTTTATCGGAGCTGAAACAGGATTGATCGATGTACAACACAAACGCAATTCTACCTATTCGCGATTCTACACAATATGGATTCCGCACAACTGACATTCAACACATTATTTATTCCACACAGTCTTCAATTATACACAAACGCGTTTCTTCCTGTTCGCGATTCTACACAATATTAATTCCACACAACTTCAACCGATTCGCTATTCCACATATTCGTTAACGCTGGGAACCCGGGACTGGCTGACTTAAACCTGGACCTAAGTTTAGTGGAACCAGTAGAGGTTGAACAAGGTCAACCCTACTTAACAAATCTGGTCCATTGGTTTGTTGGTTGACTGGGGTTGACCTTGGTCAACCTTAGGTCGACTAAACTTAGGTCCTGGTCTAGTTGTAAGCTTGGGTATACAACTAGTCTCAGGGTGCCCAGCGATGACTAGGTTGGTTGACCAGACTTGACCTTGGTCAAAATTTAATAGGTCCACTAAACTTAGGCCAATACAACCAGTCTCAGGGTGCCCAGAGTTTAACAGGTTGGTTGACCAGAGTTGACCTTGGTCAACCTTTACTAGGTCCACTAAACTTAGGCCCTGTTCAAGTTCTACGCTAAGGTTACAATACAACCATTCTCAGGGTGCCCAGCGTTGACGAATGTGTGAATGGCAGTCTATGGTCCTCTGCGTTGACCAGGTCAGTTGGATCAGAGTTATTATAAGACTATGAACAACGCGTTCTAGTTTGGTCTGTTAGTGTAAATTAACAATACACTAATGTGCCCCCCCTGCCCTTAAAAGCATGGGTGGCCTAGTGGTTATAGTATCCGACTCGTAAGCGAAAGGGGCCGGGTTTGAATCCCACTGGTGCCATGTACCAATGACTCTTTTCTGAGTTATGTCCATTAGTTGAATACTAACCGATACCCTTAGGGTGAGAGGTGACCGAATGTGTAGGTAACCATGATCCAATTTGTTCAGGTTCCTGTGATAGCATGTCAGATGGCAGTCGCTCCACTGTAATTACTTGATCTGCCAATCCTGGATCATGGTCAATGCAGACCCCGGGCCCTCATGAGCAACAGGACAACCGGCACATTAACGCCAATATAATGAGATGATTTAAAATATGTAACGAATATGAGGAATAGCGAATCAGTTGAATGGCTGCAGTTGTGTAGAATTAATATTGTGTAGAATCGCGAACAGGAAGAAACGCGTTTGTGTATAATTAAAGACTGTGTGGAATAAATAATGTGTTGAATGTCAGTTGTGCGGAATCCATATTGTGTAGAATCGCGAATAGGTAGAATTGCGTTTGTGTTGTACATCGATCAATCCCCTGAAACAGAGTAGATTTAACAGCTTCAGTAGCTTGGAAGATATATATTATTTGAGTTTTAGTCACTTCATTTTGTATTGTTATTTTAAAACTTATCCTAAAGAATAAAACAAGTGTTTTCTATTTTGTAACAAATTTCAAGTAAATTTTTTACATGTATGTTAGTATTAAAGTTTTTTCTAGAATAAATTTAGTCATAAATAAATTAGTATAAGATTTATGTGATTTTAAGTGATATTGTAATTTATAAGATAAGTATTAAATCAAAGATATCAAAGTTATCTAAGGAATTTGTAAAAATTTTTTAAAACGCCTAATAAAATTAAGGATGTAATGTAACCCTGTTTTTATTATTTCAAAGACCTTAAACATTAAACAGGCTTCTGGGAGTTAAATTAGAAGTCTAAGTTGAAGTAATAACTTTATTATTGAAATAATAAGTGCAATGACAGATTTAAGAGCACATAGAATCAACTTTATACTTACTCGCTATTTAACAACTAATTCGTTTTACAATAACCAAACACTTAAACCTACAATTGATACAAGAGATAAAATATTTAATCACTTTCATCACTACTATACACTTTCAAAATTGTAGTATTAGCTCCATAGCTTCTAAGAATACACATCATCTTTTTATTATTCTGATCAAACGCAATATGATGAGCCGTCATTCACAGCATCCAAGTCGATTGTGGGGTACTCACACATCCACTTAACAAGGTCGTAGTTTTTACTAACAACAGCCTGATGAAGAACCGAATTGCCAGTTCGATTCTTGGCGTTGATATTAGCGCCCAAACTCAAAAGTTTTTCCATCAGATCTATTGCAAGTTGCCCTGTATGAAGGTAGGCAACGATATGGACACATTCCTGTCCACTGCAGTTTCGTTCTTGCAGGAGAAACCTGTTTGAGGGCATTATAAACCGACTGACTCGTTCCAAAAGTACAAGAGAGCCTTCGGTAACAATCTCATGGAATACATTAGTGCCAGCTGATGGCATTTTTTTAAAAATATTTAAAATAGTTGCAGAATCCATTTTTTTAAGAAACATTACAGGAGTTAAGTTGTGACAGACGAAAATGGAGTACTGAAAACTGGCACACAATTTTCCTTTTATATGACCCATATCTGGGACTAAGATCGGTTTAACAATGAAAAGATTATAATGTAGGTCATCTTTGGTCTATTTTTGCTCTAGAATGACAATACCATATGAGTATTCTTTTCATTTGATTGCTAGGCTGATAATTAGAAGAAAAAAAAAACAAAACGAGGGGTATGCGCGTCGTTTTATTTCGCGAAAATCACAGTGACAATTCCTTCAAAAGTTTTAATCAAATACGACATACATTCTAATAACGATTATATATTGTTTCTCGGTAGAATATTGGCTCATAATTAGTACAAATGTGCACAATACATCAGTCAAGGGTCACAAAAGAGTTGTCTCACTTCAGAATACATGTCAAATAGCCGCAAAAACTCATGAAGCACAGTATAAATAAATACATATTGTTCTACAGCGAAAACACTTGAGCGTCTTTGTTCTCGTATTTGTATCACAGTTTCGGGCACTGAAAGTTTCTCGGTCCTTGCTAATTGAGTTACACATGAGTTTATAGCACAAAACGTCCCACTTCTTCCAATCCCAGCACTGCAGTGAACAATAACAGGTCCAGTGGGTGCATTTGCTGCTTTTCTTAGAATCTTCTGATGACTTTCAGTCATATCTATAATAAGTTCCATCAATGAATCGCATTTAGAAGGCACTCCATGTTCTGGCCAGTCTAAGTACTGGTAATGTATAATAAGCCTGCTTTCCTTGGTAGTGCAATTAGAAACTTCAAATGTCGTTATAATGTATCCCGAATTTTGTATTACATCTACTGTCTTGATTGCCAGCTTACCTGCTTGAAAATTCACTTGTTTTTTGTCCGTGTTCCAATATTGAGCACATGTTTCTTTTCCGGCAACTTGGAATTTTGTCAGCATTATAATTATTCGGGAGTTTTGCTCCCATACCATTTGCCAAAATTTATCAATTGTTTGATTTAGAGGTCCCTGTGTCGCTATGAACTTCCTTGATGTTTCACTCTGGTCAACGAAATTGGCGTGAATGTAGTCAGTATCACCGTTTTTTGGAGTTATTTTCACACGTGAAGAGTCCCAGCAGATGATGTCGGGGTAACGATTTTTCATTTCATTTTCTTGCTTTGAGAAGAGCTCAAACGATCCAATTTGCGGCTGTGACATGATTAAGTAATGTTCGAATCGGATTGTGTTCAAATAACCAGCTTGACATCTTTTTCGTCTAAATTCTTCTTCACTCACTGCAGTTAATTTTTGGGAAAACATAATTAAATTCATTTTAAATATTCAAACAATATGACCGCACGTACTGTGTCGAGGATGACAATAGACTAGTATCTATCAGCTCCCGCTTATATCTCTTAAAATCATAGGATGTTACCTCCCACAGGATATTACTTCCCACGCTTATTGACTAGAACAATTAGTAATCACAATATTTCCATTATTTCGCAATCAGGAGTACTCATTCTGAATCATAGTTACGGGTAGGTTTCCCGCAGTATTAGTTGATAAGAACTTTAGGTACTGGTTAACCAAAGGAAATCCGTTTTCTGCCCACGCAAAATTTTTAGTCATTGACTCTACAAGTGTCAATCTAATTACTGATTTTTGCAAAGATTATTTAAACTATCAAATACAGTGTAAACAATTTTAATCAATTAAGACTTACATTCTAATAACAATTATGATATTACTTCTAAATACAATATTGGTTCAGTTTTTATTTCATAGTCACACTTATTTAATTGAATGTACTTTCTAAACCTTATAAAATAATCAAAACAAACGTGTACATCAGTCAAGGTTCACAAAAGAGTTCCATTATCATAGGATAAATTTCAAATAACTGCAATGAGTCATGCAGAACAGTGTTAATATATTTATATTGTTCTACAGTTAAATGCCGCTGTTCGCGTATCTGCATTACAATTTTGGGTACTGAGACTTTTTTGGTTCTTGCTAGTTGATAGATACAAGAATCTATAGCGCAAAAAGTTCCTGTTCTTCCGACCCCAGCACTACAGTGAACAATAATAGGTCCAGGTGCTGGCCCACTCACTGCTTTGTTCAAAGCGTTTTGATATGGCGTATTTATATCTCTAATAAAGTTTAAAAATGATTTACTGTTGGGAGGTGTTCCATGCTCTGGCCAATCTACGTACCGATAATGTAGTGTCACTCTCGTTTCATCGGTGGTAGAATTATAAACTTCAAATAGTGACCTAATGTATCCTGAATTGTCCTTGATCTCTAATAATGTTCTGATTGAAAAATCATTGGTTTTAAAAATATCTTGTTTGTCACGAGAAGTAGCCCAGTATTGCGCACATTTTTCATTCCCATTATCCTGGAATCCTGTTAGCATGACAACAATTGGAGAATTCTGCACCCAGACCATCTGCCAAAATTGATTAACTGTTTTTTTCAGAGGTCCCTGAGTCGCCACAAGCTTCTTGGGTCTTCCATAATGATCAACATAATTAGCATGGATGTAATCAGTATTACCTTCTATAGGCGTAATTGTCACCCGAGATTCGTCCCAGCAGGCGACGTCGAAGTAACGATTTTTGTCTTGATTTTCTGGCTTTGAAAAGTGCTCAAACGATCCAATGAGCGGCTGTGACGTGATGTAATTATGCTCCGACCCGACAACTTCTAAATAATTGGGTTGATTTCTTCTGCTTCTAAATTCGTCCTCACTCACTGCAGCTACTTTTTGGTCATTTACTTCGATTTTTAAGTACATTTTTAATTTTTTGACAATGCGACTGTACGTAATGAGGTCCCGAAGAAGACTATACAAGTATCTATCAACTGGCGCTTATATTAAACGACGAGTCAAGGGATGACACTCCCGGGTCACGAACGTCTGCTGATAAGTCTATTACATGGAATTAAGTGATAACTCATTCTTTATATCTATTGTAAGCCCCAAGTCCACATTATCAATGACATAACCATAAAATTTGTTTGTTTATAAAGACACTTTTCGCAGTAGATACGAATTTCTAAGTAACAGACTTGAGTTAAGATAATGTAAACTTTAATTAAATTATACCTACATTCTAATGGCAATGATAATATTACTCTTAATTACAATATTGGCTCATAGTTCATAAGAAAAGCGGCTCATTCATATTTCACAATTACTTTGAACTCAAACATACATTATAAACTTTATAATCAGTCAAATGAGCTATAAAAAATGGAAAAGACAAAACTTACATTAGAGCCTGATGGGCTAATTGTTATCAAGATATGCTTTGACTAATTGGTAGGATAATACATAGAGATCAGAGCGGCAAAAGGACCTAAATTTTTGTCGCATTTTTTTGAGGGTATGTGGCAATGAGACGATTCCTGTAGCTTTTAATTGGTTAATACAGTGTCAGATGTCAACACGACGAATAAAACTATCGTCCAGCTATTGTGGTTGATTAAAATCATTTGGGAAAACCTAACAGAAAATAACAATCATTATTAGTATATTTTTTCCGAAACCCAATTAGAGTATCGGTCTAATTAGGTGGGTTAATTAGGTTATTGTTCCATTAAATAGTTAATGATTGACGGCTATAAAATAATATCAAAATAATTATATATAATTGGGTCGTTCATCGGAGCATTGACCATTAGAAAGAGTGTTTAATGACGTATTTTCAATCGATTACATTATTGATGACGCAAAAACCTCAATTACATTAGGTTACACTTTTTACGTGAATTTGTATATTTTTGCATTCATGATGTTTTACAGCGTCTAAATAATCATAAGCGTTATAATTATAAATATCTTGTAACTTCTTCTCTATAAGAGTGCGACATGCTTTAAGTTATTTTGCCTCACAGTCTATGAATCACAGCGATCAGTCTTTGCGATGTTAACGACATTTCGTAACTAAGGGCCCAGTGTTCACCTAATTCTTGACATGACATCAGTCAAGGCCTATTTTCTGGAAAACACACCTAACTATAAACACACCTAACTATAAATTTACTCATTAATTTACTTGGAAAGTTGTAAAATTTTAAGAGCTTTGAAGTAACGACCCCCTGATAAGATTTTATTACTAGACGTAAAAAAATAGCACATGTTTAACATGTAATGAAAATTAGGAAATTCAGGTGAAGCTTAGGTACTTCACTGAAACTTTCCTGATAAAATTCTACAAAAATGCTTTTGTATTTTGAACTGAAAATATCAAGTAATGATTCATGGTTTCACTGGAGTGACGTAAAAGTCACGTTTGCCCTGAAGATTAATTGCATTGCTGTAAAAAAATAATCTCTTCTCTCTAGACTACGAAATAAGAGTCATTTTTGTTCAACTGACAGCTTTAGGTGTAAAAGTTGCATCCATGCACTCTTGTTTTGAATAACAAAGTGTTTTGAGGAACCTAATTTGAAACATTTGACTCATGTGGACGGAAACAATTGAAAGATTATTTAAATTGAATAGGTATAGACCAAACTAGTCGTAAGGGAACCTGTTGCTAATTTGTAATAAAATTACCTTGACTTAAAATTCACCCATTTAATAAAACACTTCAAACCTTCGGCTCATAAAATCAAATTATCCATAAAACTTATTACCTAATACTAATCAATACGATATAATTAATAGCTTCAAAATTATGTTTAAACACCCTAAAAATTACAATAAGCTGATGGACCTAAGCTTGTTCACTAAACACTCAGGATTTTGTTTTTCTTTTTCACTCGAAAACATTTTCATCATTTTGTAATTATTGTTTTGTTCTGCCACTTCATACGCCGTTAGTCCACTGTTGTTTTTTATATTCATATCAGCACGCATTAAAACCAGCCAGTCGATGAGCACGTAGTCCTCTCGTTTTACTGCTATGTGCAAAACAGTGTCTCCTGTGCCATCTTGCGCGTCCAAATCCGCTCCCATGTCGAGTAGTTGAGCAATTATTCTTTCAGCTCGAGATTCTCTTAGGATCTTAGCGGCACTATGTAGACACGTGTCCCCGTCGTCATTCTTTATTTTCAGTATTGGCTCCAGTTCGTTTCGACGGGTCGCGTTCCAAATGCGATCCAAAATATTATCAAGGTCTGCTTCAGCAATCAAATGGAACATAGTATTATTTCTTTCAGACTTTACTTGGCCAAAAATGTTGTTAAGTTTGCGCGAAGACATTTTTTAGAGAGCTTGGTTACTTCTTGACGTCCCGAATTTCAATGATACTACATCCTACTGGAAGACTCTTATATAGCCAGCTGATATAATCAAATCTATAAATAAAAATAACTTCCATCGCCGGTTTTCCCGTAGGTTCAATGTCGTCGCGCTCGGAATTCACGTGTCCTCCATATAGTTCGTTGCTAATCTAATTACTTCATATTGTTTACAAATCATGTGTGTACTTGTGTAAGCAAGTAAAAAGTTATACTTTTTTGGTGTAACTTGAAAAAGAATTTTTCTATGCATTCAAATAAATTTTAATTGAGTCAAATTATCAATTAATAAAACTAATAGATAAATATTAATGTTGTTTGTACAGCCGGGAACAAAGTTATGGTATAATTCATGATGCAATTCTTATTATATTGATCTTTTGATTACTTAAAGTTTACTCCATTATGGCGATTCACTTACTGTATAGGAAGTATTACTTGAAAATTAATAGGGTAAAATAACAAAAAAAATATTTAATTTCATGTACTGAAACGTGATGCGTCATATCGACGCTTTAGTTATTTAAAGTCCATATACAGGATTTTTAATTATACCTAAATTTAACAATACCATTGTTAGGAACATTCAAAGAAAAAAAGTTCATGATAACATTATACTCGCTGATAGGCTTGTTAATTAACCACAGGGGAATTTCGATTGTTAAAATTAATTTTTAATGATGATGAAATAAGTATTAAATTCAAAAGACTGGAACATCGTGCGTCTTATTGGTTAGATTATCGATACTGGGAGGAAAAAGTTAATATTAATGCTGAAACAGGACTATAAATATGCCACTCTGAGTACAAAAATTTTCAGTTGACACTGATCTCTGGTTAAAACAAGGACTTTTATCCTACGAAAGTGAATTCTCAAAAATGGGCGGAATTAGCACAAGACAACAGTCTGGAGCTAGTTACGATGAAGAAAGTATAATCAAGACCCTCGAACAACAGCATCGGAGATTATTAAACGAACGGGTTAATTACAGCTGCAAGATATCGATGCAGGCAGAAAATATTATGAAAAATAGATACTGGTTCTTACCTTGTTTTGATTACAACAGGGTGATCCTACCAACAGAAAATGGAGAAAACAATTATATTAATGCCAATCATGTCAACGGATACAAAACCCTGGACAAGTACTTGTGCTGTCAGGGCCCGCTTAAGTCAACAGCTGAAGATTTTTGGAAAATGGTGTTTGCTTATCAATCCAGAGTCATTGTTATGCTGACAAAGACACAGGATAAAGGACGGGAAGCTTGTTACCAGTATTGGAGCCCGGAGAAAGGAAGGACAGTGTTCTTTGGCGACTTTACTATTGAAACAAGGAAAATAAAGACCTTTCGTGACCATATAGTGACCAAGCTGCGGGTGACAGACGACAGTGGAGACTCATTGGACCTTACACACTTTGCCTACACTGACTGGTCTCATAAAAGCATGCCTCAGAGCCGATCAGACTTTTTCAACTTTGTCCTCAAAGCCAGAAAGGCTCAAGCATATGCGGAGTTGGACGGCAGGAGCTCTAACTTCCCTCCTATGGTGGTCCACTGTTCTGCTGCAACAAATCGCACGGGGGTCTTTTGCGCTCTAGACATCAGCATATCAAAATATGATGAGAGCGCGACGGTTGACCTAGAAACTGTAGTAAGGGATCTCCGCAAGCAGAGAAAAAACTGCTTATCTATACCTATGTACTATGCATTTTGTTATCTAACGATTTTAGAATATGTTAAATTAGTTGCTAAGAAGACGTAGTGTTGATATTGTAATTTATTTTTAAGACTAGTCTCTTAGTATCAAAATTATTATTATAAGTGTTTTATACCTTAGATAAAAGTTATTTCATCAAAATAATAAGCGAATACAGAGTTTATAGTTCATTATAGTTAATCCCGCACTGCTGGTACAAAATGACTCACCCACAATACGTCGTTATGACTTAATTAAGACTGGGTTTGAAAGCGCTATTGTATGAGTAATTGATTTTGGTTTCCCTGTAGTGACCATAAATCTATTTAATTGGGCGAAAGAAGTCCATGTTAGGCCATGAAGTAGTACCTATCCTTGAAACCTTGGAAATGTTATTGACACTTACTGAGTAAAACCTAGTTCATAGGTCAATGTTGACTGATAGTAACGTAGGCGCACTGGTGATCCAAATTTGTAGGTACCAACGATATTTGAAGTAAACAATTCTCGTTAACAATTATCTTTATTACTTCTTGGAAATGAAATGAACTATCACAATCTCATTACCGAAAGGTCAATCAATGATTGATTGGAGCTTATCGCTCCAAAATTCTCAGTAGTCATTAGTTGAAACGTTAATTATTTTATTAACGGGTATATCGAGTTTATGTTTTCTTTACCTACTCTGTTGATGTTCTTTGAATACCGCCCCTTATACGAAGTATAATGGGCTCCATATGTTCACAATTTTAATTCTAATCGTAAAAAGCTATACATTATCATTTTTATTCGCAAATTGTTTCACACTTATATCTAAATAATAAATAATTTATTCAAAAATTAAATTCGTTATACATATACATTTATAGATGTATACATACATCAGTGCCAAATTTTAACTAAGTCACTATAGCTATCGAGTTTCGAGATCGATAACTTTCCTGTAAACACGCGACCCACTAAGTGCGCAGATTTGCGACTTGGGGGCCTTGATGACTCGGTCACGTCAGCCGATATTGTGGCTGCTGTTGCAACGGCTGGCGAGTGTGAGGCGGATCTCGTCAAAATCGGCGATATCCGCCGCAGCCCATCGGGCATCAGCGCAGTGTTTGTGCGCTGTCCGATCGCGGCTGCTAAGAAGGTCGTTAGCGGCGGTAGACTCGGAGGTAGAGAGAAGGAGGTTGCAGAATTGTCTCAGCGAGCTAAGAGCACCAGACAAAACGTCCAGGCGAATAGGCCGCAAGCTTTGATTGGGCAGAGTGAGCGCCCGTCTATGACTGGCCTCACTAAACAGGCAGATGATGCTTTGAAGGTGGTGGAGTTGGTAGCCACGAAATCAAAGCATCTGAAACCAAATCAAACCAGCGTGCTCTAAAAGACTCTGTGAAGTCGGTGAAGGAGGCAGTTTATGCCCTCTATGATCGTGCCATGACCGACGACACGGCGAAGCTCGAGGCGGAAAACATGCGCCTAAAAGCGACGCTGACCAAACTTCGTCAGGAAACGGATAACCTCCGAGGCGAGTTGAAGACGGCGCAGGAGTCTGTGCGGGCTCTGCCTGCCCGGGCTCCCACCCCGCTGCCGCCTCCTCGGGAGAATGCGGCGGTGCCCGTTCCAGATCTTGACGAACTGGTCGGGAAAATAATGTTGGCTGTCGGTAATATGGTCGACGCCAAGCTGGGGGCTCTGGAGGACAGACTCCTCCCGGAGAAACGCCTCCCTCCCCCTCTGGCCTTTGACACGGCCGAGCGGCAAGAGCCACTTGATCTGCCTGAACCCCAGCCGGGTCCTAGTTCTGCCCCTCTACCCCACAAGGGGAAGAAGGGCAAGGGCAAGAAAACCAGGCCCAAGGTAGTTCTGAGTGCTGCTGCGCAACCATCGGCTTCACCTGCGGTATCGCTAATGGCGCAAGGTTCCGTCGCCCCATCCGCTGCGCCACCAGGTGCTTCATGGTCGGACGTGGTCCAACGGGGCCGCAAAAAAGAAAAGAAGAAGAAGAAGTCCGGCGGGAAGTCGGTGGCTGCGCCTACTGTCCTGCCTTTGAAGAAGAGAAAGAGGCCCAGAAAGCCTCGGTTGCGTGTTCCTCAATGCTCAGCTGTGGTGTTAAAACTGCAGCCCGAGGCAACTGAAAGGGACGTAACCATTGCAAAGAAGATTGCTGAGGCCAGGGCCAAGATAAACCTGGCTGAGATCGGCATTCCAGAGGGGGTGAGATTCCGCAAGGGCTGGACGGGAGGAGCTATCCTCGAAGTTCATGGCGCAGCAAGTGCCAGCAGAGCTGACGCGCTTGCGCAGACGAAGCTGCGTGAAGCCCTTGGCGAAGAGGACTTGCGAATCACGCGACCCACTAAGTGCGCAGACTTGCGACTTGGTGGCCTCGATGACTCGGTCACATCAGCCGATATTGTAACTGCGGTCGCAAAGGCTGGGGAGTGTGAGGTCGATCTCGTTAAAATCGGCGATATTCGCCGCAGCCCTTCGGGCATCAGCGCAGTGTTTGTGCGCTGTCCGATCGCGGCTGCTAAGAAGGTGGTTAGCGGCGGTAGACTCACCGTTGGCTGGATCTCGGCGCAGGTGAAACTGCTCGAGTCCTGGCCGTTACGGTGCTACCGCTGCTTGCATGTCGGCCATGCTGTGGCCGAATGCAAATCAGAGGTGGATCGCAGCGATTTGTGTTTTCGCTGCGGTCAAGCCGGCCACAGGGCCACGAGCTGTTCGGCTATGCCGCATTGCGTTGTGTGTGCTGTGGATGGCAAATCGGCGGAACACAAGGTGGGGGCAAAGGGTTGTGTAACCTCAGCTCCCTCTTCAAAACGTGGCGGAGGCAAGGGCAGGCCACAAGGCAAGCCCAGGCCAAAACCGAGTCGTAAAAAACCTGGTATTCCGAGGGACCCGGAGTAATTCCTGCGTCCCGCCTTGGTGCCTCTGGCGGCGGATGGGCGGGGGCCCGTTCGTTGATGAAAGAGAGGCCCGAGTGGAGGCAGCGTGCTTGTGCCCGGCACGCTGCCTGTTTCGTGAGGAAGCTCGCTGACGCGAGTGGTGCTGGTGGGGTACCGGAAGTATACTTCGTTTTCCCGGGACTCCGCCACCTATGCACCGATAGGGTCACCATGGGGTTTTAGCGGGTAGGGGGGCGCCCTCAGCGACCTCGAGTCCCGCATAACCCGCCCGCCTCCCCCGAGGCCGGCGGGTACGCATAAACGCGTTTCCCCATGACAAAAAAAAAAAAAAAAAAAAAAGGTTAAGTTGGGGTGCTAGGTCGAGTAACCTCCTCGTGTGCCCGGTTTGCTATTGGTCCCTTTGGGTTACGACCCGGGGGAAGAGTAGCATGACCGGGACGGTGCACCCTGGGCGGTTGGCTATTAACTTCCCATGAGGGATCTTGGTAGCCAAGTGGCTAATAACTCGACGCCGACCCTCTATCGTCGCCTTCTGGCACTTGAGATGAGGGTCGACCGGTCCTCTCCTGTCGCCTACTGGCACTTGGGATGAGGGCCGAACCCGTAGTCCCGAGTCCGGGATCGGGGGCCAGTGGCCGCGTGGAAGGTGAACCACTATAAACAATCATCCGTCAGCCAAGACGTAAAAACCTGTAGGGATGTGGGGCCCCCTTGCAGTACTAAGCCCCTATTGGCGAAAGCTATGGCCGAGTCTCATAAGCAAACTACTCCCCGGGAGGGTCCCAGTACGGCGGTGTCGTCTGGGGAATCCCTCCCCAGTCTCAGAACTAATAGTTCTGGGACTGGGCTGCCGAACTTATACGGGGTCGGCACTTGTGTGATGAAGTCCGTGCCCGAGAAGGGCGGTGTTGATGTCTGTGGCCCGAAAACGGGCGGTGTTGGCGGCGCGTCCGCGTCGCTTGTTGCGGGGCCCGGAATGGGCTCCAAACCCTACAAGGGTATTATTGAAATGATTCGGAAGGAGGCAGAGGCGATTAAGTCGCCCCGGGTGGTGCTGAGCATAATGGAACCTCCGGTTTCCGGGCGTCTCACGCGTTCAGCGCGCCGAATGGATAGTCTCATGAACACACCAAACGACTCCGACGACCTTGCAGGGCTCTGCGGCTCGTCGATGGGTTCGATGACCTCTTTCACGGGCGATGAAAGCCTGGAGATGGAGGCCGAACAAGATTCGAGGAAATGGCCTCGGTCGAGACTGGGGACGCAATCGGATTCCGATTCCGACGGTAGTGGTCTCTCAGCTCGGCCGAAGCGCAAGGGAAAGGGCAGAGGACGTCCTCCCACAACTGGCCAATACATCGGCCTGGCAGCTGCCAAGGCCGAACTCATCCGCGTAGAGCGCGATGAGATGGAGCTTCAGGCGGAGAAGGAGGTTGCAGAATTGTCTCAGCGAGCAAAGAGCACCAGACAAAACGTGCAGGCGAATAGGCCGCAAGCTTTGATTGGGCAGAGTGAGCGCCCGTCTATGACAGGTCTCACTAAACAGGCGGATGATGCTTTGAAGGTGGTGGAGTTGGTTGCCACGAAATCAAAGCACTTGAAGGGCACATTTCAGCGTGCACTGAAAGACTCTGTCAAGTCGGTGAAGGAGGCAGTTTATGCCCTCTATGATCGTGCCATGACCGACGACACGGCAAAGCTCGAGGCGGAAAACATGCGCCTAAAAGCGACGTTGACCAAGCTTCGTCAGGAATCGGATAACCTCCGAGGCGAGTTGAAGGCGGCGCAGGAGTCTGTGCGGGCTCTGCCTGCCCGGGCTCCCACCCCGCTGCCGTCTCCTCGGGAGAATGAGGCGGTGAACGTTCCAGATCTTGACGAACTAGTCGGAAAAATAATGCTGGCTGTCGGCAATATGGTCGACGCCAAACTGGGGGCTCTGGAGGATAGACTCCTCCCAGAGAAACGTCTTCGTCCCCCTCTGGCCTTTGACAAGGCCGAGTGTCAAGAGCCGCCTGAGCTGCCCGAACCTCAGCCGAGTCCCAGTTCTGCCCCTCAACCCCACAAGGGGAAGATGGGCAAGGTCAAGAAAACCAGGCCCAAGGTAGTTCCGAGTGCTGCTGCGCAACCGTCGGCTTCACCTGCGGTTTCGCTAATGACGCAAGGTTCCGTCGCCCCATCCGCTGCGCCACCAGGTGCTTCATGGTCGGACGTGGTCAAACGGGGCCGCAAAATGGAAAAGAAGAAGAAGTCTAGCGAACATCTGGCGTCTGCGCCTACTGTCCTGCCTTTGAAGAAGAGAAAGAGGCCCAGAAAGCCTCGGTTGCGTGTTCCTCAATGCTCAGCTGTGGTGTTAAAACTGCAGCCCGAGGCAACTGAAAGGGACGTAACCATTGCAAAGAAGATTGCTGAGGCCAGGTCCAAGATAAACCTGGCTGAGATCGGCATTCCAGAGGGGGTGAGATTCCGCAAGGGCTGGACTGGAGGAGCAATCCTTGAAGTCCATGGCGCAGCAAGCGCTAGCAGAGCTGACGCGCTTGCGCAGAAGCTGCGTGAAGCCCTTGGCGAAGAGGACTTGCGAATCACGCGACCTACTAAGTGCGCAGACTTGCGGCTTGGTGGCCTCGATGACTCGGTCACGTCCGCCGATATTGTGGCTGCGGTCGCAATGGCTGGCGAGTGTGAGGTGGACCTCGTCAAAATCGGCGATATTCGCCGCAGCCCTTCGGGTATCAGCGCAGTGTTTGTGCGTTGCCCGATCGCGGCTGCTAAGAAAGTGGTTAGTGGCGGTAGACTCACCGTTGGCTGGATCTCAGCGCAGGTGAAACTGCTCGAGTCCAGGCCGTTACGGTGCTACCGCTGCTTGCATGTCGGCCATGCTGTGGCCGATTGCAAATCAGAGGTGGATCGCAGCGATTTATGTTTTCGCTGTGGTCAAGCCGGCCACAGGGCCACAAGCTGTTCGGCTATGCCGCATTGCGTTGTGTGTGCTGTGGATGGCAAATCTGCGGAACACAAGGTGGGGGCAATGGGTTGTACAACCTCAGCTCTCTCTTCAAAACGTGGCGGAGGCAAGGGCAGGCCACAAGGCAAGCCCAAGCCAAAACCGGGTCGTAAAAAGCCCGGTGTCCCGAGGGACGCGGAGTAATTCCTGCGTCCCGCCTTGGTGCCTCTGGCGGTGGATGGGCGGGGGCCCGTTCGTCGATGAAAGAGAGGCCCGAGTGGAGGCAGCGTGCTTGTGCCCGGCGCGCTGCCTGTTTCGTGAGGAAGCTCGCTGACGCGAGTGGTGCTGGCGGGGTACCGGAAGTATACTTCGTTTCCCGGGACTCCGCCGCCTATGCACCGAGACGGTCACCATGGGGTTTTAGCGGGTAGGGGGGCGCCCTCTGCGACCTCGAGTCCCGCATAACCCGCCCGCCTCCCCCGAGGCCGGCGGGTACGCCTAAACGCGTTTCCACATGAAAAAAAAAAAAAAAAAAAAAAAGGTTAGGTTAGGTTGGGGTGCTCGGTCGGGTAACCTCCTCGTGTGCCCGGTTTGCTATTGGTCCCTTTGGATTACGACCCGGGGGAAGAGTAGCATGACCGGGACGGTGCACCCTGGGCGCTTGGTTATTAACTTCCCATAAGGGATCTTGGTAGCCAAGTGGCTAATAACTCGACGCCGACCCTCTCTCGTCGCCTTCTGGCACTTGAGAGGATGGTCGACCGGTCCTCTCCTGTCGCCTTCTGGCACTTGGGATGAGGATCGAACCCGTAGTTCGAGCCGGTGGCCGCGTGGAAGGTGAACCACTATAAACAATCATCCGTCAGCCAAGACGCAAAAACCTGTAGGGATGTGGGGCCCCCTTGCAGTACTAAGCCCCTATTGGCGAAAGCTATGGCCGAGTCTCATAAGCAAACTACTCCCCAGTACGGCGGTGTCGTCTGGGGAATCCCTCCCCAGTCTCAGAGCTGATAGTTCTGGGACTGGGCTGCCGAACTTATACGGGGTCGGCACTTGTGCGATGAAGTCCGTGCCCGAGAAGGGCGGTGTTGATGTCTGTGGCCTGAAAACGGGCGGTGTTGGCGGCGCGTCCGCGTCGCTTGTTGCGGGGCCCGGAATGGGCTCCAAACCCTCTAAGGGTATTATTGAAATGATTCGGAAGGAGGCAGAGGCGATTAAGTCGCCCCGGGTGGTGCTGAGCATGATGGAACCTCCGGTTTCCGGGCGTCTCACGCGTTCAGCGCGCCGAATGGATAGTCTCATGAACACACCAAACGACTCCGACGACCTTGCAGGGCTCTGCGGCTCGTCGATGGGTTCGATGACCTCCTTCACGGGCGATGAAAGCCTGGAGGTGGAGGCCGAACATGATTCGAGAAAAAGGCCTCGGTCGAGACTGGGGACTCTGTCGGATTCCGATTCCGATGGCAGTCTGTCAGCTCGGCCGAAGCGCAAGGGGAAGGGCAGAGGACGTCCTCCCACAACTGGCCAATACATCGGCCTGGCAGCTGCCAAGGCTGAACTCATTCGCGTAGAGCGCGATGAGATGGAGCTTCAGGCGGAGAAGGAGGTGGCAGAATTGTCGCAACGAGCAAAGAGCACCAGACAAAACGTGCAGGCGAATAGGCCGCAAGCTTTGATTGGACAGAGTGAGCGCCCGTCTATGACGGGTCTCACTAAACAGGCGGATGATGCTTTGAAGGTGGTGGAGTTGGTTGCCACGAAATCAAAGCACTTGAAGGGCACATTTCAGCGTGCCCTGAAGGACTCTGTAAAGTCGGTGAAGGAGGCAGTTTATGCTGCCTAGCTGTCAGATGGTGACTTTAGAGCTGAATAGCTTGGCCCCCAGTGGTCGTAGAGACACGGGGTTTTGGGCGTACAGCTCGGCTTGACCTCCTGCACCTCCTGAAAATGCCTTCAGGCTGAAAAATTTTTCAGGCCTGAAAACTCCTGAAACTAAATCTATCTTAAAATCTAAGCGCTGCCTACGCCTCCGCTGCAAACCACGACTCTGTAGGTCAATTGGTTCCAGAGATATTTACACTTTAATTTTATATAGTGGAGAACAAAATGGCCGAAAAACTATATAACTTTTGTTTTAGAAGATATCTCCCCGATCTTTGGGCTTAGATAAGTCAAAAACAGGTTGGATAACCTATTTACGTTGTCAAAAATCGAAATTTACTATTATTTGATGATTAATTTGAATAATTTACTTAAAAATAAATATCTCTTTAACTACAACCGCTAAAATTATGAAAAATATCTCAAAAAATGTATAAATATGAGGCGGACCTAGCACAGTAAAATTTGGAAAAATTTGCTGAACGCTTTTTAAATAAATTGAAAATATCAAAAGTTTACAGGAAAATTCACTGGAATGTAAATATTTCCTTTGTTTTAAGTTCCAAAAATATAAGCTTTTAAAATCCTGTAAATTGAACGAGCGCGCAACAGATTCCTCAAGCGGAATTTTGAATTTCGCCTTTGTTTATTAGTTACGGTAGTACAAAGTTTCAAAATATAAAAAGCTATAACTTATCCTAATAATGTTGTAAAATTCTGGATCCAGGTCCAGAGGTCTTCCCTTGCTCCTCTTAACAAATTTGCTTGATTAAAATTTTCTGCGGTGACTCCTTCAGTGATTTCTAATCCACGCGGTGTTTGTTTTTCTCAATTTTCCGGCCAGGGGGTAAGCCGGAAAATGCCGGAAAAACTTCCTTCCGTACGTCCTTAAATTCCTTTACACGGTGGTGAAAATTCTGAGGAAATCGGTAAATTGAATCGTGAGTTATTCAACTTCTAACGTTTTCACGCCAAAACATAACCTCAAAATTGAGGGTTTCCTCTCTTTCCTCACTCACTGCGATCCAAATTGAGCAAATGCACTTCACCACTGTAAGAAGGTCACTTTTCCGCACCGTTTAACACTGAGCTTTCTTTGATCGGACTAAGATTGCCGTCACAGCGGAATTTTAAATGGGGAGCACTGTACAAAATGATGCTCTCTCGCGGCAAGAAGAGGCACGCAACTGGTTAGGTTAGGTTAGGTTAGGTGAGGTTAGGTTAGGTTAGGTTTTTTTTTTTTTTTTACATTTAATGTCAGGCAGGGGAAATCCGTCATGGACATCTGGGAATGGAGGACCCAGATAGTGCCGGACTCCTACCGGCTAAAACCCCCTTCTGCCATTTTACAATAGTTTTCTCCGATACAGTCGGAGGTTTATTTGTCTCTATACATTAACCGCTACAACAAAGTTTTATTTCAAATTTAACAATCTACTAAATGAGAATTACTAAAATCTATTTAATTACGCTTTTACAGCATGTATATATTACATCTATGTGTTACCAAGTCTTTATATGTATATAATGTTTTTTTTTTTTGTTCCGTTTTTTTTTTTTTTTTTTTTTTTTTTTGTGGTTTTTTTTTTTTTTTTTCTGTATTTTTTTTTTTTTAACTATTTTAATTCTAACACTAAGTGTAATATAGTCACTATATCAACTGTGTTAGGTTCTTATGCTAGGTTTTGTTTTTATCTATAGTGCTTTTACAAATTTTTAAACAATACTCTATAAAATATTCACATCTTTTCTTATCAGCTATTATTTCAACTATAGTGTTTAACCTTATATTAATTCCTAGCTTGCTTTCTATATTAAATCTTATTTTACCAAATTTTGGACATTCTGTTATCAAGTGTACAACTGTCTCTTCCGTGTTTGGGTCACAGTCACAAGCAGGGTTATCCTTTTTTTTAAATCTATGCAGATATTGGGAGAAGCCCCCGTGGCCAGTAAACAGCTGTGTCAGGAAGTACATTTGATGACTTTGACGTAATTGCTGTAATTGCTTATATGCCGCTCCGACAGTTGGGAAGAAGATCTTAGTAACGCCCGCTGTGGGCTCTTCCTGGTACCTCTTATTCCATTCATCAATCGAATTATCCCTGATGGTTCGCTTGATGAATGATATAGGGCAGAGATCGTAATCGGGCTTTGTCTTCTTTTTGAGCGCTGCCTCTTTTGCTAGTACGTCAGCTCTTTCGTTCCCAACTATCCCGACGTGTGCCCTTACCCAATACAGGTTCACTGTCTTGCCTGAACGTTTCACCAACCCGAGGTTTTCTCTAGTTGCTATCACTAGTGGATTGCATGAGTCAGCACTACCTAATACTTCCAGAGTGGATCTGGAGTCGCTGAAGATATTGAATTTTCTTGTGTCACTGTCCGATATGTAGTCTGTTGCCTGGTAAATGGCGTAGAGTTCCGCCTGGAAGACGGTGCAGTACGTTTCCAGTTTGAATTTGTGGCTCTTAGTTTCAGCAGCGTTATTCCACCAGGATAGCGCGGCTCCAACTTTACCTTCAATTTTGCTACCATCTGTAAATATATGTACTGCGTCCTCCTCCATGCGCAACCCCACGTCAACTTCGTTCTCCAAACAAACAAAGGATATCTCACTCTCCTCAGCTGGATGAGTCCTCATCAAAAAGCTGGCTCTTTCTTCCACAGAGCGGTCACCCAGAATCGGTTGCGGCTTTCCTCTCTTTGCCTCGTACAGGGATGCCACTTCCTTGACTCTCAGGTCAAGTGGGAGCAGGCCCGTTAATATTAATGCCGAGTTCAGGGAGACCGTCCTGTATGCTTTGCTGACTTTCTGAGCAAAACCTCTTTGGACAGTATTTAGTTGTTTTTTTATGTATATTCTTTCAGCTGATTTAACCCATATGCTAGCCCCATAGAGAATAATAGGCTCGATGACCGCCGTGTATATAATTCTTGTGACTTCGGGGTTTAGTCCCCAAGTCACTTTTGCCGCACCCGATAATTGTTTAAATAACGGGTGATTTTTTAAGAGGTATAGGATTTGATTTTCAAAAAAAACACAAAAAAAATTAAAAATTTGATGAAATCTTTATTGGAATCGATAGAACGATCAATATAATTTAATGTTTGAAGATGATTTCATGCAAATGCTGGCCGCGGCTCCGGTTTAGATGGCCCATTCGCAAGGCCCAATTTCGGCACACTCTCTCCAACATATCAGCCGGTATATCACGAATAAATGCTTCAATATTGGCTCCCAGTGCGTCAATCGTTGCTGGTTTATCCCTGTAGACATGAGCCTTAACATGGCCCCACAAGAAATAGTCCAAAGGCGTTAGATCACACGATCTAGGCGGCCAATTGACGGGCCCAAAACGTGAGATAAACTGTTCACCGAAGGCGGCTCTCAATTGGGCCATTGTTTCGCGTGCCGTGTGGCATGTGGCACCGTCTTGTTGAAACCACATGTCAGGCATGTCCAATTCTTCCATTTTGGGCAAAAAAAAATCGCCAATCATCACACGGTAGCGCTCGCCATTCACAGTAACGTTTCGGCCATTGTCGTCTTTGAAAAAGTACGGCCCGATGATGCCACCGGCCCATAATCCACACCAAACAGTACATTTTTCGGGATGCAGTGGTAGCTCTTGCAATGCTTCTGGCTGGTCTTCACTCCAGATGCGGCAATTATGCTTATTGACATATCCACTCAACCAGAAATGAGCTTCGTCGCTGAACACAATTTTTCGATAAAAAAGTGGATCTTCCTCCAACTTTGCCAATGCCCATTCACCAAATGTTAGACGTTGTGGGAGGTCGTGTGGCTTCAATTCTTGCACCAGCTGTATCTTGTAAGGTTTTACACCCAAATCCTTTCGTAAAATTTTCCACGTAGTGGAGTAACAGAGGCCCAATTGCTGCGAACGGCGGCGAATCGACATTTCACGGTCATCACTAACACTGGCGGATACAGCCGCAATATTTTCTTCGGTCCTCACTCTACGTATGCGTGTTCGTGGTTTAATGTCCAATAATGTAAACTGGGTTCGAAATTTAGTCACAAGCTTCCGAATAGCTGCCTCAGTAGGCCGACCAAACTGCCCATAAATTGGAAGAAGTGCGCGATGCACTCTCTAAACCGAGCATGCATTTTGATAATAAAATTCAATAATTTGCAAGCGTTGTTCGTTCGTAAGTCGATTCATGGTTAAATTATAGACCAAACTGAACAAGTTTGACAATGACACAAGACACGATTCACGCGTGATCTGTCAAACACAGTGTTGCCAAAAAGATACCAGCAAAAAAATCACCCTTTATGTTTATGGCCTTTTTGCAGACGTATGCGACGTGGCTCTGAAAGGTCATTTTGTTATCGATAATCAACCCCAGAAGCTTCATTTCTTCCACCAGAGCAATGTCCGTTCCTCCCATGCGCAATCGTGGTGTGTCAAATTTTAGTTTTTTGGTCACTAACATGGCTTGTGTTTTATGGGGAGCGAATTTTAGTTTGTTTGTGACACCCCACTGCTGCACATGATCGAGACAGGCATTGGCTTCTCGTTCCAATTCAAGGGCTGTCTTCGCCGTGAATATCAGAACAACATCGTCTGCAAAAGCCTGGCAGTACGTGTGACGCTGGTCTAACAGGTCTAGCAGCGGATCCAATAGCAAGTTCCAAAAGGTCGGGCCCGCTATGGATCCCTGCACACAGCCCTTTGTGGTCTCCTTCGAACACTCTGCTCCAGCGTACCTTACCGTTACCCTTCTGTTCTCTAAGTAACTGTCAATGAGTGCTCGGAGGTTATAAGGGCATTTCTTGTTCACCAGCTGCCTCTTTATCGCCGGCCACCAAGCGCTGTCAAACGCGCCTTCAATATCAAGGGATACGATCAAAACAAGGTTTTTAGATCTTACTTTTTCGTCGATATACTGCTTTATATCATAAAGAGCATCTTCAGTGCTGCGCTGTGGGACGAATCCATACTGTCTTGGATTCATTTTCGGCAGCAGGTGCCACCTCAGTCTTCTCACCAACATTTTTTCTAGGATTTTACCCATTACCGACAGCAGTCCAATCGGTCGGTATGACTTGGGATTGATGTAGTCTTCTTTTCCTGGTTTTCTGAGCACTATCACTGCAGCCTCTTTCCACTTGTTGGGGAACCAAGCCAGTTGGAGGCACTTATTTAGAATTGAGAGCATCAGGTCTTCGTTGGAGTTAATAGCCGCCAAGCAGATATCGGCAGTGAAGCCATCTGGTCCCGGAGCTTTCTTGGGATTAAAACTTTTAGCTGCGTATTTTAATTCAGCCTTAGTGAAGGGTGGATCCAATTTGTCGCCGGGCATGCACTCCTTCGATCTGGCTGCTTCTTCTCTAATTTGCTGATGCTCGATTTCATCTTTTCCAGGATCGTCGTCTGGAAAGAAGGTTTCAGCGAGCATGCTCGCCGACTCCCCCGGTTCCAGCGTCTCCCCATCTTTCACCATCGGTACATCCTCGTGCCTCTTTTTTGTTTTTGCAATTACCCTATAAATTCCATCCCAAACGCTCTCCTTATCCTGCTTCTCACAGAAGGCTTTCCAGCTTTCTGTCTGAGCCTTGTTTGCCGCCGACTCATACTCTTCTTTTGATTTCAGGTACTCGTTTACGACACATGCCCGACGACGCGGAGCAGAGCAGCGGATCCTTCGCCTGAGAGTGTTCATCGTCTTCTTCAGCTGGTCCAGTTCTTCAGTCCACCAGGGTAAGTACATTTTATCTTTCTTTTTAATTAAAGGTATTGTCTCTTTGCATGAATTAGTTATTACTTTGTCTAGTGTGTCTATAGTGTTTTCTAATGTGTGAATGTTGTTAATTTTTTCTATCTCTGGTTTCGTCAAATTATTTTCTATTTGTAACTTATTCAATTTTTCTTTAAATTTACTCCAATCTGCTTTTTTGGTATTATTTATTCTAGTGTTACTGTACCTAAACTTGCTTCCTATCCCTTTTTTAGTGGTGAAACTGATAAGGATCGCATTGTGATCCGCACTCGTCATATTCGGGTCGACTTTCCAGTCCTCTACGTGCCGGAGCATGTTGTCGGAGCAAGCCGTGACGTCAACACAGCTCTTGTATCTCTTCCCTCCTCGAATGGTATCGAAAGTCGGGATATTTCCTCGGTTTAGCACATGGAGGTTTAGGTCTTCAAGCGTTGCTGACAGGATTTTTCCTCTTTCATCTTCCTTGTCGCTTCCCCACCATGTGCTCCACGCATTAACATCCCCTCCTACCAAGATATTTGCGCTTCCCGCTTTCTCAACCACCCTTTT
The DNA here is from genome assembly GCA_905147135.1 of Blastobasis lacticolella. Classification (NCBI taxonomy): domain Eukaryota; kingdom Metazoa; phylum Arthropoda; class Insecta; order Lepidoptera; family Blastobasidae; genus Blastobasis; species Blastobasis lacticolella. The sequence continues at coordinate 17,472,878 of LR990059.1, forward strand.
TAGTTGGTCTAAGTACGGCTCTATGTCAACATTGTCCTCGAAATACACCGACGCAACCGTTGTCGTAACATCCTCGATTTTGAGTTTTGCGACTACGATGTTTTCAGTTGTTAGGGTGGGACACAAGGCTGCATCGATACTACTATCGAAGACAACTATGGCTGATTTATTGGCTCTGTTCCTAAGGTTTATGTTTTGGAGGACTCTCGTACCCGGATAAGTTTTAAGGATGCCGGTGGCTCCGACATATGGCTCCTGTACAAGCGCATACTTCACCCTTTTTCGGCCTGCTTCGATCATGAGCTCGTCGGTGGCAAGTTTTTTGCGTTGCAGGTTAGCCTGCACTATGAAGTACCTAATGTCACTGCCTGCAGTCGCTTGTCCGCCCGGCACGCCCTTAGCAGTACGCAACTGCCGATCGGGCGAGTTCGTCCCATTTCTGCCGAATAGGACACTCCCTGTCAAAAGCGTTGTGTCTGGCATCCCTCTTTGCTAAATCGCAATTCCTACATTTTGGCTCTTCGTCCAGGACGAGTGCATCGCAGTCTTGCTTAGTGTGTGGTCCCGCGCAGTGGCTACAAACCACTGATGGTTGGGTGCACACTTTCTTAGTGTGTCCATATGCCAAACACTTTGTGCATTGAATAAGTGGGCTCTGGTCCATGACGGCCACTCTCTGCAGATCAATATGTATTTTGCCAATAGCTGTCAGCCGCTGCCAGACCAGGGGTGGCACCTGAAGTATGACGTGATTGGCCAGCGCGTTTCTTGCTTTTCGTCTGGTCTTTACTTGTATGTCCTCTTTCTTTATTTCGATTCCCTCCAAAAGATGTCCGTTCTGGGTCTCCAAAGCCGCGACTAGATCGTCATCAGTGATGTATTTCAGTGATGTATTTCACATACTCTAAACGTTTTCAGGTGTCAAATTTTTTATGTCTCTAATTTCGCTGAAAGTAGTCGGGTTCGATAGAGATGATGATTTAGGCCCAGAAATCGAAAATCCCAACCTCCTACGACCTCCACTTCCGAAGCCAGGGCAGGCGAAAGTTTGCTCAAAATGGCGGCCAACTGTCAAAACTAGGTTTCGACAGTGGATAACTCCACCCCTATGGCTCCTAAAGACACGGGGTTTTCAGTACTGAGGTTGGCTTCACTTGGGGAGTCTACTACAACTGCTTTCAGGCTGAAAATTTTCAGGCGCCTGAAAACGCCTGAAAAGGGTCCTATGCTAAAGTATACCCTCCGCCTTCACCTCAACAAGAAACCGCAACACTGTAGGTCTATTTGTTCCAGAGATATAGCTACTTAAATTTTGAAGAACAAAAAACAAAATGGCCGAAAAACTTGAAGAACGCGGTTTTTAAAGCTACTGCGCCACTGTTTGGGCTTAATTTAGGCGGCAATGGGTTAGGGAACCTATTGCCGTTGTCAAAAAGTAGAATTTATAATTATTTTTTGATTTACTAAGGAAAAAACAAAAAATTTAAATATCTTCGAAACTATCAGACATAAAAATACAATAAAATAGGTAAAATTTGCCTTAAATGAAGACGAACCTTACGCAAATAAAGAGTTCGAAAATCTTTCTAAAATTAAGAAAATATATATAAAAGAATAATCTTTTCAAAAAATTCTGCAAAAATGACTGTACCTTCGCAATTTCTCACCAGAAAAATATAAAAACTTGTTAACTTACTAATTAAATAAGCGCGCAACAGATACGCTTTTAAAAAATATGTGCTATAGATCTACTTTGTGAGTTACAGATATGCTAATTTACAAATTTTAATTAATAATAACTATACTTAGGGGGCTTCAAAAATTTTTCTGAAATCTTCAAATGCCCTCACGCGCCGTCTTCTTCAAAGCTGCAAAATTTCGTGGTCTTAGCCTGACTCCTTCTCGAACTGCGTTTCAGCAAAACCGCATGTGGAATTATGTTTTTCTTGAAAATCTCGAAGAGGGTAGTCAGGAAAAATCCAGAAATGCGACCTAAAGATGGAATGCCTAATTACACACTAATTGGCAGAAAATTTGGGTGAGGTCGTTCATCTCGTTCGTGATATATTTAGCATTCAAGTTGTGATTTTCGTCGAAACATAACCTCACTTTCACTTTTTCACAAATAACTTTTTTCACTGCAATCCAAATTTGCTAGGTGATACACCAAAACACGCGGAACTCTATTCTGCACGCAACACTAGTTTTCTCAACTCAATACAACAAAAACTGCCACTCTGGCAATTTTATAAGTGCGGAGTGCTACAGAAAAGATGCGTTCTCGGCAAAGGGAGGCGAGCAACTGGGTTAGGTTAGGTTAGGTTAGGTTAGGTTAGGTTAGGTTAGGTTAGGTTAGGTTAGGTTAGGTTAGGTTAGGTTAGGTTAGGTTAGCTTAGGTTAGGTTAGGTTAGGTTAGGTTAGGTTAGGTTAGGTTAGGTTAGGTTAGGTTAGGTTAGGTTAGGTTGGGGTGCTCGGTCGGGTAACCTCCTCGTGTGCCCGGTTTGCTATTGGTCCCTTTGGGTTACGACCCGGGGGAAGAGTAGCATGACCGGGACGGTGCACCCTGGGCGGTTGGCTATTAACTTCCCATGAGGGATCTTGGTAGCCAACTGGCTGATAACCCGACGCCGCTTCTCTCTCCTCCTCTGCTTTCAGAGGATCTGAGAGGGGAGCCGGCCCTCTCTCGTCGCCTGTTGGCGCTTGGGATGAGGGTACACACCGTAACCCCGACGTTTACCGGCTGTGGTCACGTTTCGCAGTCTGGGGTCGGGAACGGGGGCCCAGTCCTTTTCAGGATAGGCCGTGTGAAAGGACAATCACTATAAAACAACCCGTCAGCGAAGACGTTAAAACCTGCAGGGCTGCTTTTGCAACCTGGGGAACCCTGCAGTATAACCCCCGTGGCGTGCGGAGTGACCGCTCCCCCACCCCACTATATCGGTCAAGGCGCGATTGCTGAAAAGTTTTCGTGTCTGAGTAGTCTGCCCGAGAAGGGCGAAGTAAAAATGAAAAAGTCAGTTAATAAAAATACTCCCCGGGAGGGTCCCAAAATTCTGGGGAATCCCTCCTCGAGTTCCTGCGGGAACTTGAGCTGCCCCATCTTATACGGGGGGGGCAATTATCTGAATAACCCTAACGCTCAGACGACAAACCAATTCACTGATGACAGGCCCGAGAAGGGCGGAGTTATGAGAGACTCGAAAACCGGCGGTGTTGGCAGCGCGCCCGCATCGCTTGTTGCGGAGTCTGAAATGAGCTTCGAACCATTTACATACCATGAAAGTAGCCCGAGAACGGGTGGCGTTGAAGATGTGCCTGAGAAGGGCGGTGCGAGCAGTTCGCCTGCGATAGGTTCGTTTGAGCCTGTCGAAGGAACATTTGTCATGCCACAAGTGGTCCTGGGGCGTTTGCCTCTTGTGACACTCGGGAAGAACACTCAGTCGCTGTCGGATACAGACTCCCAGTCGAGTGCCATGTCTGTAGCTTCCGTCAAGAACGTGGCACACTTCTTGCGGAAACGCAGGCATCCTGATGTTAACGCAGGCTCAGACTCGGCTGGCAGTCAGGCGTCCAAGAAAACGTCTCGTATCGCGTCAAAACCGTCGTCAGCTCGCCGAGGTCGAAGACGCCTGCTGATGAGCAAAACTGGGTCGAGTGAAGACCCCCAGCAAGGCCGCGACTACTCCGCAACGCCCAGCATGGAACCCGAGGAAGAAGTGGCCGTAATGGCCACTGAAATGCATAGGGCTGTAGCAGCAAGGCTCAAGGACCCAGCAGTCGTTGGGTCGGAAGCTGAGCTGGCCTCTGCGCTCCGCACCCAGGTGCTGGATGGCGTGGCTGTAATCAACCGTGTCGCTGCGAGGTCCGGCCACCTTAAGGGCACATTCGTTCGTGCCCTAAAAGATGCTGCGGCAGCGATTGCGGTAGCAGTGGAAGGTTTGAGCAAACGATCTGCTACTGTGGAGGTGGATCTGCTGCTGGCGGCCAATTCTAAACAGAACGAGGAGATCATCCAGCTCAGAAAGGAGCTGGATGAACTCAAGACGGACCTGCAGCGGGAACGTGCTGCGCGTCGCGAGGCCCTCCCGGCCTCTTCTAAGAGTTCCTCCGAGAAGGAGGAAGAGTTGAGGCGCTGTATTATGGAGCAGGTCGGAACCATGGTGAATGCTCGCCTCGACTGCTTAGAGGACCGCCTCCTTCCAGAGACGCGCCTTCGACCCCCTCTGGCGGCGGACAGAGCTAGGGCAATAGATACACAAGTGCGCCGACCCCCATCTCGTCCCACACTAGCCCCGTTGGAGCCGAGTGCAGCGCCAGCGGCCGCTGCGACGGCACCAGGCTCAAGCCTCGCGCCAAAAACCCGAAAGAAGAAAGCCCGCAAACGGGAAAAGCAAATAAGCTCGAGGTTAGGGCAGGTAGCGATCGCCCCACAACATAATACTCAACCAGCCCTTCAGGCTCAATCGTGGGTCACAGTAGTGAAGAGAGGTAGGGGCAATGCAAACGCTAGCTTAGCTCCGATTGCAACTTCTGCACCGCAAAAGGCAGCTCAGCGTAAACTGCGTCCTCCCCGCACTGCCGCTGTGCTGCTGACCTTGCAGCCTGACGCTGTGGCGAGTGATCGGCCGACCACATACGCAGCCGTTATTAAAGAAGCCAGGTCTAAAATAGACCTGGCTGAACTTGAAATAACGGGCCTGCGTATAAAGAAGGCGTCGACTGGAGCAGCCCTGCTTGAGGTGCCTAATCCCGACGGGGAGGCAAAGGCGGACAGGCTAGCCATTAAGCTCGCCGCCGTGTTGGATCAACGAATTGTCCGCATATCGAGACCTACAAAATGTGTAGAGTTACGCATTACAGGTCTCGATGATTCGGTAGAAGAGGGCGAGGTTTTGGAAGCCGTCGCAAAAGTTGGGGGCTGCCAATTGGAGGCCCTGAAAGCAGGTGATATCCGTCGCGACTCAAATCGTCTTGGAACGATGTGGCTGCGGTGCCCGGTTGCTGCCGGGAAGAAAATTATTGGTAACGGCAGACTGTTGGTTGGATGGACAGCAGCGGCGGTAAAGCTCCTCGACAATAAACCCCAACGCTGCTACCGATGCCTTAAAACCGGACACGTGAGAGCGCACTGCGGCGAACAGACTGACCGCAGCGACCTGTGTTACCGCTGCTGTCAACCTGGGCACAAAGCTGCGCAGTGCACTGCTGCACCGCACTGTGCTATATGCGCAGCTGCTAAAAACCCGGCCGAACATCGGTTGGGCAGCGGCCTCTGCACCGCTCCATCCGCCAAATCAGCGAGGGGTAAGACTGCGGCAAGAGTGAATAGGGCTCAGCCGCTGTCTGCCGTATCCACGGTTACCGCTAGTACTGTTCCCGGAGACACAGAGGCGTTAGAAATGGAGTCAACTAAATAAATGGCTTCCCAACCATTTCTTCAGGGGAATTTAAACCATTGCGCCAGGGCGCAGGATTTACTTTACCAGCACCTGGCGGAATGGTCAATCAAAGTTGCCGTGGTCGTAGAACCCTATGTCGTTCCCGATAGAGAGGACTGGGCAGGCGACCATGATGGTTTGGTAGCGATCACCACCAACCTTGCTGTTGGCTCTCCCCCTTTCTCTAGGGTGAAGAGGGGTCACGGATTTTTAGCAGTCACACTGGATAGAGTCGTGGTCATAGGGGTATATTTCTCCCCCAACAGACCTCTTGTCGAGTTCGAGGCATTCTTAGACGAAGTCGGGCGGATTGTCGTACAGAATCTTCCAATTCCTGTTCTGATCGCTGGCGATCTCAACGGAAAGTCCACAGCGTGGGGGTCTCCAATGACCGATGCGCGTGGTTCAGTCCTCGAGGAATGGGTAACGGCAACAGGGCTCATAATACTAAACCAGGGTCATGTAGACACGTGTGTACGACAGCAAGGTGGGTCCATTGTAGACGTAACGTTTGCAAGCCCTGCCTTAGCATGCCGTGTTCAGTGTTGGAACGTAGTGGAGGACGTTGAGACGCTCTCAGATCACCGTTACATTCGGTTCGATCTCTGTGTTCTCCCTACAAGAAGCAGAACTGTTTCAGCTCAGTCCTCTGTCCAAGAGGGCCCGCGCTGGGTTTTGAGCCGGTTAGATCACGATTTTTTAGAGGCTGCGGCCAACGTGCAAGCGTGGGTGCCAATACCAGATGAACCTGTGGAGCTGGATGCCGAAAGGGATTGGTTTCGGAACGCCATGACGCATATTTGCGATGCGGCAATGCCTCGGGCCAGGCCCTGCCCTCCCAGGCGTTGGGTGTATTGGTGGTCGCACGAAATCGCTCTGCTGCGCGATGCGTGCATTGTAGCCAGACGCCTATACACCCGATATCGCCGAAGACGGCAACGGGACGGGAACGATGAAGTCAACCTGTATGCAGCATATAACGAGGCCCGCACGGCATTAAGGGTAGCTATTAGCGAAGCCAAGTCTCTTAAAATGGAGGAAATGTTAGAGACGTTAAATAGAGATCCCTGGGGAAGGCCTTATAAAGCGGCTCGAGCTAAGATACGTCCTTGGGCTCCTCCGCTCACTGAAACACTCGAGCCTCCGCTCGTGGACGACATCGTCGTGGCCTTATTCCCTCAAAGAGGTCAGCATACTCCTCCAAGTATGGTGGCTTCGGCCACGGTGCGCAACGGAGAGGCTGCTTTGGAGGTGACTGCGGGAGAGTTAGAAGCCGCTATCATGAGGCTCAGAGCTAAAAATACTGCCCCGGGACCCGACGGAATTCCGGGAAAGGTGCTAGCTCGGGCCCTTGACGTCCTGGAGCCGCGACTACGGCGTCTTTTTAGTGCGTGCTTTGAACAGAGGAAAATCCCAGCAGCGTGGAAGAAGGGTCGACTGGTGCTTCTGCGGAAGGAGGGACGCCCTGCAGACTCGCCTTCAGGGTACCGCCCGTTAGTGATGCTTGATGAGGACGCCAAGCTCTTCGAACGTGTCGTTGCCAGCCGTATCATAAAATACCTCGAGACGACGGGTCCAGACCTCTCTGAACATCAGTTTGGCTTTCGCAGAGGCAGATCCACGATCGACGCGATCTTGAGTGTAAAAACGTTGGCGCAAGAAGCTGTAGCCCGGGGCGAGGTTGTCTTGGCGGTGTCACTTGATATCGCCAACGCCTTCAACAGCTTACCCTGGAGTAGCATAAGGGAGGCACTACGCTATCACGGTGTGCCCCTCTACCTGCGTCAGCTGGTAGACGACTACCTCGCAGAGAGGACTGTGGAGTTTCCTACTCAAAACGGGTGGAAGGCTAGGGAAATGGCCTGCGGGGTCCCACAAGGGTCGGTGATGGGGCCGCTATTATGGAATATCGGATATGATTGGGTCCTCCGCGGAGACAATCTGAGGGGCGTCGACGTATTCTGCTACGCAGACGATACCTTGGTTACAGCTCGCGCAAGGACCCACCAGGAGGCCATGCACATTGCTACCGCTGGCGTTGCGCAAGTCGTGCGCCGCGTGAGACTATTGGGCCTGGAAGTCGCGCTTCATAAATCTGAGGCCGTGTGTTTTCACAGACCTCGAAATGCACCGCCACGGGGTGCTGGTATCATGGTAAGCGGAGTGCGTATTAACTTGCAGTCATCCATGCGGTACCTTGGGCTAGAGCTGGATGGGACGTGGAAATTCTGTGAACATTTCCGTCGGCTCGCCCCTAAGCTTTTGAAAGCTTCTGGAGCATTGAGCAAATTGATGCCCAACTTGGGAGGACCAGAGGCTAGCTGTCGACGTCTCTACTCCGGGATTTTGAAATCCATGGCACTCTATGGAGCTCCAGTGTGGCATGACGCTCTGATCAGGCACAACAACACCATCTTGCGAAGGTCGCAACGGGTTGTGGCGGTAAGAGTCATTCGTGGGTACCGCACCATATCTTTTGAAGCGGCGTGCGTGTTGGCAGGTACCCCACCCTGGGACCTAGAAGCCGGGGTGCAGGCTGGCTTGTACTTCCAATGCGCGGAGGCAAAGCGGAATGGCGAGCTTTGGGCCCCACGTGAAATTGGAGCCGTGCGGGACCGCCTCCGGGACAACCTCTTCTCAGAGTGGGAAGAAAGGCTCATAGAACCATCCGCCGGGCATCGCACTATCGACGCCATTCGGCCGGTATTACGGCCATGGGCTGAGAAGCGAAAAGGACATCTCACTTTTCGCCTTGTGCAGATGTTGTCGGAGCACGGCTGCTTCGGCAAGTATTTGCACGGGGTGGCAAGGCGAGAGATGACACCAGAGTGTCACGCGTGTGGCTGCGCTGAAGATACGGCGCTGCATACTCTGGAGGTATGTCCGGCGTGGGCAGAACCGCGAGCTCATCTGATCGCGGCAGTGGGGGCTGACCTCTCGCTGTCGGCTGTGGTAAAATGTATGGTCGATAGCGAGCGGGCATGGCAAGCCGTAGTCGACTTCTGCGAAGTGACAATATCGCAGAAGGAAGCGGCGGAAAGGGCGAGAGAGGATGACATTCTCTCGGACCCGATCCGCCGTCGGAGAGTTGGGCGAAGGAGGCGTGAACATGCGCGCCACCTCCCCCCCTAACAGGGTCTCGGGTGACAAACAGAGGGGCTGTTTGTCGCCCAGGTAAGAGGCCCCGAGTAGGCGTAGCGACGTGTTGAAGTGTCCCAACACGTCGATGCTTGTAGCAGTTTTGGGAGTGGGCCTAAAGCTCACTCCCCGAGATCGAGCCCATAATGGGCGCCCGCAGGTCGCAGTCGCGGAAGCTTGTTATCTCCCCGTGGCTGTGTCCGTCAATGCGGTAGAGGGCACCTTGTGGTTTTAGCGGGTAGTTCGGCCCTTCTGACCGGGAGCCCCGCATACCCCGCTCAATCCCCTGGCGGGCGGGTACGTGTAAATGCGTTTCCACAAGTAAAAAAAAAAAAAAAAAAAAAAAAAGGTTAGGTTAGGTTAGGTTAGGTTAGGTTAGGTTAGGTTAGGTTAGGTTAGGTTGGGGTGCTCGGTCGGGTAACCTCCTCGTGTGCCCGGTTTGCCATTGGTCCCTTTGGGTTACGACCCGGGGGAAGAGTAGCATGACCGGGACGGTGCACCCTGGGCGCTTGGTTATTAACTTCCCATAAGGGATCTTGGTAGCCAAGTGGCTAATAACTCGACGCCGACCCTCTCTTGTCGCCTTCTGGCACTTGAGATGAGGGTCGACCAGTCCTCTCCTGTCGCATTCTAGCACTTGGGATGAGGGCCGAACCCGTAGTCCCGAGTCCGGGATCGGGGGCCAGTGGCCGCGTGGAAGGTGAACCACTATAAACAATCATCCGTCAGCCAGGACGTAAAAACCTGTAGGGATGTGGGGCCCCCTTGCAGTACTAAGCCCCTACCGGCGAAAGCTATGGCCGAGTCACATAAGAAAACTACTCCCCGGGAGGGTCCCAGTACGGCGGTGTCGTCTGGGGAATCCCTCCCCAGTCTCAGAGCTGATAGTTCTGGGACTGGGCTGCCGAACTTATACGGGGTCGGCACTTGTGCGATGAAGTCCGTGCCCGAGAAGGGCGGTGTTGATGTCTGTGGCCCGAAAACGGGCGGTGTTGGCGGCGCGTCCGCGTCGCTTGTTGAGGGGCCCGGAATGGGCTCCAAACCCTCTAAGGGTATTATTGAAATGATTCGGAAGGAGGCAGAGGCGATTAAGTCGTCCCGGGTGGTGCTGAGCATGATGGAACCTCCGGTTTCCGGGCGTCTCACGCGTTCAGCGCGCCGAATGGATAGTCTCATGAACACACCAAACGACTCCGACGACCTTGCAGGGCTCTGCGGCTCGTCGATGGGTTCGATGACCTCCTTCACGGGCGATGAGAGCCTGGAGGTGGAGGCCGAACAAGATTCGAGGAAACGGCCTCGGTCGAGACTGGGGACTCTGTCGGATTCCGATTCCGATGGCAGTCTGTCAGCTCGGCCGAAGCGCAAGGGGAAGGGCAGAGGACGTCCTCCCACAACTGGCCAATACATCGGCCTGGCAGCTGCCAAGGCCGAACTCATTCGCGTAGAGCGCGATGAGATGGAGCTTCAGGCGGAGAAGGAGGTTGCAGAATTGTCTCAGCGAGCAAAGAGCACCAGACAAAACGTGCAGGCGAATAGGCCGCAAGCTTTGATTGGGCAGAGTGAGCGCCCGTCTATGACGGGTCTCACTAAACAGGCGGATGATGCTTTGAAGGTGGTGGAGTTGGTTGCCACAAAATCAAAGCACTTGAAGGGCACATTTCAGCGTGCACTGAAAGACTCTGTCAAGTCGGTGAAGGAGGCAGTTTATGCCCTCTATGATCGTGCCATGACCGATGACACGGCAAAGCTCGAGGCGGAAAACATGCGCCTAAAAGCGACGTTGACCAAGCTTCGTCAGGAATCGGATAACCTCCGAGGCGAGTTGAAGGCGGCGCAGGAGTCTGTACTGGCTCTGCCTGCCCGGGCTCCCACCCCGCTGCCGCCTCCTCGGGAGAATGCGGTGGTGCCCGTTCCAGATCTTGACGAACTTGTTGGGAAAATAATGCTGGCTGTCGGCAATATGGTCGACGCTAAGCTGGGAGCTCTGGAGGATAGACTCCTCCCAGAGAAACGTCTTCGTCCCCCTCTGGCCTTTGACAAGGCCGAGTGTCAAGAGCCGCCTGAGCTGCCCGAACCCCAGCCGGGTCCCAGTTCTGCCCCTCAACCCCACAAGGGAAAGAAGGGCAAGGGCAAGAAAACCAGGCCCAAGGTAGTTCCGAGTGCTGCTGCGCAACCGTCGGCTTCACCTGCGGTTTCGCTAATGACGCAAGGTTCCGTCGCCCCATCCGCTGCGCCACCAGGTGCTTCATGGTCGGACGTGGTCAAACGGGGCAAAAAGGAAAGGAAGAAGAAGAAGTCCGGCGGGAAGTCGGTGGCTGCGCCTACCGGCCCGCCTTCGAAGAAGAGGAAGAGGCCAAGAAAGCCTCGGTTGCGTATTCCTCAATGCTCAGCTGTGGTGTTAAAACTGCAGCCCGGGGCAACTGAAAGGGACGTAACATTTGCGAAGAAGATTGCTGAGGCAAGGTCCAAGATCGACCTGGCTGAGATCGGCATTCCAGAGGGGGTGAGATTCCGCAAGGGCTGGACTGGAGGAGCTATCCTTGAAGTCCATGGCGCAGCTAGCGCCAGCAGAGCTGACGCGCTTGCGCAGAAGCTGCGTGAAGCCCTTGGCGAAGAGGACTTGCGAATCACGCGACCTACTAAGTGCGCAGACTTGCGGCTTGGTGGCCTCGATGACTCGGTCACGTCCGCCGATATTGTGGCTGCGGTCGCAATGGCTGGCGAGTGCGAGGTGGACCTCGTCAAAATCGGCGATATCCGCCGCAGCCCTTCAGGTATCAGCGCAGTGTTTGTGCGTTGCCCGATCGCGGCTGCTAAGAAAGTGGTTAGTGGCGGTAGACTCACCGTTGGCTGGATCTCGGCGCAGGTGAAACTGCTCGAGTCCAGGCCGTTACGGTGCTACCGCTGCTTGCATGTCGGCCATGCTGTGGCCGATTGCAAATCAGAGGTGGATCGCAGCGATTTGTGTTTTCGCTGCGGTCAATCCGGCCACAGGGCCACGAGCTGTTCGGTTATGCCGCATTGCGTTGTGTGTGCTGTGGATGGCAAAGCAGCGGAACATAAGGTGGGAGCAAAGGGTTGTGTAACCTCAGCTCCCTCTTCAAAACGTGGCGGAGGCAAGGGTAGGCCACAAGGCAAGCCCAGGCCAAAGCCGGGTAGTAAAAAACCTGGTATTCCGAGGGACGCGGAGTAATTCCTGCGTCCCGCCTTGGTGCCTCTGGCGGCGGATGGGCGGGGGCCCGTTCGTCGATGAAAGAGAGGCCCGAGAGGAGGCAGCGTGCGTGTGCCCGGCGCGCTGCCTGTTTCGTGAGGAAGCTCGCTGACGCGAGTGGTGCTGGCGGGGTACCGGAAGTATACTTCGTTTCCCGGGACTCCGCCACCTATGCACCGAGAGGGTCACCATGGGGTTTTAGCGGGTAGGGGGGCGCCCTCAGCGACCCCGAGTCCCGCATAACCCGCCCGCCTCCCCCGAGGCCGGCGGGTACGCATAAACGCGTTTCCCCATGACAAAAAAAAAAAAAAAAAAAAGGTTAGGTTAGGTTGGGGTGCCAGGTCGGGTAACCTCCTCGTGTGCCCGGTTTGCTATTGGTCCCTTTGGGTTACGACTCGGGGGAAGAGTAGCATGACCGGGACGGTGCACCCTGGGCGCTTGGTTATTAACTTCCCATAAGGGATCTTGGTAGCCAAGTGGCTAATAACTCGACGCCGACCCTCTCTCGTCGCCTTCTGGCACTTGAGATGAGGGTCGACCGGTCCTCTCCTGTCGCCTTCTGGCACTTGGGATGAGGGCCGAACCCGTAGTCCCGAGTCCGGGATCGGGGGCCAGTGGCCGCGTGGAAGGTGAACCACTATAAATAATCATCCGTCAGCCAAGACGTAAATACCTGTAGGGATGTGGGGCCCCCTTGCAGTACTAAGCCCCTATTGGCGAAAGCTATGGCCGAGTCTCATAAGCAAACTACTCCCCGGGAGGGTCCCAGTACGGCGGTGTCGTCTGGGGAATCCCTCCCCAGTCTCAGAGCTGATAGTTCTGGGACTGGGCTGCCGAACTTATACGGGGTCGGCACTTGTGCGATGAAGTCTGTGCCCGAGAAGGGCGGTGTTGATGTCTGTGGCCCGAAAACGGGCGGTGTTGGCGGCGCGTCCGCGTCGCTTGTTGCGGGGCCCGGAATGGGCTCCAAACCCTCTAAGGGTATTATTGAAATTATTCGGAAGGAGGCAGAGGCGATTAAGTCGCCCCGGGTGGTGCTGAGCATGATGGAACCTCCGGTTTCCGGGCGTCTCACGCGTTCAGCGCGCCGAATGGATAGTCTCATGAACACACCAAACGACTCCGACGACCTTGCAGGGCTCTGCGGCTCGTCGATGGGTTCGATGACCTCCTTCACTGGCGATGAAAGCTTGGAGTTGGAGGCCGGACAAGATTCGAGGAAAAGGCCTCGGTCGAGACTAGGGACTCTGTCGGATTCCGATTCCGATGGCAGTCTGTCTGCTCGGCCGAAGCGCAAGGGGAAGGGCAGAGGACGTCCTCCCACAACTGGCCAATACATCGGCCTGGCAGCTGCCAAGGCTGAACTCATCCGCGTAGAGCGCGATGAGATGGAGCTTCAGGCGGAGAAGGAGGTTGCAGAATTGTCTCAGCGAGCTAAGAGCACCAGACAAAACGTCCAGGCGAATAGGCCGCAAGCTTTGATTGGGCAGAGTGAGCGCCCGTCTATGACTGGCCTCACTAAACAGGCAGATGATGCTTTGAAGGTGGTGGAGTTGGTAGCCACGAAATCAAAGCATCTGAAGGGCACCTTCCAGCGTGCTCTAAAGGACTCTGTAAAGTCGGTGAAGGAGGCAGTTTATGCCCTCTATGATCGTGCCATGACCGACGACACGGCGAAGCTCGAGGCGGAAAACATGCGCCTAAAAGCGACGCTGACCAAACTTCGTCAGGAAACGGATAACCTCCGAGGCGAGTTGAAGGCGGCGAAGGAGTCTGTGCGGGCTCTGCCTGCCCGGGCTCCCACCCCGCTGCCGCCTCCTCGGGAGAATGCGGCGGTGCCCGTTCCAGATCTTGACGAACTGGTCGGGAAAATAATGTTGGCTGTCGGTAATATGGTCGACGCCAAGCTGGGGGCTCTGGAGGACAGACTCCTCCCGGAGAAAAGCCTCCGTCCCCCTCTGGCCTTTGACACGGCCGAGCGTCAAGAGCCACTTGATCTGCCTGAACCCCAGCCAGGTCCTAGTTCTGCCCCTCTACCCCACAAGGGGAAGAAGGGCAAGGGCAAGAAAACCAGGCCCAAGGTAGTTCTGAGTGCTGCTGCGCAACCGTCGGCGTCACCTGCGGTATCGCTAATGGCGCAAGGTTCCGTCGCCCCATCCGCTGCGCCACCAGGTGCTTCATGGTCGGACGTGGTCAAACGGGGCCGCAAAAAGGAAAAGAAGAAGAAGAAGTCCGGCAGGAAGTCGGTGGCTGCGCCTACTGTCCTGCCTTTGAACAAGAGAAAGAGGCCCACAAAGCCTCGGTTGCGTATTCCTCAATGCTCAGCTGTGGTGTTAAAACTGCAGCCCGGGGCAACTGAAAGGGACGTAACCTTTGCGAAGAAGATTGCTGAGGCCAGGTCCAAAATCGACTTGGCTGAGATCGGCATTCCAGAGGGGGTGAGATTCCGCAAGGGCTGGACTGGAGGAGC